>VWZW01004955.1:3818221-4009584 GCA_013397115.1 Edolisoma coerulescens
TCTCTGTTGGCTGCTCTTGAACGTGAGTAAATGCTGTGCAGGGAGAGAGGAGGGAGAGAGCCACACTGCCATCTCCGAGCCACAGCCAGGAGATGGACTGACAGATTGCAAATTAAACTAGTCCTAATGTAAGAATGAGTGCAGCCCCCCCACCAAATCTCTCCCAGCACCAGCCCGGCAGCAAAGAGCCCGGCACGGAGGGAGCGTGGCTGCGGCTGGGCTGGTCCAGGGAAGGGACAATAAAGCCAGTCCCGGGCAGAAAAAATCACAAGGTAAATAGTATTTGTATTCTAACTGCTGCGATTTCCGAAGCGGTTTGGGCGACTCCTTGCTCCTCTGCTCGAATCGCCTGTTATTGTTATTATTATTATTATCATTAATATATTTTTTTTTTTCCCCACGTTGTTGATGTTTGAAAAATGTTCTTGCTGCGGGAAAAAAAATGTCGTTCATTCGTGCACTACCCCGTCACGTTCAGGTCACTGTTATTTTTGAGCTGGGTCGGTTTCAGCAGGTCTTGTCTCGAACATTTGGTTGATGGAGTAAAAAACCATAAATATTCCGGGAAGTCTCTCCAAAGTGCACATTTTTGCTGCGGGACCGGTCTCGCCGTTTATGAAATCCACGAATGGAAAGGTCGAGTTTTGTTGTGTCTGGTGGAGAAGTGTGGAGGGGGAGAGGCAGCGGGAGAAGGGGCTGCGGCCCCGCTCCCCTCTCCTGCTCGGGCGGTGCGTGGCAGCTCCTGAGGTCACGGCAGGAGTTAATAGACCCCACAACAATGCCGATCCCTTCCCTTTTACGTAGGCACTTTCCTCACCGTGCCATTCGAACAGGCGTGATGACAAGAACGCGCTGGTTTCATCCCGGACCGAAATCCCGTGGTTTTTTGGTTGTTGGTTGTGTTTTGTTTTGTTTTGTTTTTCCCTGTGAAGCTTCTCCCAGCGAACGGGGGGATGCGGTCAGAGAGGGGCACCCCCAGCCCCTGGGCGCGGGGGGTCGCACCCAGCTCCTGCCGCCCCAGAGGCCATCCCGCCTGTGCTTTAGAAATAATCCAAATACAATTCCCGAACGGACAGATTTCTGCTCAGACATATTTAAAGGAGAATGGGTTGCATTTGAACACGCACTAACTGGCTCGCTAGTTAACCTCTGTTGACTAATGAGACATTGAAGACAAATCACTCTGTTCCTTGGATGACAAATACCTGCGTTGCTGTTTGGTAGCTCACCGAGCAATTTCCATGTGGGGTTTGGGTTCATGTGTTGTGTTTTCCCTTTCATTTATTTATTTATTATTTATTTAACTGTACGCTTTTCCAGCTGTAGCACTCGGCGCTCAAAGCATCCAGCGATGCTCCTGATCTCGCAGAGGGATTGAAACGCCTCCTGCATTTTGAAGCGCCTCGTCATCCCTAGATTTACGTTTATAAATACGTAGATGCTGCTGCTAATTCTTGGTTTTCTCACAGACTTTCGTGTGTTTACGGCTCGGTGGAAAGTTTCCTCCCCGCTTCATTCAGATCGCGCCAGCCAAAGCTGTTACAAAAATGAACTTTCAGGCCAGGCTGCGTTGGTAAAAGATGTTTCTTTCGTGAATCGCGCTTGGGCAGTGCAGGATGGTGATGGTGAGACAGGCTGGCTGTCGTTCGGTCACGCGTGGCCGAGACCGCGAGCCCTCCGTGGGGCCCCCCACAAAACCCCAACAGCCCCTGCAAAAGCTCCATCCGCTCCATCCCCAGCGTGTGATGTTCCCCGGCACCTTCTGGCCGCTTTTTTCTCTTCCCCCCGCCCAGCAGACTCTCGGTGAAAGGCTCTGGAGGCTGCAGCATCCCTTCCCCTCCGTGCCCTGCCCGTGGCGGGGGGTCCCGGGGGCTGCGGGGGAGAAGTTCAGGGGGAGGCGGGCGGGCGATAAATCACCGCGGGCCCCGGGGCACGGGGAAGCGCGCACGGGAGAGTCGCCATCAAAGCGGGGGAGACAGCCCTCGGCTGCGAGAAATAAATGGGAATAAATCAAAGTGGGGGCTGCCCGGGGCCGGGGGTGCCCGGGGCCCGCCCCGCTCCGCCCGGGAGCGCCGGAGCGGAGACGGGGAAAGGCACTCTGCAAACTTTTAATGAAATCACCGGCGGTATCGATTTTTGTGGGTTTTTTTTACCGCGCTTCAGACATTGGAAAGTGTCCCTCTGGGGATGGGGGAGGGGGCAGAAGGCAGCGGTGCAACGCGAGCTGTATTGGATATTGAGTTATTTCGTATTTTAGAAAATCAACGGCGTCTCTGAGGGTCCTCCAGAGAGGAAAGGACTCCGGGGGGGGGGCTTGAGCCAACCCACAAAGCTGGGCTTTAGCCATGCAGGTATCAGTTTGCAGGCCCTTCGTGGAGCTCTGGGGGCCCGTGTTATCCCCGCGCTCCCTGATGGAGAACCCCGGGAGAGCCGGCTCTCCCCCTCGGACAACACGTTTTTGAAGTGCCACATCCAAGTATTTCCTATTTGCCTCTTCTCCAAACTGTTTAGAAATTACTAGTAGCGGATAAGTAAATTGCAAGTAAACCTAGTGAATTAGGATGATTCTCTATCAGTTTAATTTATGTTTTATAGTTAGTTTAGCCTTCTGATTTGATTGCCTTAGTAATGTGAATTGCCTACAGCTGCTGATGATACAGCTTTAATTCTGTTTTAAAGGTCATGTAAACATGTGCCTGTAGCATAAGGAATGCAAATTCAATTCCCTTTTAATGCTTCCTCACATTCACTTCACAGCCTTCACCTAGAAAATTAGCAGGATTTAATAGGGAACCGTGGGGCTGTTGTGATTCCATTAAAAGCCCCTCTCCCCCCCAGGCGTGGCTCTCCCGGGCCACCCCACGCCCTTGACGCGGACACGGAGGCGCTTCCCACGCCCGTTTTGGCGGAAATCGAGGCATTTTCCGCCCCGGGACAGACTCATCCCCTTCACCTGGGAGTTTTAGCCGCAGGTAACTATCCCAGGGCTGGAGAACCCGGCGGCAGCGGGAATTACCCCTCAAAGGAGCCAGAGCATCACACAGGTGTACACCTATGCGTAAGGCTGTAGTACAGCCGCGTGTTCCTTACGTCACGGTGAAAGACGATGCTGGGAAGGAGAAAAATGGATAAAAAATCTTGTTTTGGGCCGAGGTGGGCTCTCCGCATCAGCAGGAGGAGAAGCTGTGCCGCGATGCCAAGGTGATAGGTGTAAATGCGAGACGCCTGCGCCTTGAAGACGGGCATTTTCGAATTAATTTTTAAACACAGCCAGCCCTGAGTTCATCAGAGATTGCTTCACCCTACTGCAGGAATAAAAGAAAAAAAGAAAAAAAGGTAGAGCCAGAAAAAAAATATTATTATACCACTGTCTTCCCCCCGCTTCAAAGGGTTTTAGTGAAGTTGCCGGGAAGTTTCGCCTTTGAACGGGCGGGCTCTAACGAGCGGGGAAGAGCGTCAGAAAAAGCGACTCTGGAGTCGCTTTGAAAAGGGAACGATCTGTCACTGCCAAGCGAGCCAGGGCGAGGGGCGATTCCGCGGCCCCTCCGGCCGCAGGGACCCGGCCGGCTCCGGGCGAGCGGGGCCGGCAGCGCCCGGGGAGCCGGCACCGGGACCGGGGCACCGGGGAGCGGCCCCGCGCACCCTGCGGCTCCTTCGCGGGAACAGCGGTGTCCCAAGAGCTCCCCCCACACCCCCTTTGGTCACGGGGTGTTTTCCTGCCCTCAGGGGGGGCTTCTGCTTTGTCCCAAACACTTCCCGTCCCATGCGAGCAGCATCCCATCGTCTTCGTCCTCATCACCTCTGCCTTCATCCCCAACCCCTGTGCCTGCCCCCCAGCTTCATCCCCATCACCTCTGCCTCTCTCTATCTTCATCCCCATCACCCCTGCCTCCTCAGCCTTCATCCCCACCCCGCTGCCTCCCCACCCCTGCCTGTGCCAGGGCCTGCCGGGCCACCCCATGCCCCACTTGCTGTGAAAATGGTTCAGGTGCCCTCAGGTGCCCCCCGGAGGCCCAAGGAGCCGTGGTGCTGAGGGCACCTGCCCCCTCTCCTTGCAGTGGCAGCGAGGAGCCCACCCTGTGCCCGTCTCTCTCCTTGGCAAAAATGAGTGTTTTTTAGCAAAATCGGAATACTTGTAGTAACAGCTCATTGGTGATTCTGCTGATGTTGCACACCTCATTAAATAGCCCCAAACACAAGGAGGTTTAAATGACTTTATTGAATTAAAAATAGCATAGGAAATCACCTATGGTACTTTCATCAAATAATTACTGTAAACTCTATACATACAGCGAGAGATCCCTTTTAACAAATCTATCCCTAAAACACGGGGGGGTTCTGCTTAATGGCTGAAATAACTTAGAGCAGCACAACTCGCTTGAAACATCGAGCCACACTCGGGCACTTCCTAATACGTTCCTGTGTGTTTCCCTGAGTGTTTTTCTTCCTTATCTTTTTTATATCTGAAGTTCTATTCCCCTCCTCTACTCCATGCATTTGATCATTTTTTCAAGTCCCTTGGCTGAACCAATCTCTTTTCATGCAGAGGATAAAAAGAGAAAAACTTCAAAGTAGGTTCAGGTAATTAACAGCTGAGGGGAATATAATCTAAACCATAGGCCCTGCTTTGCACCCAGGTCTGCTTTCAGAGCCAGCCGGCAAGGGAGTGCCTATTCCCTATAGCATCCAAATCTGCTTCCTCTGAACAGCTTTGCCAGGCCTCCAGTTATCACATCTGCATTTCAAACACCATGTCTCTGGCATTAATTATTAATTAGCCTACAGTCACCCCAGAGGATTTAAGTTCCAGCCTGCACATACTTATTCATTGACCTCTATCTTAGTTTTTGTTGGAAAAAAACCCACTAGAATGCTTAATAATTTCCTTTCTCTCAGACCCTCTGTTCTAGTTTCATGGCAGGGAAACAGTATATTTTGAGATGGAAAATCACAGGGTTGTCTAGAAATTTGTTTAGAGCAAAACGCTATGTCAAGAGTTTGAACAAACCATTTCAAAAGATTTAGAAGGAGTTTTGCTGGAGTATTTTTACCTTTGACAAATGAATTTATGGATTTCCCAGAACTGAGAGACGGTGGAGACAAATGCAAGGCAGTTTGGCTCTGCGTGGAGCAGTGCTCCATGTGCACTTTAAAAATACAAACTGGCTTTAATTACTGGGTAACACATTCAGAGGATCAAACCAAGGCAAATGTTTATGTGAAAGCTCTGGGGTTACCCTGCTATTGACACTGGTAAGAAGGAAAATAAAAATGCTGTTGCAAGGCACAGGAGTGCTTGGGCATTAAATCTGGGCTCTGTCCTCAGGAATATGGAACTGAAGGAGCCTGGTTTTGTATCAGTCCCAAGGTAGTTTGGAAGAGGCTCTTTAGCCATTAGGATAAGTACATATCTCACTGCTGCTCTCTTTGCAGTTTTGTGTCTTGAGATTAAGGTTCCAGAAGTAAAAACATCCGAGTAATCAGGTAGAAACTGAGTTATATGGTTCTCTTTTTCTCAGTGCTCCATGAAATCCAAAGTGTTTGTTAGAGTTTGGATGAGCTGTTTATTGGACACTGCCTTTTGTTAATGGATTTTAATACCACAATATCCCACCCCCCTGATGAGGCCTCTTTTAATTCCTCTTGCAATTATCCCTAGACAAACTTTTTAAAATATCGCCAGGGTTTCTCATTTTTATTTGTGGTGGTGCTATCTCAATAATCATTGAAACATGAAATATTGCTCCACTTTGCTTCCTAAGGAAGTGTTTAGTCTGTAATCACGGGGTCAGACTGGTTGACTTCTGTGCCAGCCTAGAATTGATTTTTGAAAACGTTTAATCTACGCCTAAGACTCTTTGAATTCCTGTTTAGTGGAGGATATGGAAAAGAGCTCTGAGACAGAAACACTCGTACTTAAACTGCTGGGCTATCTCGGGAAACAAAAATGCATTTTCCAAAATTGCAGCTAAACCAGCCCTTTCTGAAAATCATAAGCCTGTGCTGAAATGAGCACCTGAAAATAGATGTAGGGACTAAAACTGTTGACTTCCATGAGGGATCTCTCTCCTCAGCCTCCCTGAGAGTTTTGAGGAGTTGTTTGTTGCTTCTCTCTTACTATTTTCACATTTTATGAGTAGATCTGGGGAGCGTTCAGCATTCAGTAATAACTGTTTTTTCCTCTGCTTCAAATATTTAGAATATTTCTTATGTTCAATTTAAACAGCAAAACGTGCCTGTTTTTCCCAAGGAAAAGAGGAGCAGGCAATACTTCAAATTTAATTTGCAGGAAGATGGTTCCCATTTATCAAACAACAGATTGTATCCTGATGCTGAAGAAGGAGGTAGATCCAGACTATTTTAATAAGACATCCAGGACCTTTTAATCACTTCTACAGTGATACTAATACCAGTAATAACAGTGATAATGGAAAAAAAAACCCTGGTGTGAAACCAGGGCTGGAATCTGTTCTCGGTAAATGTCAGAATGTTTCTGAAATTAAAACTTAGTGTTAATGTAGCTCTGTTCCATATGAATATTAAAGAGGAATAGGGACTAAATTTCTTCCACAGCAGAGCGAGATGTTGTTTTAGAAAACAACCACATGGCAGCTCGATCTGCAGGGATGGATCTGGGGTGATTTTGGGGGATGGCTGAGGGTGAGGGCAGCTGGGCTGGGTCTGAGCCCTCTGCTGCCGTCTCCTCCTTCTGCCTTTTGTTTACATTTGTTGCCATTTATTAACCAGGTCCTTGGGATAGAGGTTCCATGCCCCAAGATTGGAAAACTGTTACCAGTGCTGTTAAATTACATTTCTGTGTGGTTATAGAGCCAGGAGTGAGGAAAGCATGAATGTACAGATACAGTGGGTTTGACATGTTGTGAAATATTTGTACTGCTCGTGTTAGGAGAGATGAATTTCTATAAGAAGCCTGTTTTATGCTTCATTTTATATATATTTGCATTTATAGCTTTCTGTTAAAGCTTAAATATTTTACTCTGTTGGTGAGATCTAACCCTTGGCAAGTCTGGAAATGCTTTGACCTCCATTCTTATTACACCTTTCACTTTTTTTTCACTTAAAATAACACTTGCAATAGTTTTCCAGCCATGCCTGACATCCACCAAGGACTGAGCTGGAACTGCATTTTGTATTTCAAATGTTTCACACGAACATGTTTGGAATTCAGATTTGGAGGTTGCAGATCACTTTTTATGTAGGGAAACCACATGGGTAATTCTGATTTTCAATTACTCGAAGAGTGATTATGGTAAAAGACTGTTGATTCCTTGTGTGTTTGAAGTCCGTGGGCATCTCTGGATGAAACTCTGGATGCGGTTTGAGGGAGTCTTTGCCACCTGTGCACTTGTAGGTGGGAACAAAGCTCTCATGGAAGGGGTGGGTGAAGGTGGAGATCTCTGGAGATATTGCTGTGTCAGCAGAAATGGGGTTTTATCAGATTAAGAGGAGAAATTGGGGCTGGGCCTCGAGCTGACATCACTGGGCAGGGTGGTGCCAAAATTTGGGGAGCAAGGCTGGGTTGCAGAAGCAGAGGATGTGTGTAGTGTCACCGAAGGCTGCGCGAGTGACATCAGAACGATTTTGGGTAATGTCTGCAATAATTTAAGCCCCTATAAATTAGTTCCTTGTCCTCCTTGGTGGTTTTGCCTGGCAATGAACGTGCCCTGGCTGTGCAGTATTGGTGTGATGAGGGTGGGAACGGGGAGGATCAGAGCGGAGCCAGCAGATTCCCGTGCCCAGGAGGTGTCACCGATCCTCAGCTGTGGGACAGCAGCGGGCGGGTGGGGACTTTGGCATGGTGAACGTCACCCAGGTATTTCTGTGCTCAGCCTAAGCCCGTCCTGAACTCGCTGTTTCCCTGACTACAACCAGACCCTGACTGTCCTCCTAAACTTTCCTTTCAGCCCCATCAGCCCTAAAACCCCCAAAGTGTAACATCCTCAGAGCCCTTGCTGACCCCACCTGTGCCTCATCGCGTGCTGAAACCCCGGCGTGTTTTAGCTCTTCCAAGGCAGGGAAGGGCCCAGGCTGAGACTGGCAGGTGGCCAGCCCACAGCCCCAGCTCGTGGCCACCTGCGGAGGGTTTGTGGGGTGGCTCCTGCCAGGCAGCCCCTGGCACAGCCGAGTGCGTCCCACTCCTGACCCACCACCTCCACCCGGAGCACCCACGCTGGGCTGGGCACTGGGCTCCTTGGCAGTGCCCCTGTGGAAAGTTTTAAAGACTTTTTAGAGTTCCCCATCCTCTCACTTAGGTATTTTCCTTTCTTTTTCCTAATTTATTTTAGTTTCTCTTTCCCCTTCCACGCAAAAATCGCTGGGGCTCCACTTACTGCCCTTGCTGGGAGTTTGCAGTGGAATGAGCTAATGGGGCCAGGTTTGGGGTGAATTGTCACAGTTTGGGTGACTTTGATCAGCTGGCAGTCCAGCCCATTTGGTTGTAAATAACCTGCTTACTACAATTAAACCTTTCATCACCAAAATCATAGACTATTGGAATGGTCTGGGTTGGAAGAGACCTTAAAGATCCTCTCATTCCAACCCCGCTGCGATGGGCAGGGGAAAAAAAAAATATGAACAGCATTTTAAAAACCATTTGTACATGCAATCCAAAGAATTAGGATGATATTTGGGGTTTTTGGGCTTTTATTATCATTGCTCTAAGTTCTGAAGTCATAAACCAGAGTGTATGTGTGTGCCATGTAACTGTTACCACCAAATCACATGTAGCACTCCACGGTAATTGTGTTCATAATTATGGAGTTAATTGAATTTCTGCAATAGTTAAAAATGGGTATATAAAAGTCTCTCAAGATTAAATGTTTTAGTCAGGGAAGAATACGCTCTTTTGGAATATTGAACAAAACGAAAGCAGTTCTCATATGCAAGTGAGCTTGAGACTGATAAATTAACCTCCCAAAACGAGCCTTGTCCATAAATGCTGTTCCAAACTGTGGGATTACACTGAAGCCAGGGATTTTTGCAATGCTCTAAGAAGGAAAAGCAGCATGCACCGAGGTGTTTGTGACCTGGAGAGCCACGGTAGAGGAGCTGCAGCCTCTGCATCTGCCAGGCTTGTGAGGTATTAGGAGTGCTCTAAAAATGCTCTGCTGCCAAATTAGCCCTGCCATTAACAGGGTAATACTGGAACAACGTGGTAGAAAGTCAGATTTTGCTGTAGCGTTTGGAAAGGCACATTAGCTCTTATTTTTTCTTAATTAATTTTTATTTTTATTTTGTGATCCCGTTGGTATTTTTGTGCCACTTTGGGCTAACTTAACTCTCTGATTCCACAGAGGAGTCACAAGATATAAAACCACAGAGAATGTGGACCTGTGGGTCTGCTGTCTTCGTCTTGTATATTATCAACTGATTTATCTTTGCAGAGAAAAGAATAAGGGCAAGAATTCCCAATATGCTTGATATTAAACCTGGATATCTCACTATGGGCAGCATCATCCTCCTTAAAATGAGAAAGGATTGATAAAAATGTATTGGAGTTCTCTTCTCTTCTCTTCTCTTCTCTTCTCTTCTCTTCTCTTCTCTTCTCTTCTCTTCTCTTCTCTTTCATCACTAAGAAACATAATCACTCCTTTTTTTTTTCCCCAGGAAAGTAATTTTTTAAGTTTACTTATTTCAAGAACTGACAAACATTTTCAACGATGAAATAGTACACATTTGTTAAAAACAGCCCCAAATGTCAGCTAGCACAGCAGTGACCCAGCCCTGTAGGAAATCCAGCTTTAATACCCTTTTTCCAAAGGATCATGTGTGGAGTTTCATTATTTTCTAGTAAGATTCACAGGAGACTGTTTCTTTTAATATCCTGTTTTTCCTACTGATGAGATTGGCTTGGGCGGGTAAAATATAAAATATTGATAATTAGACCTCAGGTCCCTCATCTTTGGCAGCTGAGAGTTTCCATGCACTGCTCTTTTTGTTAAAACTTGCCCGTTCCTTTCGGTGAGTGGGCTTTATTTTAAATATTATTGATGTGAGCTCATGGAGTAAAAAAAAAAGATGAAGTCCCCCCAAAATCCCCCAAAGTGCAGGGGCTTTATTTGTGTGATTTCTGCCTTGGCAGCCCCGCTCCCCTCCCCCAGCAGCGCACTACAAAGCGTGTTGTACAGGGACTCCATTAATCCTACATTTCCTAGATGGTATCTGAGGCACAGTGGGTTTCCACAGAAATTAATTTGTCCTGACAACAGGCCTAAAGATTGGAGTCCAGGGATCACTTGGCAAATTCCCTTTAAACTGAGCACAATAATAAACAGAAAGCTGATAACGACAGTTCTGAAAGACCACACAGAGGCCGGAGCCCGAGCCGAGGCGCTCGGTGTGGATCCGCGGATGCCTCCGATAACGGAGCCGGGAGCTTTAACGCCTGATAGGAAAATGAGCCCTGATTTATGCAGGGTTTAATATCCCAGCACTGGGCAGGGCTCACTGCAGCTCCAACGGGCATTTTTAACTCTTTTCTGGAATAAAAACAAAAGTTTGAGGCTGATCCGGTTCAGCCCATTCTTATTTAATATTCATATTAACAGCTCCAGGGCCATTTTTCGTGTCTTGTTTTAATACAGTTCTGATTTCCTCAGTACATCTTCCATATGTAAACATAAGCAAAAGTTGGACAGTGGGTAAGGTTATATTTCAAGGAATGAATTCAAAAAGTTTGCCATCTAAATATGTTTTCTTTGAGATGTGGGAATTTAGGGTTCAATCATCTCCTATGCGGTAATTCCTTCTTAAAAATAGTAAAAAGCATTTTAGACAGAGTTATTGCCTGTTTGCTTGGTTTTATTTATCTTTGCCTTTGCTTGTTTAAATGCTGTTGTTTTCCCAAAGTTAAGGGATGGAAATATATACGGGTATAGGAAGTGAATAAACAAACATTCAGTGGATATTTCAGAACATGTCAAGATAAGAGCGTTTCAACCCCTGATATTCATTAACATAGAATTTAGAGTTTTGATGATAATTAGGATTTGTGGCGTGTCAGTAAACCTCTGCCAGTTGCATCTCTGAAAAAAGTAATCATAATATTAAGAGTTAGGACTGATTGGGTGATGTTGAGTAAGAGAGATGTTGTGTAACTTTTCACTGTTCAAGCACACGGCATGTAACAATTTAAGCAACGAGTTAACAAGAAAGGAGGACAAGCTAAAAAGGTGTGTGGAAAAATAGATTTTATTATTGAAAGATACCTTGAAATTAAAGGCTAATTTTGTTCTCAATGTCCAAACTATGAAATAACAGCCTACGATGCAGAGGGGACTGTGCAAATATAAAAGGATGATCCTGAAGGTCTTTCCCAGCCTCAGCCACTCTGTGATTCTCCAAGGCAGCCGGTTCCCTTGACAGGTCTGGCTGTGCACCTGAGCAACAGGAGTCCTGTTTGATCACTTTAATGGGGCAGATGTTTCTCTGGAGATGAATCTCAGCACTTGATATATCCAAACTCAGTGATCCTTAAACACGATGCCTCCTCAAACTTTCCCACCCAAGGAAACACTGCCGGGCTGGAGATGAGCAGCGATGTGTTGCTGTGGATGGGTCGTGCCCAGCAGGGCAGGAGCAGGTGGGTGATCCATGCCCATCCCTCCATCCCTGCTCCCAGTGGGGTGGCAGGGTGCCAGTGGCTGCGTGGTTACGGGCTTGGAATGTCCCAGCGCTCGGCATTTGCCGTGCAGAGGGTTTATAAATAAAAAAGTCCCGTCTCACGTGCTTTTCCAGCACAGCCAATGCCCAGACTACCCCTGACTTTGATAAGGGCAGCACCAGATTCGTTAGGTAAGAGCTTAACGAGCTAAGAGGTGGGACTGCATCATGCTGGCAGAGCGGGCTGTTTGCACCCCACCTCCCTGCTGAGAAATAAACCCTTTCACTTTCAGTATTGGCTCCAAATTAGTTTGTACACTACAAATTAATCAATTACCGCCACCGTATTTTGGAGATGAAATTCAGGCCGAGCAGGGCAATTTGTATTTGTCACACTTAAGGGACTCTATTGTACCAAAAGGCAGCGGATTTGAGAACAACTGGGTTAAAGCTGTCGAGCTCCTCTTTCTAGAGCCTGCTGCAGGAGCAAATTGACCAGCTGTGCCTCTTAGTTCTGCAAAAGAACAAACCCAAAAACTCCCCTCCACTTCTTATATCAAAATCACTCTGTGTGTTTCAGTGTACGAGCTATTAGTTTTTTTGAATTTGGATCAAATCAGGTATTTTTCCCGCAGCAAATAGTTCTCCAGTGTGCTTTATACATTTGATTCAAAGGCCTGTGTATTATTTGATGTTCTTAGGAGATAAACAATAAACTTTTGAATATATTTTTTCCATTTGAATACAAGCCTAGGGATGCTTCACCCTGCATCCTAAAGCCTGATTTCCCCTGGGACTCATTATCATGCAGCTCACATGTTCAGTCACCTACACTGTTGAACTTACTATCAAATAACCTTCGAAATGTTACTAGTTATTACGTGTCAGAGGGCAGATTTATGATAAACTAACTTTGAAACAAAATAATGAATTCTCAGCGTTCTCTTTCCAGCAGCATTTCTGGTAATTTGGCCGGATTTAAATTTTAAAACAGTAAGTTGCCTTTTTCTCTTATTCTGTCATATAAAACAGATCCCTCCCCTCGTGAAATTTCTCCCTCCTTAAATATGGTTTACGAGGATTTGAGCAGTGCCTATAAAGAATAAAAATGAGAACATTTGTCTGGGAGCTACCAAACTGCCCACTGGAGTTCATCTGTGATTAAACTTTCAGAGCTTTCTAACTTGGTGAAAGTTAAATTAATTTAACCCTTAGCACAGTTCACCTGTGTCCAGAACACAGCTGGGCAATAGCTGTTTGCCGGCAGAAATATTTCCTCCTCATGCCTTTTACTGCCACTATTTTAAGGTTTCGAGTGATGTTCTTGTGTTAGGGTGACAAAAATCAATAGTGTTGTCTTCTCAGAGAGCTGGTTTATGACAGACCAGAAAGGTTTTCCAAGAGGATATCCTGAATTTCAGCCCCCAAAGTCCATATTTAGGGAACTAAATAATTGGCCAATTTTCATGAAGGGTGAGCATGACTTCAGGGGATCTGTGGGCACTTGGCCTCTTTCAAATGGCAGCCGGCGCGACCGTGACTTTTAATGAGATTATACCAGAAGGAGGAAATGCAGGTAGATAAATGCCATGCACCCATTTTGGAGGTGATTAGAGGAGCAAACATCTGCAGATGAAATTTAAAAGCACACACTGTGTCAAAAATAAAGTCTGGCTAATTTGGAGAAAAATCGGTGCAGCTCTCCTTGGCATCAGTGGGATTTTTGTGGCTGTATTTCAGATGAGCACGGGGCAGATTAATGTCTGCAGGATTTTCATCTCCTACCAGACAAAGTCTAGGCTTTGAGATAGTGCTGATCTGTGAGACTGCATGGAAAGTGCCTGACCCAGGGTAGCTCTGTGAAGCTGGGGATAGAACCTCCATCTTCAGGGCTCTCTCTCATCTCCTTTGCTCCCCTCGCCGTGATTATGGTTCTCCAAGGGCACCACGGGCAAAAGTTCCATAGCAGGCTGCCTATTAATATTTATGCAGCAATTCAGGAGGTAATGCATTGTTAAAATACAAGTTGGAAATGCACCAAATTTAATCACTTTTAGTACTAGAAATTATCAATTTCTACGTCAGATAGAAGGCGGGGGGGCATCATTATGATATTTTATTTTTTAACCAAGCTATTTGCCAGTTCTGACACAGCTTGAATGAAAGGGCAGTAAATGATGTTGTGTAGGTAAAGTTTTTCTAAGGAAGGCAAGACATCTCTGTGAAATTTAATGTGAGGAGTTAAAAAATATTTCAAGTAAGTGCACAGTGAGTCAGGACGTGCACGGATCAGCCGTGCCACGTCAGCCAGGCCCTGTCTTCGTGTGTTGGATCTGGTGTGCACGGAGGCCACTGGGATTTGCCCTTTGCTTCCATGCAATTCCTCCTGCCTGCACAGAGAAAGAATATTTTTATCACTGATATCACTTCATTTTTGCAGCTGTCTGCCGGCATCAGGTTAGTAATATAAACTCTGTCAGAGAGAAATCTCTGCCTTCCACAGGCTGCAAAATCCACAATTATTATTTAAAGTTAACCTCCTCAGAAAGTGTTCCTTGCTGAAACTGTTCAACCCCAAAAAGAATTGTTGGTTATTGTTATCTGAGGACCTCCTACAGCCTTCCCTTGGTCAAAAAAGGCTCTTTTTGTTTTCAATAGGAGTTTTTTCTAAGACCAAGCTCCGAGCTTTCAATCAAGTAAGATAAATCCAGCGAAGGTAAAACATTAATTAAAGTGTATTTAAAAAAAATAAAAAAAGAAAGCGTTCAAGAAGAGCGTGGTGCTCAAATAGAGCACTTTTTTTTCAGGTCACTTGGCTTTCTGATGTCATTTCTGGCAGCTTCGTTAGCCTGGCTCCATCACGTTCTGCTCTGAACGATAACGTGATGGGAGATGATCAAAGTGAGAATGCAAAAGGCTCAGGACATTTAAAAAATGTTCTATTCTGGAAATTGTTCTAAAACTATAAACAGATTACATTAAAAATCTGTCTTACCCAACATGGTTGCTCATCATCCTTTTTTAGAAGGAGCTATTGAGAAGTTTGGGTAAACAGCCTTGAAGTCTTTATGATGGCAGGCTGGAAATTTCTCCGGAATTTTAGGCAACTCGAGCCTCTCTGAAATGGAATATAACCCATTTCTGCTGTTAGGTGCCTTGTTCTAATCTTTATACTTGAAAGTGGCAAAGCATATGGGTCAGATCACCCACTCCTGCTAATGGACACGGTTCCCTGGACTTGGGTGTCCAATTATGCCAGCTAAAGATCTGTCTGTTGCTGGGTTTTATTTCCTTATTTTTCTTGTCTTCCCGATCTCTGACCCTTTATCAAAGGAATGCCGTCTATAATATGATAATAATATGAAATTCTGAGCTCTCTTTCTGATGATGTATCCCAAAGAATTGTCAGGATGCTCACTTCTATGGGAAGAGCAGCTGATGAGCAGTTTCAGCCTCATGATTGTCTTTTCCTGGCACAGGGAGAAAGTTGGGTGCCTGTCTCTGGCCTTGTGGTGGGATATTAACCATTTCTGCATTTCCAAGGAGCAACTGCTCTATGGGCTGAGTGAGCCAATAAACTCATTGGCAAGTCAACAAAACAACAGGAGGCCATTTTTCTTAATTTTAGCTGCATTGTAGTGCTTGGGAAAGTGAGAAATTTGTGAGTTTTCAATGGCTCCATCCTCTGGTGCTCTCAATCAGTGTGAGGATGTGGCTGAAGCTGGAGGCAGAAATCCACAGGCGCTGTGACACCCTGGGTATGGAATGGAGCTACAAGGGAGGATTTCGATCTCCAGGCAGGATTTGACTTTCTGTTTTGATTTATGGGCTGAATATAAATGGGTATTTTAAGGAGTCATTAGAGTTTGTGGTTTGAAATATGCAGGTTTGTGGAGGAACGGGTGCCCAGGCTCCTTGTACAGCCTCACTTACTTCTTCTTAGAAGAAAAAATGGCAGGTAATTGTCTGTAGGAAGAAAACCCTTCACCTCAGGCTCTTTACACCAAATAAGTGATGGAATGGTCAGGAATGTCATGATCCATGAGAAAATAGGGAATACCTGTGCTGTGCTTCACTGTGAAACGTCTATTCCAGGTGTATTTTTAATCTGAATCAGTGTTGGTGCTGTTGATAGGGAAATGCTTGAGAAGTGTTGGGGCTTGTAGGTACAAATAAGGCAAGGCACAGCAGGAAGGAGCTCAGCCAGAAACTGGGGTGTCCTAAATGTTGGGAGAGACACATCAGGACAATCCCTTGAAATCCACAGTGAGAGGTTTTGGCACATGCCAGGCTCCCCTGTCCCCACCCTGCTGCAGCCTGGAGCTCCTCTCCTTGGGTGGCAGCAGCATTTGCTGCTGGTGACCCTCGTTTGGTGCCCTTTGGCTCTGCCTTCGCTCCAGCTCTTATCACTTGGGTAAATGCTGCTCTTGTTTACAATAATGGGAATTTGGAGCAGCCCCTCTGCCATTTCTCCAGCGCAAATATTGCACCGGGGTGATTCCCATCTCCTGCTTTGTGCAGATGGAGCCTGGGAGGAGAGGGAGGCTCCTTCCCAACATCCCCACATCCACCTCCCGGGCTGCGAGCCCCAGGTGACTGTGCCAGCCACACAATTAATCTGTGAGGATGGGGGAGCTGCCCTTGGTCTTTTTTCCCCCTCTCATCTAACAGCACTTCCCTTCCCAGTTCCAAACCCAGCCGTGGCTCAGGACCCAAGGATGCAGCCCCCGGTTTCCTCCCTGCCCCTCGTGGCTGCGGATTCAGCCCGGAGAAAAGGCTGCCTGGCCATGACAAACTGTGCATTGGCTCGGTGATTTGTGTAAGCTCAAATTTTCCACTAATTCACTTATATATGCTGGATGGAAAACACAGCTCCGGGGCTGCTATAAACCATGCTGCTGGAGCCACAAAGGGCCGTCCTGCCAGCTGGGAATCGCTGGAGCATGCGGAGCGTCGGGGGCCGGGGAAGGACTCGAATCCCGGGGATGCACTTGTCCCACTGTGGTGTGGGAGCAGATCCGGCCCTTCCCTGGGAGGGTTCCAGCCCTGGCTCAGCCCGGTCAGTGCAGGGAAAGGCAGGAGCCAGAGCTGTGTCCTGGCCATCACACCACCTCTAGTCAGCACCCACTGCCTAAAACCAGCCCCTGGTTTGGGCTGTTTGGTGGCAAACATTCTGGCTTGCTGTGCTTTGCTCTCCTGCAGCCTCTGTCCACCCCAAGGCTTTGTTTTGTGCCTTGGTGCCATTCCCCAGCATTAATTTTCTGTACAAGCCACCCATAGATAATTTAAGAGCGTTTTCTTTTAAGAACAGCAAGAGTGGCACATCGGCTGATTCCCCAAATGATTGCTTGTCTTGTGACAGAGAGCTGTTGACCTGCTCCTTTAATGTTACAAGCCTGCATCTAACTGCTCTCTTAATCCAACCTACTTCCTTCTTTTTAATGAAATTGTCCCTTTAGCCTTCTTCCTGGGCTGGCTTTTCAACACGAACATTAGAAACAGTCTGCTCAGTTCTTTCCTCTGCTAACATCTTGCCCAGAGCTAACTTGCAGCTTCACTCTGTCAGCTGTAAGATATAGATATACTGTTGTCTTAATTACTCATATTTCTCCTGCTGCTCATAATTCTGCTTGTTCCACCAAAGACCTCTTCAGAGAGCTTTACCGCTTCCCTCTCCCTTTCTTTGGGGGTTTAAAGGTTGTCAGATATATAAACGATCCTTGTTGCAGAGCTTTGGTGGTGACAGTGTCCTTTGTGGAGAAGATTTAGGGGGATGGGAGGACTAAATACGGATGCTTTTAGGCTCCATCTCTGAGGAAGGAGAGAACACACATCGTGCTACCTTGCATAACAGAGCACCAGGGAGGGTGTTTGGCAAATCCCTTCTCTAATGAACAGCGAGGCAGCTGTTTCTTCTGCAGCTTAAAGTGTAGATGCTGATTGTCAGGAGAAGGGTTTTCTTTATCCACCACTGATTATCCGTGGCTGTATCTGGCTGACTGCTATTCCTCTAAAAATGCTGTTGAAAAGGGACTGGACACTTAAAAAAAAATCACTGCTGTGCCATAGGGAAGCTGTAGTCCTTTGTGGTTTCAGCTCTCTCTTTTATGATTATATACTACTGTTTCTGTTATCTCTATTAATTAATCTGTCTGCCACAGCAAGCATTGCATGTTGAGTGATGTAGAGCAGACTGACAATGTGACGTCCATGGTTTTTTGGCACAGGTTGGAACAAGTTCTGTCACCTCTGTGGGCTCTCTAGCGAGTTAAACCTTTGGCCCCAGCCCTTCTCTTATGGCTATTTTGGGTCCACTCTCCATTTTAGCAGCCCTCAGCTCCAAGGTAGTTCAGTGGCAGAACAGATTTTAGTATTCAGCTGGTTGTCTCAGTTCAGCTGGCTGACAGGTTCAGGACGCAGCACTGTGAGTTTATTGTTAATTGAATAAATTAGGAGCCTGTCAAACTGCTGTGGTTGAGCCTGTTTCCCTCATAGAGCTTGTGCTGGTGGAGTGGCTGGAGGTGGGACCGTGCTTTCCATGAGTGAGGCTTAATCCCCTCACTCCAGGCTTTGTTGTGGTTGCTTTTTATATATTATTTTATATATTTATGTACATTTTAAAAATAATTACTGGTGAAAATGCTGTGCAAGAAATATTTGAACATCAGAGCAGTGAGAGGTAGTGACACCAAAGATAACACACAGGTTTCAGGCAAATAAACACCAGTCATGACCAAACTCTTCCAGTAGCACAGATGTGACTAAAGAATCTGTTAGAGGAAGCAAATGGAAACAGATGAGAGAAACTGGTGAGAGAAATTAGAAATAAAGAGTAATTGGGTTCTGTGTAGCAGAATAGCACGGGGAAAATAGATCTTCAAGTCCGTGCTCTGCTCTTGAAGAGCTGAAAGGAATCAGAGGAGCTGTCTCGGGCAAGTCAAGTTCCAGGCAAGGTCACAGCAGTGAGGACACGTGGGAAATCCTGGCAAGTTGCCTCAGCTCAGACTGCAGGAGACTCGGAGCCGGGGAACACCATGTGGATAACACAGCCCCAGACTGGACAGGAGGCCTGGCGAGAGTGGCCCTGTTACAGTCCAGGTTCCCTGGGATCCACAGGAATGTCACAGGCTGTGATGGTCAGCGTGGGCATCTCCCCCTCTCCATGAGCAGGGTGAGCTCTGCCTGGGGCCGGGCTGCCCCAACACCTCCCTGTCCGTGCAGAACAGGGCACCAGGGCTCCTCCAGAAGGACTGGGGCCACCAGCTGAGCCTGGCACTGCTCTGAGGGCTGCTGGAGGCTGCAGAGTGCACGGGGTGAGCAGGTATTTGGCTCTATTTACCCAAGGTTTCCCCTTGGAATCCCAGTGCTGCCTCCTGGAGCAGCTCTGAGGGCACAGGGGTGGGTAAGTTGGTGGCCATGCAGCTGCTTTGGCACCCTGGTCACTCTGGAGCTGGGCAGGTCCCTGCCTGGTGCCTGCCCTGCAGAGGTGTTGGGCAAAGGCCCTGACCCGGTGCCTCAGCTCTCCAAATATAGGGATGTTTCCCCATGAACTCCTCTCTGCAAACCCAAGGGCTGTTAAAAGAAGAAGGTCTCGTGACTGTGTGGTACTTGGATGCCATGGCAATGTAATTAGCTGCACAGCAATCTTGCTAAAAACGTCCTTGGTGGAGGAGAGGACGGGGTGGGAGAGGATGGATGTTAAAGGGGAGGAAGTTTCCAGACCTGTGGCTTCACCGCAGCTTGGCTGCTTAAGCCACGTCCTTCAGCTCAAATGTGAATCCAGAGGTTCAGAGCACAGTGTTTACTACAGTGTCCATGTGGGAGAGAAAGCAGCACAAACTCTTGGAAGTTTTAAGGGATTATGTAACAGCTTCCCACCCCCAAGCCTTTCCAAGCCTTTGGAAAATTTTATAAAGTATCTTAGGCTAAAAACCTTTTTGAGCTGCTGGATGACTTGAAGTAAACTTCAGAAAAGTATTCCCATTACTTTCCCTTGTTCTCCTTTTTTCTCTTCAATGTTATCTATGGATCCAGGAACTCCCGGGCTGCTTAATCCAAAGGAGGCAGACACGGGGTTCTGCATGGAACTCGGAAAGCCTCGGTGCAGGAAGGCTGTGCTGCTGATTAGTTTATCTCTGTTACTCTGCCAAACCCTCAGAATTTGGCAACCTGGGTCTTTCTATATCCGTTAGGCCTTTTTTCCTCCCTCCCTCATGACCTCTGTGGCTGCATTTGCCAGAAGTTACCCGTATTAGATACGAGGCTGTGTATCAGCATCCACAGGGCAGATACTCCCAGGCTGCTGAAGTATTGAAGAATTCCAGAATACTGGAATTGTGTGAGGCATTTGGAGCTAAACTTTAGCTCTGGTGAGCTGGAAGTTACTATGGAGTCGTTTCACCGAGTTCTGTTCTCAGTTGTGTCCTCCAGAGAGGAAGAAATCAGTTTCTATTGTTTATGGTTAATCCTACCACACATTTATATAAGAAATTATAGATTGTATTTTTGGGCTAAATGAAGACTAACCATGGTAATAAAAAGTAAGGTTTCATAGAGATATTTTTTAAAAAATTAAGTGAGATAGTGCAGTGATGCAGTGGAGGGTGAGCTGGGATTTGGTGGCATTTTGGTGGATTTCTGTATTCAGACATTGCTCTCCTTTATTTGAATTTTCCTGCATGTTAGGACAAGGCACAGGCAGCCGTGTTCTCCATCCCGATGAACGAAACAGAGCTCAAGGACTTGAGCTGAGATTGGCTTCCCCTGCAAGATAAATTTCTCTTTGTCACCCGAATCATAATTTAAAGCATGAAAACTCTTCATCAGGACAGCAGCATTTAAACTCCTTACATTTTGCAACCTGATCCCTGCAAAGCTAAAAAAAAAATCCCCGTTCGCCGAAGTTGTTCAGAGTTTGCTCTGGGCTGTAAAAGTCTGTGAGGTCACCCTGATTGCTGCACATCAGCGTGGTCCCAACAGGGTGTTCTCGAGGAGACAACCATTGCTGCCATTTAATCCAAATCTGTTTAATCACATATAATCCACATAATTCAAATATGCTCGCCCAGGATCCAGTTTCAGAGCTGTACTGAAGGGAGGGAAATCTTGTGTTGTCACAAGTCCTGCTGACATCAGTGGGGTTTCTTATTGATGCAGGACATAGTGCTGGCACATGCAATTACAGCAAAATTTGGGGTTTTGTGTATTTGCAATTTACTGTATTTTTAGGAAGCTGTTGCTTGGAGGTGAGTGAGTAAATTAACTCTGGGCCATGTCCAGCAAAATCTCTGACTGAACAGTTGTGCCAAGGGCCAGGGAAAATCATACAATAATCTGAAATCATTTGTAGTGTGATTAAAAAAAGATGTAAAGGTTCGGTTTATATTTTTGTCTTAGAAATTTCACTTGCTAGGAATGAAAAAAGATCCTGTGCTTCCCTCAAGGTGTTCTGTGTTGGGTCAGAAATGTTTCAACAACAAAACCCGTAGGATTTTCCAGCATAAATAACACACAGGTGTTAGTGCAGTGTAGCTGGTTACGATTTTCATCTCCTAGATCCCAAAATCTGCTCAGCCCCCATTACTGGGTTGTGCACACAGTTCTGTTGCCTTGCAGCCCTGCATCCCAAAACCTGCATCCAAAAACTTGCATCCAAAAACCTGCATCCAAACCCTGCATCCCAAAACCTGCATCCCAAAACCTGCATCCAAAAACCTGCATCCAAAGCCTGCATCCCAAACCCTGCATCCCAAACCCTGCATCCCAAACCTGCCCGGAGCCAGGGCAGCTATAATCAGCTGAGTAATCCTGGAGAACAGAGCCCACACACCCGTCAACTTTGCAAAGTAATCCCTAAAAAATGATGGAAAGGGCAAAAAGAAAACACCATGCTTTCCAAACCAGTGAAACCCCAGACATGCTTCAAGGTAAATACTGGAATAAATAAATAGTGCAGGATCTGAGAGGCTGAATCCGTGCCCGTAACCACAGTTTGTTGCTCATCCAGTGAAATAATAACACAAGGTGAACTTTTTTCAGCCTGCAATCTGTGTCACCTCTGATGCATTTCTGACGTGACTGGGTTTTTTTCTTTGTGGCCATTTTGCAATTTTCTCTGGGTTTGTTTTGATTGTAAATAGGCACACACATTAGCTAAAGCCAGATAATTTTCTCCTGGCCAGCTTTGCCAGTAAATCACTGAGCTATGTAATTGGGTTTGTATAAAATTATGCACTGCAAACTTGGGAATAAGTAAAACAGAAACAAAACCTTGATTTTTGTAAATAGTACAATTTTTTTTTCATTCAAAACTTCTGTTTGACTCCATTTTTCTATTCCCTATCATGATCATTCTTTAAATGTTGGATGAAAATCCAGCTCCAGGATAAATTCAAGCAGAACTGGTAATAATTTCTGGTTTGGCTTGTAGGTGGAGCTGAATTCGGTGGTTAACTACAAGCAATATGTTCTGAAGATGATGGTGTTCAGACAAATACCCAATTTGATTCTGATAAATTGGATGTGAGACTTTGACCAGCATGAGAAGAGCAGGTGAGAACCCTTGAGACTGATGCAGAAATAATCAGTATTTTGATGGTCAGGAAAAATATTGCTCCAGCAGCACAATAGATCTTCTATTAGAAACTCAAAATACTAATTACAATCTGCCTAAAGACTTATTATAAATGAAGAGCAGATAGAAACATGTTTATATTATGGAGAGGCTTATTTGCAGATAAGCAGGAAACCAGTCACACATCTTCACAAACATAATTTTAGCTGTTTTAATTAGCAGGTTTGCTTTGATTTAATTTAATTCAGTCATTCCTTCTATCTTTACCGACACATGTGCAAATAAAATGGGCTGACCTGACTCCTGACACCCCGTTTCCTTTTTCATTTCTGGATTTGTTGTTGTTGATTCCGGCAGTGTTTACGGTGGAATGATGGGGTCAGCACTTCCTCCCAGCACAGCCACAGATGGAGGGTGGGGATGACAACTCTGCGTCTGAGGGGGCTTTTTTTCCCCCAGCACTGCTGATTCCCGAGGTGCTGGATGTCAAAGGCCAGCAGGAGTCCCAATAACCTCCAGTTTCCAATTCTATTTAGGATCAGAATGACAAAAAATATACTTTTTTTTTTTGTGTAGTTGTGGTAAAAGTGAGGCGACCTTTTATTTGCTGTAGAGCCAGACCCTGGAAAGAAGCCCCACGTGTGCCTCAGCTTTGGGTGGAAAAACAAGCTTTAAAGCTGTCAGAATTCATATATTTAATGTTTGGAGATTTGGTGGGTTTATTTAACAGCGAAAGTTGTTATTGACAGAATAAGAACACGTAGTCCGGGATAAAATCACAACATTAATACACTGACAAAACTCCAATCTGTGTTGACTTTTTGGAGCTTTTTGTTGGTCTGAGGGCTTGGAAAGTATTTTTTCTTCTTTATGTCAGAAAAACGATTGTTAATACACCAGGTGTTGTTCTCCCTTCCCTCTGCACCCCTCCCGCTGCAGTGTCTCACAGCTCTATGATAGGTAATTAAAACAATCACTGAAATGTTTCAAAGCTATTGCAGCCTTTACTTGACTTTTAAAATTCCTATTTGAAGAAGAATGTTAAAATTAATTTGTATCTGGCTCAGCAAAGTGCTCTTTACTTGAGCAACGGACTTTACAACATTGCCAACAAAAAGAATGGAATTAATATTATATTTGCCTTTATCTAGGGTGATTCTGTTAACTGTTTTATACTGGAAATTAATTTCAATATCATACAGATGCCTACAAGTCCTGAATGCAGCAGTTTTAGAATTCAGCCACAGCTCTCCTAGTTCATAATCGTGGCAAAAATAAGAATTCGAAAGGAATAAACTTGCCAGGACAATTAAATGATTCTGCCCCCAGATAATGGAAGGATGAAGTTTGTATTCTTGGACTGTAAAATCTGTAAGAGAGAAAAGTGTTATTAAAGAAGAATATTTTGAAAAGAAGGGTAATTTTACAAGTTTTTAAAATTAAGGAAATTGAGGAAAAATTGAGGAAAAATACTTCAGAGACGTTGGGATTTTTGATGTGGAAACGCTCTCCTGTTTTCCTTCCCCATCTCTATTTTTTGTGTTTTACTTCCCGACTTCCACAGGGCTTTGGAAACCTTGTAATCCATCCTTTATGGAATTCTTGGTCTATGGGACAGGATTTTATTATTAAAATTAGCTTTCTTGTAATACATTCTTTTTGATCTTTGAAAAACCCTTAACCTTTACAAACGAGTGTTTTATGTCAGTGTAAAGGGGATCCTTCTCCCCTCCTTTCCTGGTTTGTCCCTCTTTGGGGTTGGCACTTTGGGCAGGAGTGGTGGCAACTGCTGCAAGCAGAAAAGACAAGTTGAGGAATTTTCAGGGCAAATGGAATTGGTTCAGGCTTTGAAATTACTGATTAAAAAAAGGAAAAAGCCACGCAGGATGTAAGGTTTTGCATCTCCCTCATTGGCATGTGGGGAACCCTTCCCTGGTGTGGAAGTCAATATGTGAATAAAGCAAATTTTTTTACATGTTTGCTTATGGAAATCGGAGAGATACCAGGGAACAGGGTGCAAACCAAAAATATCAATACTGACAAATTCCAGTAAGGACTCTTCCCCATTAAATTTCACATCTATGGCTATGTGTGCAAACATCTCCCATTTATGAAAGACAGCATAACCTCATCCTCTGTTTTTGCTCCTTTATGGACGTTTTTAACTCCTTCATGAACATTTCTAAATCCTTTTCTTCTAACCACACACAGGTCTAGCAAACAAATTTACCAATGCGGATAAAAATACGACTTAAATCCTCACCTGCGTCGTTGTGTCAACACAACTCAATCTGACAGGGTGTTTTTGCCAGGTGGAACAAAGAGCAATAAATTAGTTCTGAACATTTATGATCTTGCATTATAAAGACTCCAACAGACTGTGTTCAAAATCAATTGTCGGAGTGATGGGGATTAATAACTCTGGTTTCGTAACCTTTTCCATATCTGCAGCCTGGCTAAGGGCACGTTTCAAGATCTGCTGCCATATTTCATTACTGCAACCTCCGTTTGAAAGACCTTTTTGATGCTTAAAAAAAAGAAACAGATTAGTTTTTAGTAGGGCTGGATGAATAACTCAGAATTAATAATTCACTCCGTGAATTTTGCCTCTTATTCTGTAGGAAGAATGAAGAAAAAATAGTTGTCAAAATTTTTCTAGTGACTCATTGGGTTTTTTTATTAATCAAAACTATAAATCAGAATTCAAGGTGTGTTGTGTGTTTGTGATTGATCAGTCAGGTGGTATTGGTTTAACTCCCCAATTAATTGAGGACAAATGCTAGAACAAATTTCATGATTAAATATTTGAGGAGAGAGTATTTAAAAATCCCTTTCCACCTGCACACAAGCTTAAAACCAGGTTTTGAAAGAATTCTTGAAAGTAAAAATCCAAATGCACGAAAATTGTTGTAAAGGAAAGGTAAATAAGGCAGGAATGAGGCCAAGCCAAGTTCATTACAAGACACGAATAAGTTTGAGCCTTCCACGAAGTTTCCCTTCTAAGCTCCAGCACCTGTTTTGGGAGAAGACTAATAAATACTGGGATAAATATGGGAGCAAGGTAAATGAGAGGTTTATTGAATTTGCCTGCCTCCCCAGCTACTGTGCTGTGTTTTATGGGAGTGAAATGTTTGATATAAGTGAAACCACAGGAAGAACTGGCGTCTTTTGGCTCTCTTTGCCTCCCAGCTGGAACGTTTGCATCCCACCCGTGCCAGCTCTGCCGGGCTAAGAGGCATCCATGTCTTCTCCTGGGTTTCTGTGCACTTTATTTTGCTTTCTTCCTAAATAGAGGTAAAACAGTTAAATATTTCCCGACAAAATCCCCACATGTGATCTCCAGGGCCGTGCATACCATCAAACTGTCATTTCCTTCGATTAACCTCCGCCTGACCTCCCTCCCCGAGGCGCTTTCCGATCCCGCCGTTCCTCCACTGGAGCCTGGTGCTCTCTCAGGTGAGTGCCTCCGTCACTCAGGAGCTGGACACATTCCTGGAGAACCCAGTGGAGGAGCTGTGATGGAAAACTGGGCAGAATTGGCCCCGGACTGCACAGCCCAGAGCCGGATGGGTCCGCAAGTGCAGAGGAAGCACAGCTCAGATAAGAGCAGTTGAAGAAACCTGAATTTTAAGAGTGTCTATGAAGTGTTTTATGAATCTTGTGAAATATTTAAGACCATAAAAGGTTCATGACTGAGATCTACAGGACTTTTCTGTTGTAACTCCTTCATGTTCTCAGGAAGGGCCAGTTTGTGGAGAAAAAAATCACTACCAGGAGAGGATCAGAGTTAATGAGTCACCTCCTTACAACAACAGAGTTTGGAAATTGCCAGGGCTGTCTATTTTATCATTTTGAAACCCCACAGATCTGCGTTAATCTCAGTTTTTATCTACAAGTAGCAAGAAAATGAAAATTAGGAAGGCCAGAAGAAATAAAATATTTCAAAATGATGCATCCCTACAAAAATTTCAGTTACTCCAAAATGAGCTTTTTTTGCCTGGTGGTTTACAGGAAATGCTGATGTTTGTGTCAGCTTGGGACAATTTTATTTTATTTTTTTGTCCTGAAATTCCTCTAGAGAGAACAATATGGAACTGAGATATTACAAATCAAGTTGGATCACACTTCGGGCTGACAGCAGAGAAGAGCAAAGCCTACACTGAATCCATAACTTCTGCTTATGGAATAAAATATATTTTGGGATGATAACAAAGGCCATGTGTGATGAGGTATCTCTTCATCCCAAGGTAAGCTGGTGCAGTGGCACAAGCTGAAACTAAGCACTTTGGTTCTAGGCTTAATTTGACTGTTAAATCTCATACTTTTTGCTGAGAGATTAAAAATGTGCCATCAGAAGCCTCAGCATCACATCAGTTCCCATGGATGAGGATGGTTTATCCCTTAAATCAGTCTGTGATGTAGTAAATAGGTCAGAAAATTCCTCAACATTTCATGACCAGGCATAATTTACAGATCTTACAGGATTTTTGTAGATATAGAATCCTAGAAATGCTTGGTTGCAAAAGACCTTTAAGACCATCAAGTTTTTTTTTCGCTGAATCCCAGTTTGTCCTTTTTTTTTATTATCCCATTAACACTTAAAGAACAGAGCCTAAGTGTGCAGCATTCCATGATTTCTACTCATCCCCGAGATCATGAGACCTGTTGGAAAATGGCTTTAAAACAAGAAAGAATTGCAGTGTAAGACTCCTGTGCAAACACTGGATCCATTTCTTCTGCCAGGAGTTTATAATCTAAATTTCAAGTTTTTATTCACACTGCCTTTTTTTTTTTCCATTCCAGCGGGAATGCTACATCTATAAATCAGGTGGAAGCAGATATTGCAGATGCAGAGTGGGGATGGTGGTGAGAACTTCCAGCATGACGTGGTTGGTCAGTGTGTACTGACCAGTAGCACCAAGATCTTGCACTGGGGGGAACTGGTGTGATTGGTTCAACTCTATTTTAACTAATACCTAAAAAAAAATCATTCCATAATCCCACAGGGATTGTAAAAACCCCACTTTTGGCGTAAATGTGACCCGTTATTGTCCCTGTTAAGGTTTTTGCAAATGGATCTCCAGAAAAAACCCCAAAATTTTCTGTGCAATCTTCCCCCAAACGAATCTGCAGAGACGGGGCTGCACTCACCTGGCGGAGTGCAGAATTTAAATGGAAGAACAAAAAGAAACTGAAATTGCCTTAGGGATTGAGGTCAGGTTAAGGTTAATCAAAGGAAATGACAGTAAAATGGCATTCAGGGCTCTTGGTACATTTTTAATCATTCCTCTCTCTCTCACTCATAAAAGACACAAAAGATGTCCAACTTTTTACCATTGTATTTAGTTAAGGATGACTTTTATTTTTGTCTTGATTGTTTTAAAATAGCCTTTCTTTTCGATTCCTCTCGTAGATTTAGCTCCTGAAAACTTACATTGCAGTGCCTTAAAGATGTGTGTGGGAAATTGGGAATGTGTGTGTGGGGGGAAGAAGAATGTTAAGAAAAGGGAGTAATTTTCCCCAGAATATCTCTCATTTTAACTTCTCTTTCTCAAGTGATAGATTTTGAAGGATTTCTAGAAGTCATGAGTTTAGGGAATAAATACTCAGAAAAGCTAAATATTCACATTATTACACAAGTGTCAGGCTAAGTGAAGTTCATGATTGCAACTACTGGAAACAAGAATAGTTTCTTTCACACTCTGCTAATCTACAAATTATTTTTCTGCTTGTAAGTATAGATATTTCGTATATTTTTTGTAAAAAAATCTCCGTGATTGCAATGAAATTGTGAAGTCGTGTCTGAATTTGCAGGCTGTTGGTTATATTCTGATTTTGTGTGTGTGAAAAGGCCACGTTTGGGAACTTTTATCTCCCAAGTTTGGAGTTGTCACTTTTTGCCCGTCACCTCAGATAACTTTGGCATAACTACAGCAGGAACAGGAGCAACTTTATGTAACTTATAACTGCCCAAGGCAACTTTTAAAAAATGTGAGCAATGCATTTTTTTTTTTCAAGTCTGTTTGCATAGACTCCCTTCCCCCTGTAACACAGAGGGTCCTAAAGGGGATGGATTAAACCCAAGCAGCTTTTAACTGAGGTGCCTTGGTGTAGCAACTGTGTTCTCCCTGCTCTTTTCATCAGCATTGTGCACTGAGCCCCTTGAATGATGCAGCTGGAGCTGAGCTTAGGCAGGACCTCGAGCCGAGTTTAGGCAGGACCTTAAGCTTTTGGAGAGGAACCCGTGGCTTAAAAACACATCCCTGCAGCCCCATGCAAAGAGTAACCCCGCTGTGAGTTGCAGGAAAATGGAATTTTATGCATATGAGATGCTCCATGCTTTGGGGAAAGAAAAATTAAGATAGTCTGGAAGTGATTTCTGTGTGTGTCCTCGTGCTGGTGTGGCCGGGGGCTGCCACTGGGAATGTGGCACTTTTCCGCCAGATCCCACTTAGCAGGAGCTGCCACATGGATGCCAGATGGGCTCTTTGCCAGGGAGGAGGAGGAGGAGGGAAAGCCCTGCCCACCCTGCAAACGCTGCCGAGAAAACCCTGCCAGGGAATTAGTGTAAAAATTGAGAAAAATGGGAAATCTACAACTGAAGTCATTGAGCAAAGGTTGAGTTGAGCTGAGCTCTCTTCCAGGGAAGGGGAGAGGGACACGGTGGGGAAGGCTGGGCCCTGGTGCTGGGAGAGCAGAAGCTCCCAGCAACAAGTGCCTGGTTTTGCAGGAGCAGGGAGATGAGGAACTCGGGGATTTCCGTGTTGACAGGGTCTGGCTGGGATTTTACGACGCTGTAACAACGCCAGTGTCAGGTTTATGGAGGGCATTTTTCAACTCAGCCCGAGCAGCAGTTCTGCCCCTGCAACTCCCCTGTCTGGTAAAACCTCTGTCCTACTGACAGAAATCCAAATGATTTTTGGTGTGTCTTTGGCAAAAGAGGAATATCTGTGTAAGAAAAAGAACAAACTGGGAGAGTGATCATTTAAAATGGAAACCGAGTACCTGAGTTGAAGGCAGTGTTAACTGCTGACAACTGGAAAACTCTCGGACTGAGGGAATGTGATTTTTCCACCTGGTCTAGTGGAAGATGTCTCTGCCCATGGCAGGGGAGTTTAAACTGGATGAGCTTTAATGTCCCTTCCAAACCAAACCATTCTATGATTTTTTTTAATGAACAGCATGACCTCAGAATTTTGCTGAAATAACTACTAAAGACTCATAGACAGATCATATCTCTATTTTTAAAGCATCCAATAGAAATATTCAATCTATTATACCCCTGCATGCCCAAATTATTCAAGTATGGCAAAGACCAAGGTGGTTTGAGCATTTTGATTCCAAATACTGGGATCATCACTCCCTGTCCTGCCCACGGAGCCCATCTCGGATCAGGGCTGCTTGTTAGGACAAGAATTTATGATCTGAATGCAGCTGGATTAATGGGTTTGGGTGTTTTCCATGTTGCAAAGTGTCTGCGGGATAAAATAGGAGTACTTGGAGTTTCCCCATGGGAGGAAAATGGGGTTTGTGGGCAGAAAGGGGGGTCTTGTGCTTGGTCTCTGCTGCAGCTGAGGTGAGGGCAGTGAAGCAGCCAAGCTGAGGGGAAACTCTGCTTGGTGTCTCACAGTTTTTCAGGCTGGTTTTAACATCTTGTACCAAATTACCAGCCTGAGAGCTGGGCTCAGGGTGAGGAACCTCACTGGAGCATCAAAGGAATATGATAAAATACGGTGGAGGAACAGCAATAACTGATGGCTTTGCATTTCCTTTCGCTCCCTGTTTTTGGAAAGAAACCTTCCATGCGAATATTCTCAGGTGATGCCTTGGTTTCTGTTGGAATAAATTGCTTGTCTCAGTTTGATCTCTGAGCCTTCTGATAAAAATACCGTGGTTTTGTACTTTATTAGAAGCATGGCTGAGTCCAAACCCTGACAGGGCTTTGCTGGGTGTGAGGGATCAGGGAAGGTCAGGGATGTGCTGAGTACAGAGGCTCTGGTGCCTGCTGGCAAGCAGAGGGTTTGTCTCTGGTGCTCTCAGCCTTCCACCTTCATTTTCCACCCTTCCACCATCAAGATGCAGGGATGCTCAGGAGAAAATTCATGCTGTCTAATTTTAGATGTCCAATTGAGGTTGCTCCTGGCTGTAACAGAGCACAAGCTCTGCTTGCTGCAAGTCTCTTCAGTTGCAGAGTCGGATTGTCGTTTGAGCCCAGCTCCGGGTGAGCAGAAAGCACAGTGGGAGCAGCTCCACATCTCAGACAGGGCTGTTCCCCTGCCAGAGCTGCCACCAGGCCACTGGGATCTCACTGACCACCCAAATCTGATCCTTGTGGGGGCAGAACCAGTCGTTGCACGGGAGCTCATTTTTCTGTGACTGTTTCTGTGATAAATCCTCAGTGCAAGCAAGGTTTGAAAAAGAAAGGAGCCAAAGCCTTTGAAAACATTTCCAAGTGGGAAAGTTTCACGCTGAGCTTGGGGCGAAGCCCAGGTTTCACCAGAGGCCCAGTCAGGTGGGAATACTCTCCATGATGACCTGCTGGGTCATCACTTCTCCTGGTGCTTTGTCCCATTGGTTTTTGCAGCTCTGGAATCAGTGAGAAGCAGAAGGCAGCCAGCTCTCTTTTCAAATCAGGAGAGGTAGACCCCCGTCCTGGGCTTATTTGTGGTATCACCTGAAGTTAATAAACAAAGAAACCAACCAGTTCTGAGGGATTTTAACCTGAAAATGCACTGGGAGCAGCCACTCCCTGCACCCTCTGCTGCAGGAGGATGGGATTCCAGAACCATCTGCACACAGCCCTGTGCCATGAGCTCCAGGAAGACCTTGCTTGAGCAGGGAGGTTGGACCAGATGATCCTGCCAGTGGTGCCTCCAACCTTACCCATTATTCTGGGATTGTCTGCAGGAAGGCATTAACGACCAGGACATTTCTTTATGGGGTTGGTTTGGAAACATGAGCTGCCTGGAAGGAGACCTTTGCAATCAGGGATGTTGTCCCTACTGAAATCATCAGAAATCTGGGAGGGTCCTGGCTGCCTGGGCAGCCCTGAGAGGCTTTGGGCCATTTGCTGTGGCCACCTGTGGTTACTGGTTTAGAGACTGTGTCACTATTTTACTCTGGCATCTGTTCAAATTCCTAATTCTGTGGATCAGTGTCTTTCAGATGAAGAAAGTGAAATCCTTTCTTGCCCCTGGTGTCTGAGTAAATTGATATCAAATTCTCTAATGAAAAGACAACTGTTGTCAGCAGAGGCAAGCAACAAGAAAATCTGGGACAGGAGGTAACTTCATGATGGATTCTACATCCTCAGGGACTTTCTGAGCTCTGAGGATTAATTTTCTATTATATCCACGTGTGGGGCTTCCCTTAAATACACTTCCACTAACAACTTAATACTTTTTTCAATTACAGTATCATAAAATGCTACAACTTTTTTTGACACTCTGCCACTTAGAGGCCAAGGCTTTCATCACTCTGACTGTTGTTTCCCCCTTTTACTTTTCTTAAATGAAGCATCTTTTTGCTGCCCTGCTGAAGCCATGGTTTTGTGGAGAAAGGGTTCTTTTCATAGGGGCAAAAAACCCTTGGGAACTGAACTTCTGCAGTGGTTTCACTCCATGAACTTGATTTGCAGGTCCTGATGGACTTGCAAAGCCTCACCACAAGTGTCTCTTCTCCATATTTTAGCTCCACTGGCCCAGTTTACTTTATTATCTTTAGTTTTTTTGATTTATTTATATATTATTTATTTTATCATCTCTATTTTATGTAAGGTAATTCTAAGGATGCTTTCAGACAAAAAAAAAAAAAAAAGGCCATTTTTACCTGTCCACATGCTTGACTGTGTGAGATAGAGCCAGAGCACCAGAGATTCACAATTTTCTGCAGCAACCTCATAGTGCATCTAGAAATGAATTGCTCAGGGTATGAGCCAATGGTTTATAAAGAAGAAGGATTTGGGTGACTACAGGTTACAACCTGTTTTAGGAAAGTGGTCAGTAGCTCAAATAGTTTAGAGTTCTCCACCTGGAAGTGTGGGGAGTTGGAGAAGGAAAAATAGATGGTGTGAGGTGTCTGAAAATGACCTGAGTGCTCAGGAGAGGCTCCAGCGTTGGTGAGGCTGTGTTCCCCTTTGGAACACTGATGGATCGGTGCTGTCAGTCACATGGGGTCACTTCTGGTGGAACAAGGCTTGAGAGGACATCTTCACCTGGGAACTCACAGAACCCTTTTGCTTTTGTTGGCACTGCAGAGGAAGGATGCCTTGATTTCACAGGACAGGTGAGAACTCTGTAATTTTGGGAATAATCCAGCTGCCCCCAGGTAAATCAGTATTTTTAATGTTTTTTATGATTTTACAACCAAAATTAAATATCTTTAATGTACATATGTGATTTTACGGCAAAATACTATTAAATCAGGGCAAGATGAATTGAGAACTTGGAGGTGATGTCTGAAGAAGGAGCTTGGGCAGATATGGAGATTCCCATGGGAGAGCAGAGGCTCCTTGTGCAGGCACAGGGCAAGCAGGGACCGGGAGCTCTGTCTGTCCCCCAGCCAGGACGGAATCATGGAATGGTTTGGGTTTGAAGGACCTTAAAGTTCATCCTGTCCCACCCCCTGCCATGGGTGGCGACACCTTCCACTATCCCAGGCTGCTCCAATCCCCGTCCAACCGGGCCTTGGACACTTCCAGGGATGGGGAGTCCACAGCCCAGAGGCTGGGTCAGTAAAGTGTTGGAAAACAAGGCTGCCCAGCTGCCTTCCCACATTTTCTATCCCCTTCACAGAGGAAAAGAGGGAAAAGCCTTCCCGACACAATGTTCAGAAGGGACACGTCACCGTGTGTCAGCGCAGGGAACATGAACTGATCCCAGTTAATCTTCCCTGCTTCCTTCCGCACCTCCATTTTATAAACTGAAATTGGCAGGGAATTATGGCCACAAAACCTGATTTCTGCCTCAGTTCTGCTCCTCGGCACAGAACTATCTGACAATTAATATTTGTGTATACCTTTTGAAATCTGTGACCTTTGGGGAGTTGACAGAGCTATAATATTGGTCTTTGTGTGCTCGCCTGGCTTTTAAAGTCCCTGCCTGGTGGATGTAAGTTCAGTGGATACAGATCTGAAACTTGATTTCCTCAGTATAGCTGCATTAGCATTCAGCTGTGGGTATGTAAGATAATAGTATTAAAAGCAACCTTCCATCCTGTTGTCATGGATGCAGCACAGCCCAATCCTGGGAGCAGTACACCACCAGTCTTTGTACAATCTCATTTTTATCTACAAATTTTGATTTAATTATACCAGAAATTCTGCAGCCGTCTATAATATATGATTTTATTTTCCATTTTGAGCATTAGAATGTAAGAATTGAGCAGCTCTATTTCTTTGTCCAGTGCTCTTTTTTTTTTTTGCATTCCAAGTATCTGTCAGTATTAGTTATGAGACTGTGTGAAATAAGTAGCCATGAAAGATGCCTGCTTTTATGACAGAATGAGTGGTTTCATGAATTTTAAAGGAGCACATTTGTATTTTCTGTTCTTGAACTACATGGGCTACTCACAAATATGACAGAAGATAATTGTTTGAGGAATTATGATGCCTTTCAAGATTTTGCGGGATATTACTATTTTCATAATCTTTCATTTATCAGCTTCTGCGCTTTGATTTATTTATGGGTGTAATTTGGAAATTAAAGTACTCCCACTCTGGCAGCAAAGGTACATGTTTGCTCCGTGTGCCTCGTGCTCCCTCCCCTTGGCAAAAAGAATGAATGTGCTAATTTTTGTGTCAGACACCGAAGGAAGGTGTCAGGCCTGGGGGGCACTCAGGTGTGATCCTGGGCCACGTGAGCCAGGAGGGAAGAGTCCAAAGCCCTGGGATGAGCGGGGATTTCAATCTCCAGCAGCACCCGTGGCACCAGGCAGAGCGTGTGCTCAGTTTGTTAGGATTTAAATGAAGGCATTGTTAGCAGGGATTTTGTGCGAGTGAGTAAAGGCTTCAAGCCTTTAATTGACTCGGAAAATCTTTTTAGTTGTGATTAGAGGGACAGATACTCAGCTGGTGAGGACTGATGGTGCTCCATTGAGTCAATTTTCATACCCTGTCTGGAGTCAATGGAGCAGGGCTCATTTAGAACCCTGTACCTGGCCTGTTATTATAAAAAAATCATTCCAAGCCTGATATCTGAGTGGTACAGTAACCTTTTATCAGGGAGCTGCTGGGCTCAATTTAAAAAAATTTATCAAAATCAGGGCTAAAATCCTTGGGCTAATAAATTCAGTGGCATGAGCTATTTTCGTTTGGTTGGGAATTTAAGTGTGGAAACCTATGGCTGTGTCCTGTTTGCTTGAAAGCTCGGTGATGGATCTGCCATATTTTCATATTTAGCATAAGGTTGTCTTCTTAAAGGCTAAAATGAAGCATCTCTATATCTATATGAAGCATCTCTATATCTGTATGAAGCATCTCTATACGAAGCATCTTTTAAAGACTAAATGAAGCATCTCTATAGTCTTTTCTGGTTTAGCCTTGAAGTATTTTTATTTTTTTCCCTTGGTAATATTATCTCACTTTCCATCCTGTGATAACTGCATAGAAGGATTTTATTTCATGGTTAAAAAAAAAAATATCTGGATATCTTTATGTATTAAACTTGTCCCTAACATCTGAATATTATCACTGAAAATCCCCTCTCAAAATTCTTTGCACGCCCATAATTAAACTGCTCTGAAAGGTGCAGTCAGGAGAACCAGGCACCAACATTATGGAGTGAAAATTAAAGAGGCAAAACATCAGAGTGTCTACTGTATGTGCCTGCTGTTAGACACTCAAGCATGGAGAACAGGATACACCTCTATGGATGGATGGCTTTCCTTATTAAAAAAACACAGTAGGACTCACAGTAGGGGAACACACTAAAACAAGGCTTTGTAGTAATTTCCTTGAAAGAAATTTCCCAAGATAGCAACTTAAAAAAGCTTTTAATCTCACGACTGGCTCTACAGTGAGTTTTACTGGGGCTGGGATAAAAAAGGCCGTTAGATTGCAGCCGATCTGGTAGGGTTGGTCTGAAGCCTCTTCCCTCCCAAGAAAAGTATTAGACTTTCCTTGCACCAGAACAAGGGTTGAACAGATTGATGTGATTCTGGCATATTTAAGAACCTTAAATACATATATCTCAAGTCTGAAATGATGTGGGAAAAGAGAAATCCCCCTTCCCAGCTGGAATACTTGACCAACCACGCTGCCATGCGACACCAAGCCGATGCGTTAGATCAAGGTTCCTTCTGCATGTCTAAATTTGAAACCACTGTCCCTCGTGATTTTGAGCTGGTATTTTATTTTGGGTGTCTGAGCAGTGTCCTTTCCCACTTGGGAGGAACATTTAGTGTTTCTCATAAATTTCTGGAGAAGAATCCAACAGGACTGTGTCCAGCAGCAGCTCATTGTGCTGCGGTGGGCCAGTAACTCCCTCACCAGGATTTGCTTAATCTGCTGTCTATTATACATGACTCTTAAACACCAAAGTAAAGGGAAAAAACCCCGAAGTCTGGCTAAATTCCCATGCAAACCTGCTGGAAGGCTGGCCCGCGTGTTATGGTTACCTGACAACCCTTAAACTGCTGTGGCTGCAGCTCTGTGCTGCTCTTGGTGCCGGTGCACGTGTCCAGGGCCACACTCTGAAATCCTGTGGCTTCTCCTCAACCTTCTCCTTCCCTGTTTTGGTGCTGTGGCTGTGGGGAGGTGGCCCCAGAAGGGGCTGGAGGCTGGAGGTGCAGCAGGAGCTGCCCACGCTCCCCGGAGTGCCCAGCACCGTGTGTGAGCATCGGCGGAGGAGAGGGAACATCTTGTACCTATCTTGTGTCAGCGAGCTGAGAACAGGCAAGGAACATGTCTGATAATGTGTTTCACATTGAAATAATTAAAGAGAATTGTTGCTGGAGGGAAATGTGCCTTTAAAAATTAACCCTGACATCTCTCCGACAATTTGGCGTATTACAAGAGACCCTTTTTCCCCCTCTTTTTAAAATTTTTTTCCCCCCTTCTTTAGTTTTACTAAACTTGATATGCATTTTTCAGCACTTTGGAAAATGCAGAGCCTTTGAAAACTTCCCTGTATGAAAAGTCTATACTTACATGAGCAGCCCCATCTATTTTCCACTGAACTACTCGTAGGACTGATGTTTAAAGGAACGGGGCTGAAGTAAATGACGCGTTCTGCAATGCCCTGGAGCCTCTGCTAGTTATTATTGTTTGAATCTCTGTCTTGATTGCATATATTGCAGTCTTCTATCACACAGGGAGCCAGTTTTGAAATCTGAATGTTGTTCCTCAAATAACCACCGAGCAGCTCGCTTTATTATTTCTTCTTACGCTGAAAAAAATCCTTGGAAATTGAAAGCAGTCATTTCCATAAAGCACTCAAAGTTTAAAAATGTTCTTTTTGAAGGAGCTGGAGTATTTGAAAACAAATGTTAATGTCTATAAGCGCAGTATTACTTATTTTTTCTAAATTCGAGCTGTGGCAACACCAATTGCATTCACATTTTTGTCATCTGTAGAAAGTTAAATATACAACCAGGTATCAGTGATCGGGAAGTTTGGCTTCACTATATCGTGGCTATAAAAGTTATTTACTGGTTGAAGCATCGTGCAACTTTTTATTGGGGTGAATTTCTGTATTTTCAGTTCTCCGTTCGATCATAATTTGTTAGTCCAGGGGTCGGAAATGTTGGGTTTCCTTCCCTTTGTTTATTTACTAATCTGAAGCTGCATTTCCAGTCTGGAAAAGGGCACAGGAGGTGGCAGGACTGGTGAGGATGCTCAGGCTGCTTTTCCTCTCTGATGTGGCTGGAGCTGCTTTGGGCTGTGTGAGTTTTCCCAGCTTTTTCCCTGTGCTGGTCCCTGGGAGGAACCTGAGGGTGTTATTCCAGACCTGATGGCTGAAATTCTGCAATTCCCCGGCCTGAGGAATGGCTGAGGTGCTGCTGAGGCATTTCTGGCTTTCAATTCTGCAACTGAGAAAACGGACACACAAATTGTCCTTCAGACACTGAAAAGTCTTTTTTTTAAAAAATTTTTTTCTTTATTTATTTTTACTTCTTTTGAATAATTTGTGACCCGATGGGAGGCAAACACAATGCAATGTACAGGAGCAGGAACACACTTTTAATTTACATCTGCAGTTTCCAGGCTGCAGGGCAGATTCCTGGGTGACACTCTCTGTCCTGGAGCACCTCAGTCTGGGATTTACACTGACAGAATTACCTCGCAGGAGCCAAACCCTCCTGCATTCCTTAGCCAAGGAGAAGAGATTCAGCCTCATATTTCCTCGTCCCTTGAACTTTTGACAATTTGGTGATCTTGGGCACAATCCTTCAAGATGCTGAGTACCCCCATGGGCACTTAATCAGGACAGCTGAGGGCTCGTGATGCTTCCTACGACTGGGTGCTTCCTTAGCTAAATTTAAAACAAAAAATACTTTAAAAACACTCCTTAAAAATATTTTTCTTGTCTTGGGAAGAATTTTTACCCTTTTATAATGCCAGAAGCTGAAGAAGTATCTGTTAGCTGCTGGGTTTGTGTTATAAGCCTGGCTGTACACAAGATTGCTGGGATGTACTTTTTGGCTATTGAAGGCTCATTAAAAAAAATAAAGTCCCCACAATTTACAATATTTTCCATTGAAATAGCATGTTAACACATTTCTTTAATCAGTGTGTAACTGTCAAGGGAAAGAACAATTCATCTAGTATATGCATACATTAGGAAAAAAAAAATTATCAGATTTAATTTTATTTGTTTTATATTCAGGGCTTTTTTTGAAGGAATTCCTGCAGGGAAATGGTTAATCTATTTTTAACTAAAGCTTACTTTTGTAATCTATCCAGTGCTTAGAGTTCTGTCATTGATCTATGATTTATGTGATTTAAACCACCTCTTGGCTGTAACATTGGTTTCTATCCAAGATGCTGAGCTGAATACTAATTACGAGATCAAATTTATGCTGTTGGGCTAAGCAGCTGAAGGAGCTTTCCATGCAGGACTCCCTTAAACCACGCCACCGTTGAGCATTAGTGGAATATTTGGTGAGGGGGATGGGGGGAAAAAGCTGGAAAAGGGAAAAAAAAATACAGCAGGAAAGCTGAAGTGTCCTTTGAAAGCTTTATTTTTAGTTCTCTTGAATGAGTGCACAGCGCTGGATGCAGAAATTCAGTGTGTGAATATGCACATGGGGCTGTTTTTCCAGCAGAATCTCACTAATTCCCCCTAACGACTGGGAAACCCACTGAGAAAAGCCAAATGGCACCAGCGAGCAAACAAATAAATATGATTGAGGAGATTTTATTCCAAGATGTATTTTATGCCTTTATTTTGACAAGTATCACGTTGTCAGGATGATTTATGGTATTTCAGAGCATACCAGTAAATGCACTGTAGGATGGGTCCTTACAGGAAGAAAGTCTGGGTAACAATAGCTTTGCTTTGCCTCTCCTTAAAGCATTTTTGCTGAGAAATCAGCCAAGAGCACCAATTTTATAGAAAACATAGGTTTTCTTCTGTAAGAATGAGTAACAATTCCATTCTCCCGCGTCACCTTTGCAGAGGAGGTCGGGATGGCAGCAATTTTCTTTGGGGGAAAGGGAGTCAAAGCCTGTTCCAACAGCTCAGAATACAAACCCCAGTCTGAATAGAAATGAAATTTTCTATTGGAATTTTATTGATTATAATGACTTTTGAGAGGAAACCTGTTCCAATGCACCATTTGACTTTTATCTCTGTTGGTATAACGTTGAGGTGTTTTGTTTTGATGATGATGAAATATTTTAGTTTGTTTAGGCTGCTTTTATTTTTTGTTTATTTATTTATTTATTTATTTATAGTGTAGTTTTCCTGCTTCCCAGTGCTTTGCCTCATATTTTGTTCCAGTTGGGCAACTGGAACATCTTCAGCCTCCCACTGCACCTCATTAAAATGGAACATTTCCATAAAATGCTTTCCCAAATTCAACTTTGCCAGAATCTTCTTAGGAACCTTTTCAGAGATCTTTTAAGACACTTTAATCTTCCGCACTTGGGAAAATATTGGGATTTCTCACAGAACTCCACGTTGTGACTATTTCTCCTGCCTTTTTAACTGAGGAGTGGCTTTTTCTGCCCTCAGGGTTTGGGAAACGCCGTCTTGGCCAATGGATCAACGTGTGGGGGGGTGTCCTCAGACACAGAGCAGGAGAAGGAATTGGATCCTCTGCTGTTTTCCCTGTGATATCCCTCTTGCCACCAGTGAGGATCATTGTCTGGAGCCCCATTTGGGGGGCTGTGTGTCCCCTCCCCTGGCAGAGGTTCCTGGAGCCAGCGGGTATTCCCGCTCCAGCCGTAGGAGGCCCTTTAGTGGGGAATTAGTTTCCTTTTATCCTTATTCTTGCTCGCTTTAAAAACAAAACCCAAAGCAAATAAAGAGCCAGAAACAGAAATAAAGCAAACAGAAAACCTTGAAGAAGTTTCTTCCAAGGGTAATTTTAGACTAACAACCTCTGGTTGTGTATCTATTGCCTATGATCTTCCTCATTTATTACTTCTCCCATTTCTAATGTGGAGAAACTCATATTTCAGTTAGATCCTTTTGCCTTTTCAAAATTATATTATTTATAGTCCACTTGATGTCATACTTGCTTTTAATGTGCATTGTTATAAACAATTTGCAATGGAAATAATCCACGTTGTGCACATTTGGGGAAAAGCTTTTGAATATCCACATGTCCACGTGATGCTGAAGTGGGATGTGCTTGGGGACAGTGTCATTCAGAGGTGACACAGTTCACGATCCCATTTGTGCATTTTGGTGTCCGATGATGCCAGCCTTACCTGCCCTCTCTGTACCTACAGTAGATTCATCCCGAAACGCTGCCAGTCTCAAACACAAGGAATTCCCTTACAGGCTTCAGTCTGCAAAAGGGACATTATTAAAAATCCTGGATGAGCCCAGGGACACTGGAGGACCCCCACGCTGAGGCTGTGATTGCAGTCAGGTCACTGTGCCAGCTGACTGGAACCGCTGGATGTGAGACATTCCCTCACTGCTTCTGCAGGGAAATAATTTGCACCCTCGGTGATGTTGTTGATCTTGAATGATCTGAGGTAAAACAACAGAAGTGAGGATGGGTCTGGAGTTAATTGCTGTCATGGTCTGAGGGACTTCAAAGGGATGATTTTACCAGAAGCCTCATTAAATGGGTTGGATATTTTACTGTGCTGAACAGGTGGCTGGAGTGCTCCAAGCAGGAGTGTCTGAAGATGGGAAGCACCTCTGGGACTCTCTGTGCCCGTGGAGCCGCCAGGGCAGGGAGGACCTCCAGGTCCAGAGACTCCCAAGGTGGCCCAAGGGCTGGACATGTGTCAGGGGAGGCATTTGGGAGCTGCAGACCCCAGGCCACCCCAGTGGGGTCCCCATCCTGAGCAGGAGCTGTTTCTTTGGACCCTTGGCTCATGGGACTGGTACTGTGAAGCCAGATGGGATCTGTGTGGCCTCAGGACAGTGGCTGTGCCCAGGGTCAGGATTCTGGATGCCATGGCAGCCTTCCTTCCCTGCACCAGGCCTTGCCCTGATCTACACCTGCCTCTTACACAGCTTTTACAGAGCAAAAACTCACTGAGGGGCAGAGAAATCCTCTATAAAATAAAATAAAGTAACATTCTAGAAGAAAGATATAAATTATTCTGAATATGTGTATATATATATATACACACACATTAAATGTTTGTACTGTTTTCTTTCTCTGCAGCAGAACTGTTAAATTAACAATTGTGGTTTTGGCAGTGAACTGAGGGGATGTCAACTGAAAGTACAGAAAGTTGTAGTGATTTAACACATCCCCGTGCTTACACCTGGGTATCTAAAATGTGATTTATGCCTGATAGATAAGCAGATATTTTGTATATCTTCATATATAGATATATATATATATATATCAATAGTGCACAAGGGAATTTATTTCCTGAATTGTCATAGAGTCATGGAATGGTTTGGGTTGAAAGGGACCTCAAAGACCTTCTTGTTCCAGCCCCTGCCACGGGCAGGGACACCTTCCCCTCTCCCAGGTTGCTCCAAGCCCTATCCAGCCTGGCCTTGGACACTTAGAGGGATGGGGCAGCCACAGCTTCTCTGGGCAAGGGAATCATGACAAGGAAAATTCAGATTTTCTCTGTCTCTGCTTCCATAGGGATGCTCCCTAATCCCACAGATGCAAAATTGAGGAGTAAAAGGTTTCAACTCAACTCAGGCTGCTGAACATTCAAGATGATAAAAAACTACCACACAAATCATTTGTTTGCCCTTGGGAATCCATTTACCAGAAGCACCCAAAAACTGCTTCTCCTTAAGTTTAAATCCCAGCAAACAAACACCAGAGAAATCCAAACCACACCAGGCATTTGGGATGCCCTTCTTAAGGAAGCAGCAGCACTGGAAGAGCTGAAGTTCCTTTAAAGCACTGCTGGGTTTTCATGGAAAATGGATAGAAGTTCAGAGATAATTTATAAAAGAGCGTAGGAGCTCTGTAGCTTCTGCAAACCAGTGGAAATTAATAAAACCCAAGGCTGGCTATTAGATAAACCCGAGCAGACAAAGTGTGTGTAACTACCCGTAGAGGGGCTGACATGATGAATGATGATGGATCCAAACCCATCTGAAGTTCTTTAGGAATAATAGCAGCATAAAGTCATTCCTATGGGGTACCTAAACGTGCCTGAAACAACAGTATATTGAAGGTTCCATATTATGCTAAGAATGACAAGTATTTATGATTGGAAGGTGCCTGGGCTGGGATTATCAGTTTGTGTAAACCTTTTCTCGCTTCTTTAATCTTTGATTTAAAGACCCATGCAGAGATTAAAAAAAAAAAAGGGCTGATTCCTAGAATTGTCCCACAGAGATAGTAAACACCCTCTCACCTCAGGACAATCAGCAGTGCCTGGTACTACCCAGGTGTTTTCCTTCTGCAGGAATGAATGTTTTCCTTGGGGAACAGCTGGGGAGAGGCACCTGAGTAGCAGGAAGGAGGGTGGGCAACAGCTCAGCTCAGTTAAATCAATCTCTGCTCAACTAAACTCCTTCCTAGGACTGGGAAAGAAAAATCCTCCTGTGTGGTGCCAGTTGTGTCTCGTGAGTTTTATATTAATGCAATTGTAAATGTTGTTGAGTTTGTTGTTCGGGAGTTTTTTTAAGTGTTTTTTTTAAATTTATGGTCACAGCACTTATGGTTAAATGTGGCAGCTGAAGAAAAATAATGGATGCAAGTGTAGAGAGTGGACAGAAAGGTGTGTAATCATGAGGGGCATGCAGTGGAGTTCTAGAATTAAAACAATCCTTTTGCAGAACTGCTGCCTTCCAGTTGTCTTTGTGCCTCTGGAGTGTTGTTGTCCAGCTCAAACGAGAGCGAGAGATTTTGATGACAGGTTTCTCTGAGAGTACCACGAAGAGAGGTTTAGAAGAAGAGAAACTCTTGTGCCATGCACAGATTGATTTCCAAAACCTGAGGGTTTCCAGCTTTCCCTAACCTTTGCTAACACACAGCAGCAATGTGTTCTTTGAGCATGTTGATTCTCTTAGGTCTGTAAGAGCCTTTGAGACAGAGCTGATTTTTTCAGCGTTGACTGTGGCGATTTGTGACTTCAGATGTGAATGTCCCTTTCTCAACCCTGCTCCAGTGACCCACTGCACAGCAAGTGTCTCACATTATAAAGTGCTTATTCACAGAGGGCTCTGACCAAGGCTATCTGGAGGGTGGGAGATGCTTTCCTGGCAATGGGATGTGAACATCGTGGGGCAGATCTTCAGCAGGGATAAAAATCCTGCTCAGGCTCTGCAGCTCAAAGGACGTCTGTTAATTCATGTGGAAAATTCGTGACCCCGGAGAGATCACAAAGTTCAGTGTCCTTGAGCAAGTGCCACACTTTGCAGTCAAGATCAAAATGTCTTTCTCCCTCGAATTCCCTTGAACTTTGATTTTTCTAAAAGTCCTTTAAATTGTTTTATACTGAAACCTACGGTATTATCCAAGAAAACTTTGAGGAAGGCTCTGTGTGTTCTTCCCTTTCTCTTTTATTAAGTTATTGAATTTCCACACTGGTAGGAATATGGAGCCCTGAAAGCTCACCTGGATCCTCTGCTCATGGGCTGTGTTCATCCTGTGCAGAGGTTGAGCTCTAGTGTGGCCATTATCACCATAGCAAATCCAGGACTTGATCTCGTTGTCCTCGAAGAGCCTCAATCTTTGATTTCCAGTTTAATTACATCAAGAATTTGAGGAAAGTCTCTTAGCTGGAGGATTTTGGAGGGCAGACTGGGAGCTGGTTTGCCTGCCAGGGATGTGCTCTGGGCACTTTTCTCTTGCGTTTTGGTGGCAAATTGAGAGGTGGGATTGCCTTGTGCTGGAGCAAATGCCCTGAGCAGAGGATTTGCAGGCTCCTTGGCATGGGTGCAGTGCAGCCAAGCAGCCTTCAGGCAGTGCAGCTTTCCTCCTCTCCTTTGGAGAGCAGCAAGGTACTTGGAAAAATGAATCATCTCCTGGCACAAAATCTTTCCTCCCTTGCTGCAGGAGTTTTTGTCTTTTCCTTGGGGCATCAGACTGCTGATGTTGTGCTTGTTCACCTCTCAAGGCACAGGTCATTTGACTTGAATTCAAACCAACAATCCCACCAGGGTGAGGTGGTGTCGAGGGGAGCACTAACCTGGGAATAGAAGGGACCATCAGCATCACTTCACACACTCGGTTACGTAGGAGCTGGGGAGATGTGTAGGAAGCTTTTGCTATTGCCCCCAAATGCCTGTTTTTGGCCAGGGAATGAGCCCTTTGTCCATCATTCAGACGTGTCAGAGGATTTTTATCTTCCTTTTCAATCCCTGGTCTGTGCTGGACGTGATGGCAGGCGTGGAGTGCAGTCCCATGAGGGTCCCCCCTCATTGACACCTGGGTTGCTTCTCCCTTAACCCAGCCACCAGGACCCGAGTGCAGCTGTGCTTCACAGCCCTGCCGTGTTTGATGGAGTCTGTTACTTGTGTGTGATTCTTTCTTCATTTATTTTTAAATTTTACTATATTGCATAAACGCACACAAACACATCTCAGAGACCTTCCCCCCCTCCCCATCAGCTTCTCATCATGGCTTCTACTGGAAGTCAGGCAAAATTATCTTTACTACTGTGGATTTTATCAACTTGAAATGTAAACAATTAAAAAGAAGTGGTTTCAGGCAGCAAGGTGGCCCTTGAGTGCTGCAGTCAAGTGTTGCATTTATGCACTGAACTTTCAATTTTTTTTTTTTTCTCACATTATCCTATTGCAGTTGTTGCTTTATGTGAGGACATGGAGCAGGTGAAATGAACCATTGGGAGAAAATGTGGAAGCTGTTGGTGTACGAAATGCTGTCAAATGGACAGAGGTTTACTATTACCCCGCCCTTCCAATCTTTTTGGTTAATAATGACTTGCCTTATTACATAAAGCGATCACAGACCTAAAAAATGGCAGAAAAGCTTAAGTCTGAAAATCTGAGTACTCAGTGTGGGATAAAACTTTACTCTTGAGAAGGTCTGTCACCTTTCCTTTGACTTACAAAGGGTTTCTCTACAGAGATCAGTGTTGGAAAGGTGCTGGGAGCATGGCACAGTCCTGAGCAGAATTATAGATAATTCTAAGTTTATTGGTGAAAAGATTTGTGAGTGGTTTCTATGGCTCTCTGAAGGAGAGAACCTGCTCTCTGCTCTTCATAGGTGAGAGGTTCTGGCTGGGGTGAGACCCAGTCTCTGGTGTGCTCCTCACTGGTGCAGTGGTGCTTCCCCCTGTGGTCCTGGGGTTGACAGGGGACCCCTTGTGCCAGCTGTGCCACCCCTGCTGCCCCACCAAGTCCCTGCTCTGGGTTGGGTCAAGAACCTGAAAGCCAAGACCTGTTCCTAGCAGCAAATCCATCAAATATAAACCCTGTACTTATTTGAGAGCCATTGTGTCATTAACAGAGGGACTTGATGATCTTCGAGATCTTTTCCAACCTAAGTGGTTCTGTGATCTACAGGGATCTTAGAGACAACCATTTCAGCTGTAGGCACACAATTACCCCATTCCCAAAGGTGACCCCAGAGCAGATGATCCCCATGGCAATGCTCTCCAGGTCTCTCTCCTTTTCCCAGCAAGAAGCTCTGTCTCCAAGCTGATGCCAGCCCTGCTGCCTCTGCCAGCTCACTTTGTGTGATGCATTTCCTAATTTGTGCTATTTTGACCTTCTCCAGCAGAAGGTGTGGTAGTCCTTCAGTGAAGAGCTGTGGAAGTGCCCTCGGGTCCTTCTCCCTCAACCAGTGAGTGGCCTGCTTGAAATGCTTCCTTTCCTGTTGCCTAAAAATCGGGATTGCTTTGCTCTGTGCAGCCACATCCCCTGGCCAGCCAGCAGGCTCTCCTGGAGACTTGGGCTTCCTGGATTCCATTAACATTTTGTTAATGAAATAGTGCTTTGTCAAAGAGTCTTGAAAACTTAAAAGGGTATTTAAGCTTCTTCCATGAGTCAATACCATGTAATGTCAACATTACCACGAAGGGATAATTCAGAGATGTCACACAAAGCTTGTGTTATGCCATTTGCAGTCTGGCAAAACAGCTCAGCATTTATGTTGTTTAATCCATCCTCAGAAATCTTTTGTTCTGAAAAAGTTTGAGATCAATCTTGTCAGTATTTACTGACACAAAGCTGATGTAAGTCACTGTGCTCCTATTGACTTCATCTGCGTTGTAACGATTTACCCCACGCTCGAATTAAGCCCAAATTAGGCATATGAAGAACTCAATACCAAAACTTTTAAGGGAGATGGTGCTGAATGGCACAGATCTTGGAAATGAGAATGTAGAGGGAAGGAAACAGTTTGCAATGACCTGGGACAGCACAGACACAATTTGAAGAGACCTAAAGAAAAATAACCTTATCTAAAGCTTTTCATTGATGAATACTGTATTTCCCTGGCTAGAAGGAAAGAGGAAATACAGAACTGGAGTTCAGATCTGAGTGCTGGCAGTGAGATTGGGGCCATAGGGACTGAATCCCACAATGCACGTGGCTGCAGTGTCCTGGGCTTATGTCACTGTCACAACAATTCTGGTTGAGGTACACGAAACCTTTTTCCATTCCTCCTCCTTTTCCTTTTTTAGCAATTCTGTAATCATACCCACCAGAGAAGGAAGTTGTTTCATCCTCCTGGACACTGCAGTGATGCTGTTTGTTTTACCTTTGTACTTTTTAATCCTTTTCCATTAAAGCTCTCTGTAATTGATGTATTTGAATGTAGTGAGCGGTGGCCTCAGCTTGCTTTGAAGAAAATAGACTGCCTTACTTCATCCTTGGCTGAATCCAAAATGCTTTCCCATGATTATTTCTTGGCTCTGTTAAATCTATTTCCCTTTCAGACTCCACAGATACATGGGGTCAACTCCGCAATTACTGAAGTGATGTGAAGTTCTTTAAAAATTATTCACATATTTTGGTGGTGAAGGTTCAGTATTTCATTCACATGCAGGATTTTTGTTTCCAACCAGGCATTGTGGAAGCAGGCAGCATCCCAGACCTGTGGAGGAGCTCAGCAGGGGGAGAACGAGTGGGGGAAATATTCCCAATGTCGTGTTGCTGCTGGTGGCTCAGGTATGCCGAGGTAATTTGTAGGTTCTTTGGGAGTAAGGGATACTTTCTGGCTTGATTGCACACAGCAGGAAGAAAAATAGTGTGAGGCTCTTCATTTGTACTTTTATGCTGTTTTACAGCCTGGGAAATGTTCAGGGCATAAATCAATTGCTCTTTCAGCAAAGAGCCATGGAGGCCTTGCAGCCTCCTTGCTCCAGGTGAGGTCAGTGCAAGAGCAACAGGAGTGAGGATAAAATACGGGCAAAACCACCACATTGCAAAAGCAGGGTTGGAGACCCTCTGAGAGCAGGTTTGAGCCCAGTGTGTGCTCCTTATGGTGTGAAGGGGCCTCAAAATGCCCACCTCTTCTGGAGAGATGCCTTGTCCCAACTGGGCTGTAGCTGTGTATGTGCAGCACAAGCATAGTTTGGCAATTAAATTAAATTTTAGCGTCATCTCACAGATCTCAGTATACTTGATCAGGTGCTTTAAAGGAATAATGCATTTGCCAAGTAGAAAAATGTGAAAAAATCCCACACATGTTACATAAGAAGCGGAATCAGACATAAAGTTTATGATCCATCTTGGCCTGCTGTTATAACCCAAATGTGGAGGAAGCACAGTGAACCTGAAACACCACAGTCAGCACTGCAGCAAAATGAAGCATGGCAATGGAGGGGATGTTTAAATTGAGGTTAAAAGAAAAAAAACCCCAGGGACTTCTAATAAAAAGAAAAAAATTGTATGGGGAGTAATGCAGGTGTATCTGTGAAGTGCCATTCAGGCACAGACTGTCCCAAAGTCTTTACAGCTCTTAATAAAAATACCACGTGAATAAGAGGAGACTGAGACAGCAGTGCAGGATGATGTGCATTTTAATCTAGTATTTAAAAAAAGAGGAAAAAAGTCCTTGGAGACAACAAAAACTGAAGAACTGTTGCAGGTGGGAGAAACTGTACAGAGTGGGGTTCGTGTCTGTGGTGTGGATGGTGGAAGGAGGAGGAATGTGGCCACATCAGGTGTGTGATGGCAGTGGGAGCAGGGAGAGAGACCCTGCTAACTCAGGGCAGTGGGATTAAACCCCAGAGATGCCACTGCCCTCTCCCAGTAGCAAAGAGGAAATTCTCTTGCAGATGCAGAGCTACTACATCTCATAAAACCAGGTGTTACAATGACTTAACCTAAATAGTTTTTAAAAATATCAAGTGTCTGTTACAAAGACTCCACAGATAATCTGCAAAACCATTATGCTTCTCTTTCGCTTTCTCTTAATCCTTTTCTGATTTTCCTAACCTCATCAATGATATTAAACACCTGTACCTGAACCTGCATCTCCCCTTGTCTCAGTTCTCCATGTACAAATTTCAGACAACAGAGTTTTCTTCTGTACTTTTCTGTGTTTCCTGTGTAAGTGGTAAATTCTGGGGCAAGCAGCTCTGAATTACTCTGTGTTTAGACAGTGCCCATCCAAGCAGAGCCCTTATCTTATCCAGGGGCTTCCAGGTCTGACCACGGAACAGGTAATTTCTGAACCAAGCAAAATATTTCCTCTCTATTGCATTAAATTGGGTATTTGAAAGAAATCAATGTTTTTGCAACTCTGTCCTGTCTTGAACAAGTGTTTATTGTAGTTTCCTTGTTTCAGGCAGTTTGAACAGAGGTCTGTGGTGGTGCAGCTCATTGGAAACTTTTGTGCTCAAACCAGGAGGATGCTACAGCTGGAGCTAATCCACGAGTAAGTTTTCTGGAGGCAGTTATGTCTCCCAGAGTTTTGAGGTTTTCTCTAAAGGAGACATTGCTCTGTGTGTGAGGCAGAGAGAAAGAGCATCGCCTCGAGGGTTTCAGTTATCACACTGTCTAAATATCCCTTATTTTTAGTTAGAGTCTTCTGAATATGAGATCCCACTACAGGTAGGTGAAGTGACCTCTTTGGGTTTGAATCTGCTCCTCTCCGGCGGATGCAAAGCTGCAGCTTTGAACAGGAGCCCCCTCCTGCTCTGTGCAAAGCTCTTTGAATTGCCCCTGATAGGCTTCTAAGGCTCCCCGGTTGCGTGTGAGGCACTTTGAAGATGAATGCCCAGAATGAGGGAAACATGAAACAAAACTGACTCCCTTATGTCAGAGTGAGCAGCAGATTCCTCAAAGACCTGCAGCACAATGGTGCTCTTTGGTGGGTGAGAGGAAATAGGCTGTGGTTCACCAGCTTGTCAGAGCAGAGCAAAATTGCACAGGGTTGTGCTTTGGGTGGTAGAGCAGCAAAAGAAAGGTTTTGGGGGGCTCCACAATATTCAAGTCTGGCAAAACTTGTTTCAAGTTGGCTTCGTTGGGTCTCGCTTGATGAAGGGAAATTTATTATTGTAAATTTTTCTTCCCCCAGAAGTTTGCTGTGTGTTCAAGGTGACAGATGTGCCACATCTTCTTGAGGGGGAATATTTTCCTTTGTCTCCATGAAAATTCTCATCCCAGCTCCTTAAACTGTCAGTATCCATCGTAATTTTCTGGTACATTTTGGTGTGACCACCCATAGTCCTGGGAGCTGAAGGGCCCTTGGGGAGTGGCACAGCTATAGGAAGGTTTTTGTTATTTGTCTTATTACGAATATTTCTGTGACAGTTGACATGAAAATATCCATTAGTGTCTTTTTTAAACCTGATGGATCAGTTCTCCTGGCCCCAGTGTGTGATCCAAAAGTTTTCATTAGCATCAGATGGATGAACCCATTTCTTTGAGGGGTTAATGGGCTTGTAATGCAAAAAAATTGAACTGATATCTCAGGAGAGATTGGGTGTGGGAACAGAAGGGAAGGGAACAGGAAAACAGATTAAAAAACACCAAGAGAGATTTGTTAATAGTGGTTGGAGATATTCTTCTCACCTGTTCTGGGTGACTGTTCAAATGCAGATGTGTGAACTCCTCTAAAGTAAATGAGGAAAAGCAGAACCCTTTGGGCCATAATTCTTTTCCATATGTGATAGATCCCTCTTCCTTCCAATCAATTAATTGCATCCTAAAAACATCTATTTCTCACCATTGACTTTAAAGGGATTTTAGATGAGTGGCTCAGATATAGCTGTCTACACAGTAAGTGATTAAAGTTGGGTTAGATGAGCTGGCAGACTACACGGGGTTTTTTTCTTCCTTCATGCCAACCCTAAATCAAAAGGCATCTCATCAGAGTATTATAAAATACAGCCTTCAGAGGGAGAGTCTTCTACTTCCATATTCTGGCATCTGAAGGGAGGAGGGAGACTCCCATCAATTCAGAGAGAGGTAAAGATTTCATCTCCCTCTAGAAATCATGGCCATAATGGGAAATTCAGACATTTATGAGATTTGCTTAGCCAAGGCAGAGCTGAGCACGTGGATGTTTCTGCTTGGCTTTGTAGTGTTGCAGCAAAAGCAGAATAAGAGACTATTTTTAGGGGCTGTTGTCGATCTTTTTTCCCCCTCTTTGATTAAGTTAATAGCCCAACTTGTACCTGGGGAGGGGCAGACAGTCCGTGTGACCTCATAAAACAAAACCTCTTATGAACCCTCTCCCTGTGACTGCAAAATGGGGATAGACTGGGAAACAGGGCTGAATGCAGGTGTTTATTAATGGGGAACCTCCCAAAGAAGCATTTACCGGTTCACCAGAGAGGAATTCTCACAAAAACTTCTTGCAAGTTGTGCCTGGTTTACATTTGAATTTTAAAACCAGGTAAGGTTGTAAGAGAGATGAGCAAGATACCGATAATTGGTGAATATTTCCCTTGGATTTCAAAAGTTGGCAAATCTAGAATATACTATAAATACCTTTTATGTACCATAAATATCCCTGTATTTTAAGGCAATGTGAATTCCAAGGACGGGAGAAAGCAGAGCAAGAACTGACTTTGTTTTAAATCAGAAAGGGACATGCATTTGTTTCCTCTAAGTGTTAATTTCTCAACATAATGGGTAAAGTATCAAATTATTATTTAAACCTACAAATAAAGTGCAGGTCCCTTTTCCCATCTCTAAGTAATGTTCTCCTGCCAAAGGATAGGCATGGCTGTATTTTTTCCTAATGGAATCTGCATATCTTTGCCCTGATAGTCCACTGCCGAATATTGATGGTGCAATAATTGGCTCTTTATTGGTATATTGTGTTTTCTCGGAGATTTTTTGACTTCCTGCAGTAAATCGTTTTCGAGTTTTACTCTTTTTATGGTTTGATGTTTACAAAAGTTGATAATTCTGGTGGAACTGCAGGACTGTGAATAAGACTCAGGATTTAGATTTGTTGTGTGTCGTGTATTGGTAGCTGGTATCTCTCCTTTTATCTTTTTTAGCAGAAATATCTCAGTTGTTGCTGTCTATATTTAGCAGGAGACCTCAATCTCTCTCCTCTATCTGTTTTCTCCTATTTGTCCCTGGCTTGAAGGGTTGGTGGCACTCAGTGGTGGATAAATGCAAGGAAATCTAATAATGCCTGTCTAATATACCCATTTATCTGCTATCATATTTTATTTTAACTCTTCGTGCAACTGTGCAATCATTGCTCCATTGCTATAATTGGATTTCAAAGTATATTTGTGCCATTTAATTACATCTATAGCTTCTCTATAAGAGTATTCAGAGTAATTAGTAATCTTCTACTTTTTAGTGGAATTATGTTTTATATCAACTGTGCTCATTTTTCTCTTCAAATTCTTCAACACATTTGCACCAGTTTTGCTTTTTACACTGGAATTTCTGGCATAAATAATCATTAAGGGTTTTTTTTTTTCTCTCCCCACTGTGAATGTGAACAGAGTCTAATCCAGCTTTCACTGGAGTCAATGGTAATCTTTTCATTTCCTCCAGTGAAAACTGGATCAAGTTAATAGATTGCAAATTGCATTCAAGGCAAAGTCACATCCTATCACAGAAATAGTTGTGTAGCAACTCCTGGGGTATTGATGGAAGGTGTAAAATTGATTGTTTCCGTTTTTTCTTACTGGATATTTTATAGATTCTCTTATCCAACTTTATTAATTTTTTAGCCCATAAGTTATGGCATTGCAATAACATTTAAAAGATTCATTTTAACCTGATTTTCATGACAAATTAAAAACCTTTCCACTTGAAGAATTTTTTTTAAGTGTGTCTAGAACCTTGCTTTCCAGACCCCAAGTTTGTTATCTGTTCATCTCCATTAGGATACTTGAAGTGGGAATTTTTAAGTTTTAAAAATATTTTGTCTTCATTTTTAATTGCAAACCAAATATTTGACAATTTTTTTTGCCAGCTCTCTCACTTCAGAGCTGTGTCAGTTCATGGACAGAATTAGTCCTCTTGCTGCTGAATATGAAAACCTGCAAGTACTTCCCTCTAAAAGTGTAATTCCTGCAAATTACATTCCCAAGTAGGCAGAAATTTATCATGTTCACTTTTTCCAACATGTCAATTTTGCCACTGTGGGGTGGTAACTATATGTACCGAGTAAGATCTTCATTTTTTTAAAACAAAATTATTGCAACTGGCTTGGTGAGGCGTTATTTTTCTCTTCTGCACTGCTCCCACTGTTGATTAGAGGTTTGTTGCTTTAGTAATGTGCTTCTCCTCCAGGCTGTTAATGATTACAGACACCTCTCTAACCTGTAATTTTGGGGGAAGGTTATTGACAAGGTGAGATGACAACAGTTGTAATTGTTTCTGTGGCTTAGAAATGTCCTTCATCTTTGCTGGCCATGTGTCAGGACTTGGGATTTAGAGTGAAAGTGGAGCTGATGCCCAGGATTAGAGACACTTTCTTGTCCTATTTATTCCCAAATCGTGCCAGTTCGTAAGGTTAGAAAGTGCACTGTGAAAGATGGTAAATTGTTATTTAATTCTTAATGAAACATCAATGCAAATGGTGCCTATTCCATCCCCAGCAGAAGGTGACTTTGGTAGGTTGACGATGGAGCCCCTTGGATCTCAAGGAAAGATGCTCATCCCGGTGTGATTTTAGAGCCTCAGGAACCTTTGTGAGCTGGAGCATCTTCAGTTTCAGAAGGTAGCAGGATACCAATTATTTGTTCATCCATCCTTTTGATTGAAAAGAGAGAAATTGAACCATTTGTATTGGAGATTTTGTTATGTTTCCAGCATAGGGAAGTTGTTTATGAGCCTTAAATGGAAAAAAAACCCTTAACTATGATAATTACATTACTAATCATTGAATGGAGCAGCATGAGCACCCATGCACCTGAAATTCTGACCTTAAATCCTGCAGTTCTTTGCATGTTGTGAGTGGGTGCCTCACCACTAATGGGAGCCACATTCCCACATCAAAGGGACACTCCTCATCGGAGGGCTGGGTTTTTCCAGTGGATGCCTATCAGCACTTTGCACTGAAATTTTGTCAAAGCATGACTGGTGTTTTGCCACTTTAAAACCATGGAAACATCACAGTGTTCTTTTAGAAATGACTCCAGGAATTAATTGCAAATGACTTATTAATGAAACAAATATTCAGCTGTCACTAGAACCAAACTCCACGATATGCTTAATGATTATTTTTTGAGAAAACACTTTTGTGTTTATTTGATCTGCCTCATGTTAACAGCGGTAGGAAAAGAGGGAAGCATTTGGTGTCAGAGTGGAAACTTGAAACTGGCAAAAAGGAGAGGAAAAACTTCAGCCAATGACTGGGTAATAGGTAAGAAGCCCAAAGAAAGAGCAGATCCCTAACAATTACGCTGGAAAGCTGCTCCCCCAGCTGCCTGGTTGGGTAATAAGGGTTAAATCTGGGGACAAACAGGGGAATCTGGCAGGGAAGGGTTTCACAGTAACATTAATTCAGCCACATTCCGTGTCTGGAAAATGAGCATGAAAGAATTTGCCTCGTATGGGGTGGGTAAATGTTTGCAAACTGCAGAGAGACTCTCAAATAAATGTGAAATATCAGCTGTAGCTCTGCAAACGACAATAAAAATGAATGCTGCTAATTAGAGAACGTGCATTCCTCATGGCTCTGGCATTGGTCTGGGATGCACCACCAAACTTCCCTGCCCAGAACTGTGTGCTGGATCCACGGACCTTCCTGGGTGCCCATGGGCCACCCAAGGGAGATTTTTCCACAGGCATCTTGCTGAAGCCATGCATTTTTCCAAGAGTTCTCCTTTGCAAGGGCCAGCTATAAATAGGTAATAAAGCCTTTCCACGGCTGCTGTTTACAAGAGCAGGAACACGGGGCAGGACACGAGCGCGGCAGATCCGCCCGCCTTGGGAACACATCTCAGGTGTCCTTCTGCTGGTGCTGCTAAATTATTTACCACTCAGCAAGTGTGTGCCTGCCTGAGATATTGAGAGGAGGGAATCTGAGGTGAAACCCCATCCGTTTACCCAGAGCTGACACTGGAATATTCATTATCACATTAAATCCAACCGCAGTGAAAATGAAGGCTTCCGTTGATTATGTGCTTGCATAAAAGGCTTCTTTGGTGGCAAGCCCGTGTGCCAGAGATCTGAATACAAAATCTAGTAAGTGAAAACCATTTTTTTTATGGTAAATTTGCCCTCTTGCAAGTTATGAGACTTGGCAGGTTTAAATTATGTTTTAAACCTGCGGTGGATTATGTGATTTTTCTAACTGGCCGCAAGCAATACGAGATGAGCACACACCACCCCAATCCCAGCCACAGGCCTGAGCCAGGATTTCCAATGCAAATAAAAAAGAAATTCAGATTTTATATGCAGGGAATGGTGCATATTTATCTCAGTGCAATGTTGGTTTGGCAGGGTTGGTGGGGAGGTCTCGCCTTCCCAAATGCTGAGTCTGCACTCACCTGCCTTTCCCTGTCCCTCTTCATCCTGAGTTTGTGCTGGAGCAGAGCAACAGCACAGCTCAGAGAGGGATTTGAGGAGCCCATTGGATTTATGATTGTGGAAAAGTACAGGAAAATATGTAGGATTGGCCAAAAAAGATATGAGGTTTTTTTTCTTATCCATCCATCCATCCATCCATCCATCCATCCATCCATCCTGTGCTTGCTCTATGCCTGTATTCCTCCCCCACCAGGGATCCTGTTGAGTTTAAAGACTCAATTCAATCTTCTTCTCTGGGAGGCAGAAGAAAAATTAGAAATGCTGAGATGGAGCAGTACCACGTAAGATGAAAGGCCACCTCTGGAGCAGGTTGTCCCACTGGGAAGCAGGAGGTCTGGATGTTCTTTGTCACTTACGGCTGTAAATGAGCTCCTAGGAAAACTGGCACAGCGAGGGCTGGGTTTGGTGGCCGTGGGCATGTACAGGGATGTGAGAACAAAACCTATTTCTGTTGGTGCTGAGAATGAGGATTCGCCCACAATTAGTAATTTATTGAAAGGTGTGACTGATTGCATCAGCACAAATAATTTAAAAATAGATTTAAAAAAAAAAAAAAATCAACGTTCTCCATCCCATAATACTTACAGAAGACTCTAATTTGGCAAACAACAGGTAAGAAACAAGATGATCAGAAACCAGATTTGCCTGGTCAAAGATGGAGACAGATGAATCTTGATAATGGAGCATGGTTATGATGAAACCATCATCTTCCAGGAAATCATAGGCTTTTTCTGGGAAAGCTGGAGATACTTTATGGCATGTTCTTCCCTTTATGCCTCCTGTTTTCACCTGTAATTGGGAATGTGTTTTGTGAGAGAGAATAAAACAAACATCCAGTAGATACAAAAGCACCAAGAACCTTCAGCTTTGGCTTATCCCTGTAGACAGCACAGAGAGAAACAAAATGATCTGTAACTATTATTGGGAGGCAAAAAAATCTATGTTTAATAAACATTTAAAGGAAGAATTACATCAGCCAAAAATCCCCTTTTATATTGCGCTTAAAATCTCCTTACCTGCCCTTTAGTTTTCATGGTTTTCCTTATCTTCAGTGTCACTTAATCATATTTCAACAGGATTTGCTTCCTCACTGCCCATCTGCTCTTCCTTTCTAGTGCAGCATTAATGCCACAACACCATCCCAGTAGTTCCCTTCTACGACACTTTGATGTCAGACACCCGGGGATTCAGGTTTTTATCATTCAGGTTCAAACAGAAAAGAAAAATACCTGGTTTGGGGGAGTGACAGATGCTGGTTTCAAATGGAAATGTCCAGAGCAGGGTGGGGATGAAGGGGAGGAGAACACAACTTTGACTCCTGTTGCTGTGGAATGTTGGGATGCAGTGGTGATCTGTCCTGCTGCTGGCCATGGCACTGCTTCTCCTGGCCCTGGGGAGATGCAGGCACTGCTCTGCTTCAAGTCTGTGCTAAAGAAGGGTCATCCTCTGAGGGTATTCACAAAATTAATTAATGAGTGCTGCGGGCAAGGCTGGGTTCTCCCCTGGACACCCACCTGGCTTGTGTGGGCTGCCCAGCTGGATCTGTGTTTGCTGAATTAGAGGTACCATTTGGAGAGTCTTCATGCAGTTTATTAATCCTAAAAGCATTGGATTAGTAATCTTTGTATTTATATTTTCTTATTTGCAGAGTTAAGGAAGACTTTGTTGTACTGTGTCTCACCAGTTTAGGAGCACAATGGTGTGGGAAGGTCTCCTGGAAAGGGGAGAATGTGTTTCTTCAGTGTTGACAGGAACTCTCCCAAAAAAGTCTGCCATAATAAACTTTTTAAAAAAATTAATTATATAAATCCTTTCCAATTGATCATGTAGTTGTGAATTAGTCTTTAGGTCACTGATGGGAACAGGTCTGTGGTACAGCTGGGGATATTCTCTTTTACTCCGCTACCTTTTCTGGGCATTAAACTCTTATGATAATTCATAAAAAACCCTTTTTTAAAGCTATCCAGTGTCTGCAGTGATCAATACTTGAACCTCTATGCTTGAAACGTTTTTAAATTAAATATCAAGTTGGGGGGCGGTTTTCTTATAAGAAAGTGACCCAAAGTGCAGTTAATCCAAATTCTGAGGCGTTAGTGCCTGCAGAAGTCACTCTTGATATTTCCAAATAACATTTGCCTCAGATCTCACGAGGCAGAGCAGGGCTTGGCTGGTTGCAGGACTCCAGAAATTCCTCAGTATCTGAGTGGGGATCAGGCTCAGAAGATGCTCATTCATGCTTGGTGCTGTAAAGACAAAATACATCAGAAACTGGATGTGCTAAAGCAGTGCCAGAGGCTCTGCCCTCCCCTCCTGCAACACGACTCTGGACTTGCTCCTTGCTCAGTCTGGGATTGCCTCAGCTGGTTTTGGTGGGAACAAACTGAAATGAGGTGGGGCCACCCAAGTCCCGTCAAGGAAAGGTGCCCAGGAGGTGACAGGGGACAGAGGGACACCTGGGACAGACCTTAAAGGACAAGTTCAGAAAGAAATGGCAGCGTGGAGGGAGATGAAAGTGCTTTTCTTCAGGACACAGATGTGACAGTGAGAGGGAAGGAGGAAGAAGGCAGCAGAAGCAGTCAAGGCAGCTGAAGCAGAGGCTCCAGCTGAGACTGAAACCTCGAACAATGAGAGGAGGGGGTTTGTTCCACTTTGATTTGGTCAATGAATATGTGGTGAAGACAAAAAAAGCACAGATGATCTGCGGGAAGAGATTTTAAGAGGAGACATGGGGCAGATGTCTTAGGCAGAGGAGAAACCACCATGGGCCATGGGACTAACACAAATGAAAGGGTTAGAAAAGGAGGGGTGACTTTAGCAGTGGAAACAGGAATTAGCAAGAAAATGGAAAATTAAGACCACTCTGAGCCACATGGAAAGCATTGTTTATTATTATTATTATTAATTATTATTACTATAATTATTACTATTATTATATTAACTACAGGCTGACTTGAATCTTATAAACAGCTCCTGTCAGAAAAGGAGAAAACAAGTTTTAAATGTTGACTTTTAATTCTACCCTGTTTATTAAGGACTGTTAGCTCTGTTTTGCTAATATCTTGTAAGTAAACAGAGTGAGAAAATTCAGTGATTATAAAGATGATGAACCACTGAAATTTCGTTCCACACTGGGCACATAAGGGAGAAAAGGATGCCAATTAATGCATTACTAAAAGAGAAACACTACTAGGAGTAATAATAATGGTCCTCTATTATTTATGGTTGATTTTAGAAGAGAGAGAGTTCATGTTTGGCCCAGAGCAGTCGACACGAGCGCTGAAGGAAGAGAAAAAACCCTTTAACCAAGCAGAAATTTCAGTCATGAGCTGTTAAAGGAAGTTGAGCTGAATATTGAGGAAAATTCAAAAAGATAAAAACGACTTCAATTTGGTAGTTCTTCACTGGTTCTGCAGTTTGGCAGCTGTCAACATCTCAAAATATCATCTCACCCAAACTGTTGAAAGAAAGAAACCCTTTGATTTTTCCCTTGAGACTCTCAAGCTGAAAATGGACTCTTTGTAGTCTCAGCCTCATTTCAGACAGTTTTTTTTTTTAAAAAACATTCTTGCTGGCAGAAACAACTAATTCATAAATAGACTCTCTGTTAATTAAATAAGTTTTATCGTTTTAACTTGCCTTTTAAAATGAGAAAGAAAGTAAATCTCTAACATTTCCTGCTTTATTATGAATCTTAAGGGACTAAGCATCACATTTCTTGCATCATTAATAATGCAAATTAGTTTTTGTTTGCGTCTCCTATAAGTTTATAGTTAGAAGTAAATATTTAATGCACAGATCTGGGAAATCAAATCACGGCTAGTGGAAATTTTCCCTTAGAGTTATTGAAAGGTAATGTAAGAAAGATGGGAGGCACTGTGGGTTCTGTTTATTTAACCTTTCTTGCTCTTGCTTTCCTTTCAGTAGAACTCTTTGTGACTTGTCATTAAACACTTCTCTATTCCTGCAGTATCTGTTTTTATTATCTTTACAGTAGCCGCAGAATTCAGCTTTTAATACCATTTAAAGGAGAGGTTAAACACATACGTAGCCTACTTAGGGCTATAAGGATCGTAGTTTTGGTCCTGATTATTGGCAAGAAAACCAGGTGATTATTTCTAATAATATCTAAAAATTTGTTGACTTTGTAGCAGTTTTTCTTAGTTTGCTTAATGAAGCAATGGCCAAATCAGATTGAACTTTGCCCAGGGCCTCTACATTGTGCACAGAAATGCCTTGGGAGGGTAAAATATGCAGACAGGGCAGACTGAATTTAGTGTATAGATGCCATATTGGGCTTTTTCCCCTGTTTTTACACAGTATTCTTGCAAATATTGCATCACCCTCCGTATGAAAAGTCTGTAGGAACGAGAGTATTGCAGACAAATTACAGCTGTTTCCCCACCACATCTGGGCTTTCTGCAGCAACTCTTCTCGTGTGTGTGGTGGATAACAAAAAATAATAAGTATCCTGTTATTTTGGGCGTGAAATCTGATAGTGAAAAAGACACCAGGGAGAATTCTTTGGTGATAAAAATTTAAATAGACCCATTTATCAATATGACAGAGATTTGACCTGAAAGTTAAAGTGTTTGGAAGTTAAGTGGGGTTGTGTAAAGAAAGTTGAGGCTGCGCTAGAGATAGACCGTGGGGTTTGTAAGTTATTAAATCAAAATAAAAGGTATTGACAAAACAATAAATTGCCTGGATCACCCCATGTAATAGGTTCTAGGAGCACTAAATACATTCTCCATGCTAAAGATGTGTGAAGCCTTTTCCTCTCTCACACTTTTGTTCTTCTCCTTGAAAACATTTGCACCGTGATTGGTTTTATAACAGACTCAGCACCAAATTGGGCCTGGGGATGCTTTGCCAGAGAACTGGCTCGGGGTAGTGGTGGGCAGCAGGAGCAGGGGCATTGCTCTGCTACCAAGAGCATTTTTGGACTTTGCAGGTGGGGTACAGATCACTTTTTGGGGGATTAAAATAATAATAACAACCATAATATCTTTACTGGGAGAGATATTTTACTAATATCTTCTGGGGAGAGAGCACTGCCATGCTCTTTGCTCTCCTCAGCACCATTTCCATGCTGGAAATCTGTGGGATTCAGAGGGGGAGCAGAATCTGGCCGTCCTCTCCAGCAGGGATGCTTTGGGGAGCAGCTAGTGCCCCCTGCTCATGTCAGCCCCTAACCCTTTCACAGTGACCATCATCTTCTCAGGAGAGGGCTGAATTTGCTCATGGAGGGGAAGGAAAATACCAGTGGGACACACTGGGATGGAGAGGCTGGGAGTGGGTGGTGGGGCAGCTCTGCACCCCCAGTCATCGGCTGGGCCCTGCTTTTTCCCAACTCCACGGGGTTGGGGGTGAGTACCCCCTACCTCTGGCTTCCCTGCCGAGGAGGGAATGAGGCTGGCTCAGTTTGCCTTGAAAATGACACAGATTTGAGACTATTTCCCCTCCTGCAGATTTCTCCATTGAGAGGAGCATGGAAGACATTACTATTTATAGTGCACAGTACGTGTGCCCAGCGGGACATCCCCGAGCAAACATCCTACCAGTCTGGAGGTGGGATGCTTTCCAGCTCCGTGGCCCCGAGATGCCCTGTCCTCTCTCCCAGGGAGGTGGGAAATCACACAGGGGTACCACCCATCTCCCCTCACCTCTGCCTTTCTTTCTTTTCTTTTGAGATGAGATGCTCACCCCCTGCCGCGGAGCCGAGCGTGAAGCTCAGAGGCAAAGCAAGTTTTCAGCACAAATAGTGCAAGTTTTAAGGGAGGGAACGGGCCCCAAAAAATGAAGGTATAAGGGGGCTGCAGAGCATCTGCAGAGTCTGGTTTGGGGATGGGCAGCTTTTGTGTATGTGTGGGAAATGGAGATGGAAACTTGGTTTAACTAAAGGGGTTTGGGAGTTTCAAGGGGACGAGGACCTGCGGTGGGACCTGGGGTCTGTCACTGCCACTCCCTGCCTGACCACCTGGGTGTTCCTCTATGGGTTTGGGATATCAGAACCTCTTCATCTAAGCTTGATTCTTGATAAGGAAAAGATAGCTGACAATGGCAATAAAAATAACAGTAAGCAGTTGGAAAGGCCCAGCTCAAATCGTGCTCTGTCAACAGCTTTGCAATCTGTATAAATATGAGAGGAAAGACAAACAGCTCTGATTTCTCTTTAAGAATGTGAGTATCCATTGTCGTAGATTTAAATTGGGATGTTTTACTTGTACTATATGTAAATTCCTCCTTGGCAAATAATCCATGTCCACTAATGTATGTGTATTTTGGGTCTGTATAGTTTGGGTCTCTGTGAAATACAATGAAATCTGATAGCACACAGAAATACTTGCATGGAATGTCAAATTTTTTGTGTGTGCTTCTCACATATCCATAAAAGAGTTTACACATTTCTAATTACTCATTCAAAAAGAGACTTTACAGCACTTTTAAAAGAGAGCCAATTTTTTCCCTACTGTGTTCTGTTTTTACAGCTTGTGGAAAGCTTATTTAACGAAAGTTTAAGTAATCAGCGAAAGTCATTTCTGAGCAAAGACTGACAGATATGAAGCCTCTTTTCACACTTCATAGGAGGTGGAGAGGGTAGCCATAAAATTTACAGCTGAATAGTACTCTGTTCAGCTTAAGTTATAGAATTATTAGTGTTCCAGGCATGTGAGAGATTTTAGGGAGGTGAAGTATTTAAAGTGATTCTCTATGTTGTGTGTAGCTGAGCTCTAAGTGCAATACTAATAACAACCCGCCCCTCCAAAGGCAGAGACCTGCACGTCCCTTGGGGCTGATGTTGTGCTAAAAATATGTGTTTGCAGCTAACTGAGCCTCATGATATATTAATAAAACCCCAGCAACGTGTTCCCTTTGCAGAGACTCACCTCTGGCTATGAAAGTATGAATTCCGGGGTATGGAAATGAGCACACGGGGTGTGTGGGTGAGAAAGGAGCGGGGAGGGAGGTGACACTGTCAGCATCTCTGTCCCAGCCCCTGCAGCACAGGGATGCAGGTTTTGCTGCAGGAGAGACCTGGGTACAGAGTGGTGGACAATAAGTGACTCCTGCAGGTCGTGACCAATTGTGTTTGAAAGGGCTGAATAAAAGAGGAAGAGCTGGGCTGCGTTATGAGACTGAGAGGTGGGAAATCTCCGTTCCAGCTGATAAAAATGAGCATGGGTTTTAGAGGTGCTTGTAGGCATTTGAGTGTGAACTGTTGTAAATATCATGAGGTGGCCACATGTTATAATCATGGGTATTACATACAAATATTTATCATAGAATCAGAGAATGGTTTGGGGTGGAAGGGACCCCTAAATGCCATCCGGTCCAACATCCCTGCCATGAGCCGGGGCATCTTTAGCTAAACCAGTTTGCTTAGAGCCCTGTCCAAGATAACCTTGAATGTTTCCAGGGATGGGGTATCTTCCACCTCTCCGAGCAACCTGTGTCAATGTTCTGCCACCTTGGTAAAAAAATTCTTCCTTATGACAACATTAAGCAAACAAAAGCAATTACTAAAGGCATTTCAATATTATGCTTGTTTTTCCATCCTTTCAACCTGTTGGGTTTTTGTTCATTTTTCTTTTTTTTGTGGTGCTTTAGCTGTACCTGCTTATCCAGGAACAAACAACAGAAAGTCTTTCTTAATTCTTTGAAACAAATTGTGTGAGATGGAATCAAGTGCCGCTGCAGCCACTTTGAGGTTGCCCAAGAACTGAACCGGGGAGGCATCTTCCACCCTCACTGCTCAGCCCTGGAGAAGAGGGACACAAGGAGGTGCCCCGGTGCACAGCTGCCATCAGGACATGGTTTAAATACACATAGTGTAAGGTTTATATTTTTTTGATTCGCTTTTATGTGAGCCTAATACAAGCAGCCTCATAAAGCTCACTCTTGCACCAGATTAAAGCCGTGTCTTGGTAGCATTTATTGGTGGTTCATAAATCATGGTGGCACTTTGTTACTGTCCACAAGCCGGTTTTGCTGTTAAAGGTTTCAATCATGAAGATGTACAGTATTATTCCAGGAGCAGTTGTAATCCTACAGAAATTATGCTGAGGTATTTTTGGAGGCCTGAAATTCATGGAAAACCTGTGTGTATGGAGTGATGTTGGAAAGCTGAGACATGGGGTACCTTTAGTTGCTGTGCTAACAAGCACTTTAACTAAATACATGGAATATTGTCCCGTGTCTTTATGCAATTCAGGAAAATCACTCATCATGTCAGTGTCCAAATTCCCAATGTTTCCCTCCGACATCTACTTCAACTCAATTCAAGGTTTTCTGGGTGCCGAACACTTTGATTTCAGGTAAAAATCTCAGTTCCAGGGGCAGTGCCAGGATTTGTCAGACCTTACAGGTTTCCAGTTTGGGTTGTTAATACCAACAATTCCCAATTCTCTTCCCTTGACTCCAAACTGTATTCGGGAGGCGTTTGGTGCTCCTGCATTCAAACAGTTAATTTGCACTATGTTCTGTTAAAGAAAAGGAAAACTGTCACCCTGTCATTTTAGAGTCTGACACTAAGCTTGTCAAAAGAGACAGCTGTTAAACTGAATTACTGTTGACACGCAGAGAAACGGCCCTTGCCAGATGTAAAGGACATCTGCGGCAATGAAGTGGTACAGGGTGGCTTTTAAAATGTGGTCATACTGGTATTTGAATAGAGCTCTATGGCATTAAAACGTGGCCTTGACTCAGACAGTTTAAGGCAGCGAAGCAGAGCCAATGCCAAGCACAAAGAAGTGCTGATCTGTTGCTGTATCCATAACTTAGGCATGAATATGAAAACAGTGCAGTGTCAAAGCTATTAAGCTCTTATCGTGTATCCAGGAGGATGTGGGTTTAAAACACAGTAGGAAATATTTTGTATTTCTGGCTCCGTGGCTGTGCGGGTAGGTGAGGTGGAAATTCATAAGGTGGATTATGCGGGGAATGAATGGAAATAAGTCATCTTGTCTTCAGCTAACAACTGCTCAGACAAGAATTGCAAAGGGCATTAGGCTTAGGAAGTGAGGCTGGATGTGCCTCGCCGGCGTTCCCGATAATGTTCCCGGGATGTGGAGCACGTGGCGGGTGCTGGGGAGGTTCCCCTCTGGAGAGGGGAGCAAATAAGAATGAAAATCATTGAACAGAGAGACCTGTAAAATTCTGCTTGTGCATCTTAATGTGCTTTCCACAAAAAAAAAGTCAGGATACCAAATTAATATTGTAAAAAAATATAGTTATTATGAATATTTTATAATTTAGCAATTGAACCAACAGTAGGGAATTCTGCACATTATATAAGAGTGCAAGTCTGATTTGCATGTCTTTAGTGTAGGAATAAAGCTGTTTGGGAAAAAAAAAGTATCAGTTAAGCAATTTTGCTAAATGTATGAAAAATGAAATGTTATGAGATGAAGCATGTATTCATTATGAAATGAAATTGATGTTTGAAGCTAAAAAAAATATTCAGGCCAAACATCATTTTGAATATGTTAGCAGATCATATCTTGATTTAGTTGTGTGTTTAGCGATAGCAGAAACCAAAGAGTTTCCATCTGGAGGGAAGAAGGCAAATGGTATTTCTGAACGACACAGGTTAACCTGCTCCTTTCTGCAGGAAAGCAACACCAACAGCAACAACGGTTTGCTCTGGACAGGAAAAATGATGGAAGAGGTGGGGCTAAGAGGGGTTTTCTTCTTCAAAAGAGGAGATTTTGCTTTCCAGACACCTGTATGCCTAAATGCTGATGTCAGGTGAGATGGGCTCATTCCTCTGCAGGGGGGCGGAAAGTCTGGGGTTTGTTTAGGTCTTGGGATGATTTGGGCTGGTGCCCTGCACTGCTCCAAGGGCATCCCATTCCCACAGAGAACATCCCATTCCCACAGAGAACATCCCATTCCCAAGGAGAGCATCCCATTCCCACAGAGAACATCCCATTCCCAAGGAGAGCACCCCATTCCCACAGAGAACATCCCATTCCCAAGGGGAGCATCCCATTCCCACGGAGAACATCCCATTCCCACGGAGAACATTCAGCATCCCATGGTGCCACTGGCCACCACCACAGTGCCAAGAGGTGTGAGATTCATGCCTGTGGTCCAGCTGGGAGCTTTCCAGATGGCCGGAGGCACGAGTTTAGCGTGTGATTTATGGAGGGGCTCTGGCCAGGGCTGCTGCCAAAGCTGACCCAGGGCCACCAGTTGTGTGGCCAGCGGTGCTCCCACCACTCCATATGGCCAGTGCTGGCTGGGTCACAGCAGGAGAGGGTGTAACAAGTCCAGATATCTGTGATTTAACATGGCCCATCCTGAAATCTCATTTATCAGCAGCTGGCAGAGCTCTGCAATGTACTCAGGAGTGTCAGGGTTTAACCTCCGTGGCACAGGCAGCAGGCACAGAGTGTTTGAGAAACCTCCAGGAGTCAGAGCATCCTGCTTTGTCCCTGCTGGGAAGCTTTGGAGAGGAGCAGTCAGGATGAGCGTGCTCCCCTGGGATCACAGAACACCAATATGTTTTGGGGTTCAGGATGCTGGGAGAGAGGGTTCCTCAAGAACAACTTTGATGAATAAGTTTTGAATGTATTACAGTGTGTGGAATGCAAGGGAGCAGGTGGCTGCCCAGCAGGACCATCCCTGGGAGCCACTGGAGCTTCCAGCCTGGTGGAGTAAGGGCAAGACAGATTTAGGAGGAAATTCCTTTACAAAACGCTGGCACTGGCTGCCCGGGGAGGTGGTGGGTGCCCCATCCCTGGAAACAGTTAAGGTCAGGTTGCACAGGGCTGTGCTAGGACAGGGATCATCCTCACCCTGCCTAATACAGGAGTTATTTGCGCAAAACCTCCCGTGCCTCTCCAGAAGGATGTTTTATCCTGCAATAAAAAGGGCTAAAATCGCCAACCCCCCTTTCACTGCTCCGTGCTGCAGGTGTTAGCCAGGGCAGACTCACCTATTTCCACAGGCTGAACTTTGCTGTAATGATTAACTTCTTACAAACAAGCACAAAGTGGAACATTTAAATAAACAGGAACAAGCTTATTATTAGATGGCAGCTTTTTCTTTGAAAGCCCTTATAATGTCATCGTTAGTTTATTAAAGCTTACCACGAAAAATCTCTTTCTCCTAATCTAAGCTCTTTCATACAGCTTCCTGCTTTGATTGACACCAAAATAAAATAACTAACCTATAAATTATAATGTACGGTTTAAATGATGGATAAATGCATTATTTGCAAGGCACTGCAAGGATCAACATATGCAATTTCTAGAAAATAAAAAATATTTTACGAAGATAATAATAGGGCAGAACTCAGCTCTTTTTGTGAACATTCTCACTGCATACTGCTATTAGGTGATCCTTAGGGTCCCCTCCAACCCAAACTATTATATGTTTCTGTGATTATTTTTAGTAATCAAACAGATCTGGGGAAAAAAGCCCGATGCCAACCACCATTTCAACGTCAGCATCATCAATCCCAGGTCAAAAATCTAAATGATAGAATCACAAAAGGGTTTGGGTTAAAAGGGACATCAAAAGGGACCTCATTCCAACCCTCCTGCTGTGGACAGGGACCTTCCGCCAGACCGGGTTGTTCCAAACCCCATCCAAGTGGGGTTTGAACACTTCCAGGGATGGGCCAGCCACAACTCTGGGCAGCCTGGGCCAGGGCCTCCCCACCTCTGCATTCTTCTCAGAGACACCCCCAACTTTGTGAGTTCTCCAGTAAATTTCTGTCATTGAAGTCACCCCAAAATCCACATCTGTAAATACTTTCCTACTCACCTGTCTGCTGATGTTGGAAAGGCACCTTTCTTCCCCCCTTTTCAAGCCCAGGAATGAAACTCCTTGAGCTCCCTGTGCTCCCTGGGAGAGGCTCCATGCCTGGGCACGGCGAGCGGGGCTGAGTTAGTCCAGCTGGAGATCTGTCCCCAAGCTGGAGTGTCCCCTGCAGTATTGCAGGCACGGGAACCAAGTCATTTACCAGCAGAAAATAATACACAATGGCTCCTTAGAACCCGCCCGTTTGTGGGGAAAGCAGGGATCTCCAGGGAGGGAAGGACTCCTTGCTGCTTTTTGCACACCCTATTTTAAATTGAGGTTTTTAATTCAGCTTTTATGTAGCCTGATAACTGTTCCTTACTGGAAGAAGAGCCTTGGATAAGTGGAATTTGCTCTGTCAGGGCTCTGCCTTGTTCAGTGAGGCCACCTCAGAGCACTGGTGCATGGTGAGTACCATTAATAGGTTAAAATTTGACTCTGCAAGTCCCAACATGGAAAATGTGGCTCTTGTCCCCAGAGTTTTGCAGCTTAAAATGAGTTAATAGCACATCTCAGGCTAGATCTGAGTGCATGTTATAAATGACTAATTTACTTCTCAAATTTAGCATTTCCCCTGCTTAGATTGTGATTTCAAGAATAATTTCCTGCATAAAGGTATTTTTTTTTCTCTCTTTCTTCATGGTGTGAATTGAAGAAATATTTAGACGGTGAGGTGATTGTCACCTTTCTGTGCTTGGGTGTTCATGGCATGCTTCTGGCCAACACCTAAAATTCAGTTGCCAAGGCTGGAGGCAGCAAACGCCAGGTTTTGCGGGACAAAATGTGACCAATGGCAATAAATTTCCTCCCAGCACACTGGGACCCCTTCTCAACAATAAAAACCACCAAAGGAGCCACGAGATGTGTGGATGTTGTAGCTCCATGCTCAGTCCAGATACAAGGCACCATTTCCCCTGGATTTATGGAGTTTAACACAGCAGGGAGTTTGGGATCTCCACAAACCGTAACCCGTATTTTAGCGGGGCCAAATCTTTTGTGATCCAGGCTCATTCGTGGTGGGAATGGGCTCAAGGTAAGGTCATGAGGAATTGTATTGCTTCTTTATTTCCCCTGTGTGGGATTCTCAAAAGCCAGTTGCTGACTGGGTTGGTAAATCACGCCCTGCACAAATATATTGATAAACACCTGATATGTCTTCAGCTAAAGAAGACTCAGAGATGTCCCAAGGAGGAAAATTACTCCTTTTCTGTCTTTGTTTCTGTCTTTGTCTGAAACTTTGAACGAGTTTCTTGTTTCCATGTCTTTTTCCTTAGAATATCATCTTTTTGGAAGTCCTGTGAAAAGCCACATAATATATTCTTAAATATCCTTAGTCCCATCCCATGTCCGAGTTTTAAGATTAATGTCACAGGTACTTCCAAAACCAGCTCTTCCAAAAGTCGCCTTTTTCTCTTTTCATCCATAAATGTTAATGTACTCTTTCTGCTTTATTTTCTTTTCAGAAATTCTGTTAATTACTCGAAATGTACATGTAGCAAACAGGTTTTCTCTAAATTAAATGGAAAATCCATTTTTTTGCATGTATTTTCTCATGTAATTAGCTATCATACTGTTAGAGGTAATCTGATTTTCAGCAGAGGAACAGAGTTTTCTTTGTTTTTGCTTTATCTGTAGAGATTTTTCATATTTTATAGAAGATGTAGGTACAGGTAGAGATAAAGAAAGAGGAGGGCAGGTATTGGTGTGCTCACTAAGTAGCTGATTTCAGAAATGGGAGTCCCCTGGGCCTGACTTGCAACCAAATGACCAAAGCACTTTGCCTTTTATTTATTTATCCAGCTACTTAACACTTCTTACTGTTTCTCTTAAATGAATTAATTTACCCTACAAAGCACTACTTGCAATAATCAATGACTCGTTACACTGAAAGCCCGCAGGAAATACTAATTAAATGAAAAATGTGCAAGAGGAATGTGCAACTTTTGTATTTCTAACGACCCAAATATTCAGTGCTTTCTTTTTTTTCCGAGTTCTCATAAGTTACAGGAGAGCTTTTTGCCTTCAGCCACAGGGAGCTGAGGTGGCTTAGAGGGTGGTGATATTTCCCAGACATACCAAATCCAGTTCATTTATCATCAATATCCACAGGAAATAATAATCTGTTTATACATCACATTTCTCTGAGCGCTGCAAGGTTCTTCTTATGAATTCCTTCCAGCTGCTTTTCTCATTCCCACAGCAGAATTGCTTGGGAAGGGTTATCCCTTATCCATCACGTACTCTAACAATTATTGACTGATAGCCACTGGTAATTCCAATTCTCTGACAATCTTTGATAAAGATTTTGTGTTGTTATTATGCTCTAGAATGTCTCCTCAGCCATAAAGGCCTTGAACTCCAGGCTGGGTGGTTGATGCAGCCACCTTTTTGGGATCTTTGAAGAGGAAGATCTTAATAATATGGAAGATAAAGGTTTTATAAGGATAGAAATGCCGAAAATGAGAGTGGGTTCAAAATTCCTGCTTTCTGCCCCGTGGGAGGGGTCGTGTCCTGCTCCCTTTGGTGAAGGGATGTCTGGGGCAATCGAGGTTTCTTTTATCCTGGTCAATGATTTTTGGAGAAAGTAGGTTAAGCAAAGCCATGAAATGAAGCAATCAGAACAAGGTAAAGAAAACACCCCAAAACCACCACGAATACAAAAAAAACCCCAATAAAGACAAAAAAAAAGCAGTGGCCAAGCTCCTTTCCTTCAGATCCTTTGCACTGCTGGTGTTGTAGGATACCAACCTTCTGTTCTGGTTTGTTCCCCCGCAAATCAGCTCTCTGATTTATTCACCCCTCTAAATTTCTTTGCATTTCTTGTAGATTTATATTTTTTTGACCATCAGTCTGTACCTGCATTCAGGTGCATTCAGGCACTGCAGCTCCCCTTTAGTTTAACAGGTGACCCAGTGCCAGCCTGGGGCACTCCCCATCCTGGAAAGGGTCAAGCCACAAACACCAGAAATAATTATTTTGCTTTTTAAGTAACATGGGGAAAGAGGGAGAATAAGAGAGGAATGAATTCCCTACTCACTTTTAAGGCAGCAAGAATTTAAGTCAATTTAGCTCCCTGTGCTAACTAATACTCCCAAAAAGCTGTAAAATGTAACAACAGAGAGGACGAATTATTTAAAATGTAGGTGACCAAGAGAAATCTGGATGAACACGACCCTGCCTCTACTTTTGGTTTTCAGGCAATAAATGGCATTAAAAATGCTGGCAATGCATTGAAGATTTTGGCAAAACTTTGTTCTCAGCTGTAAGGAGTTGTGTTTCTGTAGGGATATCCTGTGCTGCAGGACAGGGAAGGCAGGGCTAGAAGGGTAAATTAGGGAGAAAAGAAGATTTTGATCCCAAATGGATGAAACTTGAGATAGAATTGCCTGTTTTAGCCCCTAACGCTGAGGTTTTAGAGAGAAAACAAATGGTAGTAGTAGTGCACTGAATTTATTTGTCCTGTGAAACAAGAGCTGGATATTTTCCGTGCTCCTGTGTAATTTTATTGAAGGAAAATTATAGAAATCTTTTCAGTGCTTCAGGGGATTGATACAGGTTACATTCCTGGCTTTCTGTCTAGTTTCTTCTTCACCAGCCTTTGGAATTCAGTGGGACTGACGGATTACAGCATTTCAGGAATTAGGCCCTAAATTCTGATGTCTACAAAACATAAAAGAGGTTGAATTGTGTATAATTTGCCCTAACGTGCAATATATTCCTTGAAGACAACAGAAAAAAGATTCATATAAAATTGTCTCTTTATTTGGAGGTACTTTAATATCAGAGGCGATTTGCTTCCAGCTAAGAAAACATTTGTTACAGAACTAAAAATGTTTGATATGCTGCTGTATCAGATAAAGTTTGTTAGTGCACAGTGGCACAGGGCTGATAATTGAAGAACTCACAGGATTTTCGGCAGTAAAAGATCCCCAGTGAGTGCTAAGCTCAGTGGGAAAATGTGATGTATAAATCTGCAGTGAGAGCAGAGGAACAGGAGGGGAGCAGCTCTGCACTCAACCCTGGGAACCCCAAACCACCACCAAAGGACATTAAAGAGAAATAAAAAGGAGGAGATGATATCTTGGGGCATAAAAGCTGTTTTCAAAGAATTTTGTTGTTAAATATAATGTTGGACAAGAGCCCATGGAAATTCCCAACTCACTGGAGACTCCTGCTGTCGCTTGGCATGATCTGGTCTAGTGGAGGAACCAGCCTCTAGTCCTGCCTAGTCCAGGACTATTTAATTCCATGAGGAGAAGTGGTCACTGCAGGTATCAAGAGAGGTGGGAAAAGTCCAGGCAAGAGAACCATGGCCAAAGTTGATGGATAAACTGGTTTTGTGTGATGGGGTGAGGAACATCAACTTGTAAAGAGCTGATGGCTAAGATGAAGGTTTGTTATACCCAGAGTGAGCCAGCCCTGGATGATTTCAGAAGGAATGATGAAGGTGAGCCTGGGAAGAGCCAGGGAGGGAACAGCAAAGCCACCAGAGGAATTCACAACAAAATCCAGAGAGCAAAGCCAGTGCCACAGAGGGGGAGGCCACTTGGGCACCTGTTGTGACAGCTGTGACTAAGCATACAATGACCAGATCAGGGTGAATAATGAGACAATCTGCTCATTTAAGAGTGGATATACAAACCCAGCAGGGACATGAAACTGTTTTGCTTTGTTTTACTGATAATATGTTATTGGAGTCATGTCTCTGGCTGTGTCCTAGAGTGGGTTCAAAACAATTACTTACATAACACAGGATATATTTAAGTCAGGGAAAAGGAGAGAGGGAGAAATGTGTGTATCTCAATTTCTGGTTAAGAAGCAAAATGAAATTATATTTTTCCAAACAGATTTATTGATTTCTGGTTTTCCGGCACAGGGATCTCCGTCTCAGTGACTGGATCCTCCTTGCAAAACTTGAACTGGAAAGTAATCAATGAATGAGACTAAGCCCTGTATCCATCCCTTTCCAGCTGCTGGTTCCTACCCTAAAAACTGCCAATTATTCTAAGAGTAACCTCCTTAAAAATAACTCAATCAATACATTCTCCAGAAGTTGGAGCCCATCTCTGGATGCCTCCAGCCTCGTTCACGGTGGCCAGGCAATATTTGGTGCGGCCCCTGAAGTGCCTTTCTCTTGTAGTGCTCTGGTTTAGGAGTGGTCAGGTGTCTTCTGGATCAACTTTGGGGTTGATTTTGAGGTGGCAAATGCGCTGCTTTCACCAAATTTCATCCATAGGTGAAAGAAAATTGTATTTGCTGCTCACTTACAGAGCAGAGTAAAGTGCAGGACAACAACAGGGAAAACAAAAGGAAAAATAAACTCCCAAAGCCAAGAAAGAACAGAGTCCAGGGCAGCTGCCCATACTGCAAACCTGATTCACAAGTAATGGCATTCCATGCAAGAGTGACCACCCCCGCTTTAATTTCCAAACGAAAACCATATTGAGAAACTTGGAATACAAAGACAAGATTTGTGGAATGTAAATACCTGGTGGGTGCAGCCAACCAGCACAAAATATCTTTGGAGGGAGCTGGAGTTCAGTCCCTGCTGGAGTTCCCCCTGCCTACAGATCATCATGTACAGGGAGTAATTACAGCAGGGTTTGTCAACTAATTTGGTGGAGGGATGAATTCTTTATCTATTAATCAATGTCGGGAAGCATGAAGCACCTATAAACCATTCATCTCACTTTAGCTTCTTGTTTACCTTTAATTAGAGTTGTTCTGATTTGATGGGGAAAAATGGAGGTACCTTGGAATAGAGAGGTGTCAGCTGGAGCATCTTGGACAGCGCTTACTGCTGCGGGATCCTCAGGGAAATGGGTCAAGTAGCTTGGACTTTTATTTCCCAAATGAGCAGCTATAAATTGCTCACAGGGTACAACCCCTAAATCAGAGGTAAATAAAAGGATGGTTACAGTGCCAGCACCCCACCAATGAGAAGAAAGTTTGTAGCAGCGTGAATTAATTAACTTTTCATTTACACTTGCAGTCATCACCCCTCTTTCCTCAGTTTCCCCATTCCTTTACTGTTATATTTATGTACAAGGAGGATGTTTATTAGGAAAACTTCATTTCTTCAGCTATTTCATTATCTATAGCTGAAACAGAGTGAGATGAATGTTTCTTTCATTATTATTTATTTAATCCCTTGCAAAATTGTTTACCTTTTCTTCCCATAACTTCCATGGGGATTCTAGGTAAGACTGTAACACCTATACAGAGCTATGGGATGTTTTATAACTCTTTTGTAGTGTGTGATGCAAATAAATGCAACTGCAAGCATAGGAAGCCCCAGTGGGTCACTTGGATTTCATTTTATTTTAGCTTGACTTCAAATCAGGGATATTTTATTTTTTTTATAAGAGAATTCTTTAAAATGCTTTTATAAAATGAAAAGTCCTGGTTAAGCCTTGGAGTCCTGCACGCAAGTGTGGAAAACTGCAGCTTCAAAAACCGTGCAGTAAATGTGCCATTCCTTGGTGCATGCTTATTATGGGTAAATATTGTTCTCTGGGTAGTGCCTAGAAATTGTAATTAATTTCAAATACGCCCTCTTTTTGTCCACATATGCAGATTTCAAATCTGTGCCTCCGCCGGTTTTGACACCGTGCAATGAAGCATCCGAGCTCTCAGATGTCTGGCTCTTCCAAGTTGTGAAATGAGAAAACAAACAAACCCAGCCATTCCAGCCCTGTCAATCTACTTCTCAGTGGACAGATGCCCTGGTGCCAGAAAAGCTTCATCCCATGATCCCACACCTCTTGGCAGTGCCAAAAAGAAGCCGGAGATCTACTGGACGCAAAAGTACGATGGTTCCTCTCCTCAAAGAAATGGTGTTTATGGAGTTCCTGGGTGAGGCTGTGTGGGGAAATGTGTGCAGCCTCTTGTCCTTGCATGAGGGAGTGATTCCTGGTCTCCCAGATAATCCATCTGATCTGCTCCTGGAGCAAGGTGTCTCTGGACAGTGACGGATTAATGGGTGACTGTCCAGGTTTGTGCACCGAGGTTTCTGGAATGAGCCGGGTACATTGGTAGAGTTTGTGGATTGGGTTGTTAATTAATTAAATGGCATCGTTAACTATGGTTTTAAATATTTTATTGGGTGCTTATCTGGTGGGAATTGGCTAACATTTCTAAGAAAATGGGAGAGTTTGGGTTTTAACACAGACAGCTCTCTGTGCTGTTCTATGGCCAGGTCCCCTTGAAGGCCATCACTGGAGGTCTCAGTCCAGGTGTCCTGCTGGGCACAGGATTTTTTGGAGGGGGATGAGGCCTCAGTCTGGTCTATCCATGCACTCCTGGGGACACAGTTCCCACGAAGCCCAGCCTAGTACAGCTGAACCCCCCAAGATGCACAAAACCACCCTGGAAGTCTTGCAAGGTGGGTTTAAAACCCTGCAGATCCCACTGGATTTATTGTACAGCAACCTGGCACTGACCGAGCCAACGACCTGCTTTGGTACAGACCAGGTTTTCTTTTTGGCTAACAATTTGTTTTTAGTGTCACATGTGGCATCCCAAGAAGCTGCAGCATTCAGGCCTTTTTAATGAATTCCTATCCCTTGCATATTAGTGGGAATATTTCCACTGCAGCAAACACCATAAACAGTTTCCACACTGGGGTGTGTTATACTGCCACCAGAATTGGTTCCTCTGATGGTTCATTTCTTTTATGCTGAGAATTCAGGACCAATTCAGCTCGGTTTTATGCATCATTAGAGATTTACAATTACTTTGCTATAGTTTCTTTCTGGAAGCCTATCTCTCATGGTTAATGCTATGGGAGTCCTGTTGTGTAGAGGCTGCTATGAGCCACCTTACAGCAATAAAGCATTTGAGCAGGATTTGGAATTATGAGTGGCTAAATTCTCCGTGCAGCGCCTGTAATGCTGTTATCCCTTGCTGAGCTTGGGTTGAAACCCTTTTTTTTCTTCTTCCCAAATTAGAAAAAAAGAAAAATGCTGTTTCTTTGAGATGTTTTGAATCATTTACGTGTAATTTTTTTTGTTGAACCACTGCAGTCGGAAATGAGGAATTGTGTGAATTTCCATTTGGATTTCATGATCCTTAAAATACATTTAGGTTGTATTAGTATATAATGGAAAGAAGGCCTCCTCTTTTTTTCTTTCTTTTTTTTTTTAATCTCACTTTTAAAAATTCTAATCATTATTTGGGACTTTAGTTTGGTTTTTGTATTTTATGTGAGTTTGCTAAAGCCAGTAAATTTCACAAGCTCTGCCCTTGCACAATAAACAGTGGATCTGCATGTGTTATAATCCACATAACTCACATTTTACATAAATACACTATTGCACTGAAACAAACATGATATGCAGTGAATAATACGGGCCTGATCTAAAGGCCATTAAAATCAATGAAAAGATTTCAAATTAACTTTTATAGCCTTTAGATCAGGCTCTAAATGGGCAAATTACAGTTATGGAGTTTCCCATTTACATACCTGTGTGCTGCATTTAATGTATTTTATGGAATTGAAATTACTTGGTCCTCTTTTTCATGCTTTTTTAGGCTAAGAATTTGCCAAGGGCATCAACAGCAGTTTTCCCAGGCTCCAGCACAAGGATTATGTAGTCAATCCACAAATGACTCAAATCTTTGAAGAAAAGGACATGGTTATCAGAGAGGCTTTGACGACAGCAAGGACGGGAGTGGTATCTGCCTTTTTCCATCAGAGATTCCCATTCCCTCTCATTAACATACTCAGGACATCAGCACAGCCATGGGCCCGAGGGAATTGCTTCCAACTTTTAAGGGAATATGCACAAGACCTCGCTCCTGTGTTGTTTCAAACAGATCACACCAGATTTGCCTTGTGTAAGGTGAGAAGAAAGGCTGGGGCACAGCAGCATTAGGGGAGGGACTCAAAGGTTGAAGGGAATTTTCAAATCCATTGTTATATCTTGGTAATCTTTCTTCCTTTACAGGGTTCTTCAATCCCACCGAGGATGTGGTGTATGTGAAAGCTGCTGCTGCTGCTGTGGGAGAAGGAGATGCCTCTACCTGCTCTCTCCCAGTGCCCTGTAATGAAAAATGCTTTTGGAGCAACACTGGAAATAAGCCATCAAAATATCTGATTAAACCTCTTAGGAAACTCTCACTAATCACCTTCTCTGCTCTTGATGGAATGTATTTATGCATTATAAATACACTTACTATGTGTGTGTGCTCCATAAATCACACCCAGCACTTGTATATGATGTATAAGCACATTCTATAGAACACACACAAATACAGATGCCAAACTCCCACAGAGTTCATCACTGGAAAATGTTTGAAGGATCTGATCCTTAATATTTAATGAGCAAGATGCTATTTCCTTCCTCAGCTTTTATCTCTGGTTTGGCATAGTCATTAAATTTGTTGTTTCCTTGCAAGATTATATAATTTATGACCTAATTTTAGACTTTTGTGTAACCGCGTTGAAACACTCGTGGTGTATCCCGATTTCTTCACACGGAGCGTTCCAGCATTAGACACCAGCTCCAACACGGCTTCTGTGAGCTGCCCGTCAGCGAGGAGTTACAGGCATGAAAGGAAAACAGCCCAGCAATATTCAGGCAGCATTATAGGATTAGTTCGTGGGGTTTTTTGCCCTGTAAAAAATATGATTTAGCAGCATTTCCAAAGGCGTCTGTGGTGCTGGCAGGAATCCCCAGGTAAGAGAGGCAGCACCCAGCAACTCCTGTTCCTGAAAATATTTTCATGCAGCTGCTTCTGACTATCAGACTGCTCTGGGACAGCAGCCTGCAGTGCAGGGAGGGGTGTTTGGAGGTGGGGAAGCAGGGGAAGGATGTCACTCAGCGTTTTAAAGCCGCTGCCAGCCCCTCACCCTCTGGAATTTCCTCCCAGCACCAGCCTGGCTGCTGGGCTGACTTTCTGCTGCACAAGGTGTTGCCGGATAATTCCAAAATGAATCATTCTAAAGCTGCGGGCACAGTTTTTTGGTGTTTTCTGTGTGTCCAGAGTAATTCAGAGAGGCTGTAAATAGTGCCATGAGCTTCAGCTCTTTTGTCAATTTAAACCATATTGTTGGGACCAGTCTTTCATCAAATTTAATATATTGGCTGTTGCATTAATGCACTTTGGGAGCATTTTATCCTGGTGTTCCGTAGGGAAAGTGGCTTGTGGTTGAGGAAGGATTCGATGTTTCCTTTGTGCCTGCAGTGCTGTTTGGAGGAGTTTTCCACTTTTTCCACCTTATCCTGAATATCCAGCACAGATGGCAGAGTTGGGGTGCTGCATCCTCAGATCAGCAGCAGGAGCACAGGGACCGTGTCCATGCAGCCCAGCACACCCCTCTAACACAACAACTTCATGTACAGGGTGAAGGGGGTGCCCACATGAAAGAAAAAGCATCCTTATAAAAAAGGGACATTAATTCTTGGATTAAGAAAGATTGGAGAGTTTGTCTGCTTGGCTTTAATGGAGCAGTTCCAGGAAAGCAGCAGAGAACAAAGTGTTTTCAGTATCACATAATTCAAGAGTAAAATCATAATTCCAATTACCATTGCAGCCACTTCTGGCCTTGGGAAACCTATGCTAATATTTATTATTATATGATTGACCTCTGATTTCTTCATCATTTACATTAGCAACCCTGATATTCTTAGTAACATCCTTTAAATCACAGAAGCAGGTGTCAACAGTGCACGATGAAGTCACATCCTGCAGATTTTTTATTTACTTAGCCCATTTTTTTTTTTCCTGGTTGAATAACATTGTGAGATGCAGAATCTCACCTCCACGGGGCCTCAAGGGGTGAATATAATCACTGAATGCATTTCCTATAATCTCACAAAATGAGTCAATCCTATCAGAGGTACAAACAGTTTTACAAAGTCAGTCTTTCACTTCCATCACTGACTGACATCATCTTCCACACAGCACAAGAAAATATTTACTTGGCTCTTTGACATGAATTGCCACAAAGCCTTTGGAACAAAAACCAAAAAGTGAGAATTAAAATGGAATAAGTTGACTTAATGAATTTAGCCTCTTTTCTGTGTGCTGGATTTAGATGTCAGATGATTTCTTATAACATTTGGGATGGACATGGACACCTCCAATCCCTGTTCTCCAGAGAGGTGCCTACGCACGGATCACAGAGTTGCCCAGAATATTCAAAGCTGGAAGCTCATCCTCTTCTCCATCATCTAAATATTTTCTTTGCATAAGTGAGCATTTCTCTGGATGAATTAAGACACTGCATTTATTTTCCAGGTGCAGGTGGGGTGCCAAGGGCAGCCTGGGGCTTCTCGCTGCCTTCAGCAGAGTTGATAAAAAATTTAATTTATCCACAAAGAGACTGATTTTTTTTTTTCCAGATTGTTCTGGAGATGTGTCAAAAAGTTTAAATTCTCTATCTCCCATACCCACTGCTCATCCTCCTGCCTTGGTGCAGCTCCCGCTGTTGTTCACTTCTAGAGAGCACAGCCAGGGGCTTTTCAGCATCTCCTGAGGAAATGTTCCCCATCTGTGGAGCTGGGGAAAGCGGCACCCACCCGGAGAGGGCTGTCCTTGATCATCTTTGCCTCTCATCCACCATTTTTACTGAAATGAAATTCCTCTTAACTTACATTGCCTTAAAGGGTTTACCTGGCTCAGCAGGTGACAGGGTTTGGGATGTTTCAGATAGATTTTGGATCGCCTGGGACAAATTTTTAAGGTTTATCCAGTTGTCAGGCAGGTGGGTCCTCTCCCCCTCTCTGTGCATGTAGCCCTAAAAACACCCTCTGACTTCTGGATGTCAGTGAGGGAAAAGGGTCAGAACAGTCCCAGACCCCGCTCCTGGAAGCTGTCAGTGTGCAGTAACCATTAGCAGTTTCTGTAATGATGCAGGGTACAGCCACGGGACCAAACACCTGCAGGGAAGCTCCTCAGGCGAAATTCCCCTCGGCTCCAATCAGGATTTTTCCGGAGCAGGGACCGCTGGCTGCGCTCAGGGCGATCCGCCTGCTCCTGGCTGAAGAGGCACTTCTAATCGACTGCTAAGAGACTTATTAGCAATGTAAAAAGGAATTGGAAGCAAGGAAAGTATTCTTCCTGGCAGAAATGTGCTTTGTAAAATTAGTTTTGCTGACAGGAGTAATTGGGTTAAACTCCTCGTGACTGTGGGTGCTGTTTGTTGCCCCTTATCTTACCCAAGCAAAGGGTACCAAACACTTTGAACTTTGTAAATAATTGTTTCCAAAGTGTTGGGTTTTTCTTTTTCTCTCTATAAATTCTTTAGAAAAAAGCTGGTTTCTAATCCTTTTTCTGCCAATGCTTTTACAGCCTTTTCCCACTCTAGATACATTTTGTTTCTCCTCTTCGGATTTTGATATTTCTTAGATATTATAAAAATCTTTTTTAAGGGGGAATGCAGAGCTTTTGCTCAGATTGGGAAAATCATTCCTAGAGCTTTAAGAAACTGGAGAGGGAGAGAAAATTATCAAACAGAAGAACTTTATTGTGCACTGTTGCAGATGTTGGGCTGTGGTGAGGAGATGAGTGTCCAGAGCCTGACCAGTGTCCAGAGCAGGCTGCTGGACTTCAGTCTGTCTTTTTCTCACTCCAGATTCCTGGACAGTGAAGGGATTGGACCTTTGCTGGCTGTTCATTCCTTCTGGGCTGAACCAGAGCTGGGATTTGCTCCTCCCTCCCCAACCCCACTCTGCCATTGCTCTCTCCCTCCTGTGCTGAGGAGAGGGCCATCATTTTCTTGCATACACCATTTTTCTCAGTTTTGTTTCACTTTTGCATCCTCAGTAACAAATACTAATGCAGAAACAGGACAGAAAGTGTCCCAGAGTGTGCACAGAGTGTGCAGTGTCAGATCCTGCAGGAGACCCATAAACCTGCATAAACCCAGGTCAACCCATGGGTGTGGGAAAACTGCAATGCTGGAAAAGCAAGGCATTATTTTCTCCACCATCTTGAAAAGTTGTAGGTGAATTCTTTTAGTTATCTGCTACTTATTTCTCCTCTCTTTTTTTGGCAAAAGACACAAATAATGAGAAATACCTCATTGGAGCCTGGGTTCTCCAGCATGGGGGAAGCAATCCCTGAGGAGCTCAGCTGGGACATTCCCTTCTTGTCTTCAAGTAGGGACACTGGTCTTCCTCAGTGGTAGGAGGCTCCCACCAAGACTGATCTTCCCTCCTTCTCCTCCTCCAGAGCCAGGGGTTTCAGGTCTTGGATGCCACCAGCAGATCTCCAGGTGCTTGGATGATGGTCTGTTCCCTGTCCCAGCTGAAGCAGGAAGGAATTTAAAATTCAGAATCATGGAATCATTAAGGTTGGAAAAAAACCTTTAAGATCATCACATCTAACCATCAGCCCAGCACCACCCAAAGGTTCACCAGTAAACCATGTCCCCACATGCCACATCCACAGGTTTTTTGAACACTTCCAGGGATGGTGACTCCATCATTGCCCTGGGCAGCCCATTGCAGTGCTTTACACCCTTTCCATGAAGAAAGTTTCCCTAATATCCAATCTAAACCTCAGCTGGTGCAATTTGAGGCTGTTCCCTCTCCTCCTGTCCCTGTTCCCTGGGAGCAGAGCCCGACCCCCCCGGCTGCCCCCTCCTAATTGTGCAGAGCCAGAAGGTCCCCCCTGAGCCTCCTTTTCTCCAGGCTGAGCCCCTTTCCCAGCTCCCTCCACCTCTCCTGGTGCTCCAGCCCCTTCCCAGCTCCGTTCCCATCTCTGGACACGCTCCAGCCCCTCGAAGTCTCTCTTGTAGAGAACGGCCCAACACCGAATGTAGCAGTCGAGGAGGGCTGGTATTTTTTTCCCCCTAAAAAAAACCCCAAATAAATCTCTGATTTTTGAGAAGGCACCTTCCAGCAGAGCCCAAGTGGGAATGTTTGCGTTCAGTGCCATCCATCACCGCGGGAGCGGCTCCTCGGGCTGCGCTGGTGGCCAGAAGGAGCTGTCAGGGCCGGCGCGCCGGGCGGGCTGGGAGCCGTGCTGGCACCGCTCCCTGTGCACGGGGGATTTCTGCTCTGACAATTTTTGGCTCCTTTAGGTTCCTCCGGAGCTGCATGGAATATGTAATGCTCTGCACTGGGCTGACAGGGAACTTCAGTGCAGACTGCAAGGAGAGATCCTCTCCCTGCATCACTTTGTTTTGTGCTGCTCTGAAATAATTTTCCTTGTTCCTGCAGCTCCGGTCAAGCCAGAAGAGCTCTCTCTAGATTTCCTTCCCGGATGCCTTTTTCTCCTCTGCTTACAACTATAAAAGCAGCTTTTCATGCTCCAAATCAGAGGTAAATGGAAATCTCTGCTGAAGAAATAAAACACAAGGCTAATCAAATTGTGGCACAGGAAGCAGCCTTCAGCCAGTGCATTTTTGAGAGCTATTTTTAGACTATATTTTTATTTTGTCACTCCATATGGGAAGTCAAACCCATATGGTTTGGGAGAATGGAAGGTTGTGCTTTTATAGTGAACTCACAAACAATCCCAGCTCAGCTTTGTCCTTAAACTCGTGCTTAAATCCAATTGTCTGAGGTGGGACTGGAGCACATCAACTGCTCCTGAGGTTGTACCAGCACAATTCCCTCCTGAGGTGTAAAACTACTCTACATTTGTTAAACCAGTCTCCTGCTAACTCAGCTCTTCTTAGTTACGACTTTTTTCTTCCTTACACCTGCCTTTTTTCCTTTTTTTTTTTTAAATATGTTCATCTCTTCTCCAAAGTTCTGATGCCCTGATGGATGTGTTTGGTCCAGTACCAGCCAGGATGCAAAGCTGAGCATCCACAGCCATCACTCTCCTGCTCTTCACAGTAGATGTTGCTGTCTTCCAAACATCCAGGTTAATGTGATTTTGAGGAATAGGACTTTACTCTGCCCACAACACTGTGGCAAATTCTGAGTACGCTGATGAAGCAATAATTGGCTGGAAAAGGTATTTTCCTTCTGTCACCCTAAACGTAAAAAATTAAAAATGTATCCTCAGTGTTCATCCACCAGAATATCCCCTTTATTTGTGTGAAAAGTTTTACATGACACTGAACCAAAAATTATGTGTCTTTTAAGGAATTTTGTGGCATGGTTAAAAACACCAACAGGAAGTTTCTGACATGCCAAATTCCAGAGGATTGATCATTTAATGAGTTTTTCAATTGTAATCCTGGAGTTTCTTCCCTTTGCAGTTTTTCAGAAGGTGGAATTTAAAAAAAACGCCAAATGACAGCAGCTGGATGCTTCTATAGGTAAAATAGTGAGCAGAGGCTCAGAAATTTGGGTGGTATGGTTTAGTGGATATGGTGAAATTGGGTCAAAGGTTGGAATGGATGATCTTGGAGGTCTTTTCCAAACTTACTGATTTTGTGATTCTGTCATGTGAATTACAGAGGCTCAGGGTAGCAAACACCCAGTGGAGCTGCTCTGACTAAAGGAAAAGTAATTTTCTGTGTTAGTTTGGATCCTGGAGTTATATTTAACCTCTATGTGGAAGCAGAGCTAAGGAAAGAGCAGGGCATTGGCAGTCAATATTTTTATGGGGGGTTTTTTGGGTTTTGTTTTTGTTTTTTCCTTAGGAAACAACTCTCCCCTTTTTGAGGGGATAAAGTGCAACGGGAATGGGACTGCTCAGTGGAGAATTCCTTGTGGCAGAAGGATGGGCAGCATGGAGATTTCTGAGATGGTTTGGATGTCACTTCCACCGAGTAGCAGGAATGTTATGCTAAAACTGTTCATCAAAACTGAGACCTCACGGATTATTTTGTTGGAAAGTCAAGAAAACAACTACTGAATTTTTCCCCAGAGCAGAGATCCTGTGTTAGAGGAGACAATGAGAAAACTGCCTGGCCCGAAAAGAGGAAAAAAGGGAAAACTTGAGATTGGAGTAGAGAAAAAGTATCAAAATTTGTAAAAGAAATTTGATGAAGCCATATTGGTATTCAAAATCCATGATTGTTTTGAAATCCAAGGAACTACTGTCACATTATTTGCTCGGAGGAGCTCTGTAGTCAGAAAACCCTCATCACTTGTATCCCACTTTCAAAAGTACAGTTTATCCCATTCTGAAATCCCAAAAGACAGGAAAAACACCTGAATTTATGATGCTTGGGAGTGTTGGAATTAGATGCAAGAAGCTGGGTTTTCCCAGGAATGTTGTTCTGGAATATTTGAGTAACACAAGTTCTAGCACAGGTGCTTGGGGGGAATCATGTGGGTACAGGAGCACTGTGAGGTAGATTCCTGATGTCACTGCTCTTCCTAGACATCCCTTGGCACATCGGAGCATGGTGGTCCCAGTAAATCCAGCCAGGAATTTGTTGGTGACTTCAGCAGAGCTGGAATTCCATCCCAGTGTGACACGGGTTGGTGACATGGAGTGATGTCAAGTCACTGATGTAGAACTGGAAAAATTCCTCGTCACATAACTGATCCCATTGAGTTCCCAAATTTCACTTGGGATTTTCTACCGAGTTTCCATTCCCATTGCAAATATACGGATAACATGTTAAGGCATTATCCTTAAGAAGGTAAAGAAATAATTTCTTTAAGAGATGGGCAATATGTGGAAGACATTTGTGTAATTTTGCATTCTAAATGTGATTTATATTTATAAATAAATTTGCATAAAATCTCCAGCTCTTGATGTCATAGTTCTATTCTATCTTTAATTCAGATGCTCAAGAAATGTAAATTATTTTTACAGCTAAATAAAAGCCATACATAGCTGCCAGGAGAGAATAATGAGATACACATTGTGCCATGCAGCCATGATAAATCCAGCAGCACCATGGTTACAGCCAAAATGGGAGGCCATCAGAAACCAGGGAATATCAGCACAGAGAGATCCCTATGATTTTGCAGACTAGGCTGAACTGGGGGAAACTCATGACACAGGTTGGTAAGGGAAAATATTTACCTGCAAGATAAACAGGCCCCTAAAATGAGGGAGAACAGCTGGTTTAGATGGCAGGGGTTTATTATATTTATTATATTATTTATACAATATATTTATCAGCAATATTTGGACCAGGCTCTGCATATATGCAAAATAAAGATACCAGAATTCTTGTGGGTTTGCAAATGATTTGGGGGTTGCCAATGATAGCTAGGCTTTAAAAATATAGTTTAGCCATGAGAGTGGCACCAGGGAAGAAGGATATAAGGATCTCTCAATTGTTGGGATGCCTTGGTCAGGAAAAGGTTCCAAATGCCATGGATCTGGATTAACCAACAGATTAAAAACTCGGTCCCTCTCATCAGCAATTAACTCAAACACGAGGAGATAATTATCCCAAATGAGGGTGTGAAAAACCTCAGCTGATGGTAGTCATACAAGGGTAAATAAAAGGTGCAGGGAAGGCTCAGACTCCTTTCCTGCTGAAGAGGCTTAAGAAATAAATTGCCTGGATTTTCAAGTGATCAAACTTTGCATTCCATGACTTGCTGTGGGTGATGCAGGTAGGTTCCACCATTCTCTGGTTTTATCTCATCTCTGACCATCTTTTCCAATAAAAGAGGGGTTTTGCTGGGCATTTTTGCTGTTTGTTTGCTGCTGGAAGCATCTAAATCCACCCTGCTCTTCCAAGTAAAACGTACTAGAGCTGGTATTCACAGCCCTGCTGCTGCTCTCTGTTTGCTGAGTTATGGTGGTCTTGCTTTAATTAAGCTCAGTATTAAGGTCAAACAGGGTCAGTATCAAGCTTGGTATTAAGGTCAAACAGTCTGAGAGCGACTTGATGATTTTGGAGGTCTTTTCCACCCTAATGATTCCAGGATTCTAAGAGTGGCTCTCCAGGAGCTGGGTGGCTGCTCCAAGGCCCTTTGCAGGAGAAGGGGTGCAGAAGACCAGGAGTGATGAGGGGATGTGTCCCGTGTTTCTGGATGAGTGACCACGTGGAATTCTTGGAGGCAGCCCCTGTGATGGGCTCTTCTGTAGAACCTAAATTTTGCAGAATGTTTGTTCTAGAGCTGTCACTTTCCAATTTTATTTTGTGGTGAAGTGTGTACAGCAAACCTGGTGTGTTGGGATCTGCTGCTTTTCCCTTGGGGTTTCCTCTTCCACACAAAAAAACCCCAAGCATTGGTTCTCTGCTAAATTTTACACTGGCACCAGCCAGGACCCTGTGTAATTCTGAGCACCTCGTTGAGAAGGTGCTGAGCTGTTTAAGCCCTGTGGGCCCTCAGCATCCTGGAGGAGTGATCCCTGGGGAGCTCAGCGCTCCCAGGAGTGTGGACAGCAGTGGCAGTGAATGGAGACAGCCGAAAACTCCTGTCAAAAGCAGAGCTTTGTTCTGCTGAATTGGGCAGTGAATGGTTTGGGCATCCCAGAGAGCCTGGCCAGCCCTGTTGACTCCTAAGGACCACTCGTGTGCCTTAATTGAGGCAGTGCCTGAATGCTTTAACAGGGTGGGATCAGCGCAAACATCCCTGAATGTCAAGCTCTCCTCTGTGTCTGTTTTCTAAAGCTAATGACCACCAGGCATGAAAAACCCAGTTCTGGGCTTTGGAGATGCTGAGCCATCTTGTTTCCTATTTGTAAAGGTGAATGCCTTCACCTTAAAATAAAATGTCTTTATTTCTGAGATGTTGCAGCATAGAAAAATGGAGTGCTGTAAACTTAATGCCCCTGGAAGTTTTAAGCTACATTAAAATGTCCATAACTTTAAGAAAAAAGAACAAAATAATGCTGCTTAGAAATATTTAAAAACAAAAAATCATGCTCAGCAGACAGCTCTTATGACAAGGCTCTGCCCAGAGTGAATTTTTATGCTTGAGTTATAAACCCTTGAAAAATGGGGATCCTAATACAAAAGCTGACACAGCTTTAACTAAAGCAGCTCTAGTAAGTGCTGCTATAATTATTTGCTCATTAATTATAAATTTTGCAAGACATGAGAGTAACACAAATTGGAAAATAGGAATAATTATCAGTAATAACGCCACAGAAGCTGGACACATTGAAAGTATCTTCCTCTTTAAATTTAATAATAGCAAGACAGCTAGAAAACTAATAAGAAATACATAATTGAAAATTAACCTTGCAAATCTGCTGTTAATAAACCATGGTACTCTTGCACTACAATAATTTTACACAGCCCTTAATTTGCATTTGAAGTGTTATTCCAGGTAATACTTTGTGCCTTCACAACAATCAATATGCCTTTGAATTGAAACAAAAACGCCAAGGTTGGATTTGGGATAGCAGGGGAGGAGGGAATGGTATATCCTGTAGTTTTTAGCAGCTCGGAGCTGGGATGGCTGGAAATCAAATGTACAATGGGGATTTTTGTGCTGTGATGCCTCAATGCTGTTTTGTTGCTGTTGAATTCGGGCATTGTGGTGTTTCGTGCTTTCATCCTCGCCCTGTGTAATCCACCAGTTGGGCTCTCGGATCACTTGCACTTTCTCATCCTCTGAGGTGTGAGACTTGATTACTCGGGAATGATTTAAATGTCCAGAGCTCTGGGAACAGGAGTGTGTGGTCCTTGAACTCCCCTGCTGCAGCACAGGCTTTTCCCGGCGTGCTCGAGTGGTTTTCATGGATCTAATGGGGGCAGTGCTGGAGGCACTGGGGTTTGCTGGGCAGGGGAAGTCAGTGCAGCCTCTGGCTCAATGAAAGGAGCTGCTGGCACCTCGTGCCTGAGGTTTTTTCCCCACTCAAAGGGAAGTGGCACTTCCTTATGAATGTTTTATATCTGTTACCAATTGACAAAAGCCTCCAAAAATCTTAAATCAATCAATTTGCAAGGAAAGATGAAGAGAATTGTTTACTCAAAACGCAGACTGAGTCAACTGCTCTTGCTAAGTATCTCCCACTCATAAAATAAACCTGATATATATCTCTGCCTGCACAGAAATCTCAGAGCCAAGAAGTGTTTAATAATTTTAGAGCTCATATCTAGCGAGCTCTGAGCGCTCAGCTGAAAAAAAAAAAAGGATAGATCCTAGGAAAAACGTGTTCCCTGACAGCAGACTTGTATTACATTGCAATACTAATGGCAGTGGAGGTATATGCAGGCACTCAAAGTTGTGTATGACTGAGCAGCTTTAAAAAAAATAAAATAAAAAATAGAAAAAATAACCCAGAGACCTACAGTGTTTGGCACCAGAGCCAAGGGACATCGTGCACAAACAATTGGGTTAAGAGTGTGCACTCCAAACAGGGTTTCTGCACAATTCCAAACTCCATCAAGGGCTGCATGTAAAACGTTGGCTTCTTTGTGCAAACCCACAAATCCTGGGGAAAAGGCCACGCAGGGTCAGCAATTCAGCTGTTTGTCTGCTCACTTTATGTAAGAGGTTAGCAGCAGTGTGCTTTTTGTCCAAAGCCAGCAATAGCAGGAACAGCTTGTTTCTGAAAGGGCTGGGGCTCCCCTCGTAGTGCTGGAGAAGGGGTCCTGAAATAAACCTCGGATGGGGATAGTCTTTGATTTGACCTCTTCTCCATTTATTTGGCTGTAAGTGCGTGTGTGACTCCCGTCGCTCCCCTCAGCCTGTGAGGCTCAAACACCACCAGCACAGGTATTTTCCCTTCATTTCAAGGTGTTTCAGGGAATTTCAAAAACATGGCAATGTGGGAAAATAAGGAATTTTGGGTGCTCAAGCTCTTCCTGTGGAGGAGCTTGAGGGGCTGGATGGAAAACAAACCTTCCATCTGCTCACAGCCTCCGGGTGAAGTCCCAACAACATCCCAGGTCTCCGTGGCTTCAGCCCAGGGAGGGAGAGAATGGTGATTTCTCCTTCCAAAAATGCCTTCAGAATCAGGTACATACAAAAAAAGAGAAAAATGACAAGTTCCTTTACAATCTCTTCTGCTTTGGGGCAAAGCTCTTGGAGCAGTGGAGTAGAGCTTATTTTGAGGGTGGTGAGGCCTGGCACAGGGTGCCCAGAGAAGCTGTGGCTGCCCCATCCCTGGAAGTGTCCAAGGCCAGGCTGGACGGGGCTTGGAGCAACCTGGGATGTGGAAAGTGTCCCTGCCCATGGCAGGGGGTGGATTAGTTGGTGTTTAAGACCAACTTCCAACCCAAACCATTCTGTGATTCCATGATTTGTGTGATCCCAGTGTGACCAAGCTTAACCTTGCTGACGTGAGGGAGATTTCACTTGATCCATGAGGATTTGGAAATGGAAAAGAGCAAGGATGGGAGTCCTCAGCTTAACCCTGGTCGGGGTTTAACCACTACATTTGTGAACGTAAGAATCGATGGTAAGAGATGTCCATGGAAGGGCTGTGGAAGGCTGGGTGGATAAACCTGCACTTCCACGTGTGTCTGTAGATCCTTCTGAGAGTTCCCTGCAGGCCCAGAGGGAGTTTTGGGGCCGTGCTGGATTTTGTGTGGGAGCTCAGAATCTCAGCCACCCCACAGCACATCTTTGGCAGAGACAGTCTCGAGAGCCACATGGATGGAGAGGAGCAGGGAATGGGCAGCCACAGACCCAACCCTGGGAAAAAGGAGATGGAAAATACCCTTTCCTTCTGAAAACCAGCAGGCTGGGGGAGAAATGTGCCTCTAATGCTGCTCCTGAGGCTGCCTCTGCCAGTGAATCCCAATCAGTATTCTGTTCATCCCTGCTTTCTCAAGGAAAGACATAAAGGAGCAGCGTAGCCAAAAGGAAGCTATTTTTAGAAGATGGAGAGATGATTTTTTTTTTCCTGAACCATTCTGCTGTTATTTATGTTGCGTAGTTCTTGAGTTATTTATTTCAGTGGGAGTTGATGCAAAGTGGGATGGGGTTTAATGTGTGGAGGGATGGTGAAATCCATCCTACAGCTGTCCTTGCTATTTCAGGGCTGGCTTCGAAAGTCTTTCCAACCTGCAAATTGGAAGGTGGTTTTTTTGGATGTTATCAAGGTGTTGCTGATGGCCAGGGGAGTTTGTTGTCCCCAGCCCCTCCAGTTTCCAGTGCATTGGCCATCCTCCTGTGGTTGTCACTGACCATTCTCCTGTGGCTGTCACCAACCATCCTCCTGTAGCTGGCACTGCAGTATATTCTAACCTGGCACTTAAGCCACCCATGTACATTTTTAAAACACTAAAAAGGATCATTCCAAGTGTGCTCCAAGGTAAAAATAAAAGATGTTAACACTTTTCATCGATCAAAGCTAATTTATGCAAACTGGGCTCTGCTGGCAACTGCAGCAAGGTAGAAACGGTGACATCATGGAGCGTGAGCTCTGCCAACCTGGGTTAGTGCTGGAATGACAATGGAGTGATTTAGCTATTATGAGCTCACTTAATATTTCATACTTTAAGTGGAGCCTAACCTGCAGCTCAGGGTTATATGGAGTGCACGTTGTGGAGTTGTTTCAGAACAGATTTGACACAAACTTCGCAGTTAAGGGAAATGTTTGAGTGACACACATATTGCATATGCTGTTACTCTGCAAGGCTGCTGAAAATCCTTTCAGAAAGGAAAACTTACTGGGGAATGTTTTGTATTTTCTATATATGTGTGCATGTACATAGACACATGCACACCAAAGGGTGGAAAATCTGGAATGTTGTCTTAAGCTTTCTGCTATGAAATCATCACAGGAGAAGAAAATCACTTGGATCATACAAAGATAGCTGCAGTTTTTAAATCCCAAACCCTGTCACTCTCACAACAATGACAACAAAATACTGTAGATGTGGTGGGTCATGAGTTTGAACTTTTAACACCAATTTTAGATTCCAGCCTCTTTTACAGAAACAGTGCTGAAGTGACCTCCCATTCAGTGAGGGAAGTACTGCAGCTGGTCTGAAAAAACATCAAGTAAAGCGCCAGGAAAAGAAAAGCTTGGTGTAGTTGATGCTTTGGGCTCCCCAGGTTTTCAGCTGATGAGAGAGGATGTGCCTCTCTCCAAGCCTCAGTGGCAGCCACTGCACTGAGCCTGGGAGCCTTCTGTTGCTTTGCTCATCTTGCTTTTTAGAAATGTTATTATTAATTGTCAGAGAATTGGAATTACATTTGGAATAACTCGTTTTCCTGTTTAGTGCATGATGAGGAGAGGCAGAATTCAGGCTGTATTGGTAAGGAACAATATCTAAGATAATCCAGGCTGTAGGACAATGACAAAAGAGCAGGTGGGGACTGGTATTCTTCCAGTCAAAACCATAAGCAGGATGCTTTGATATACTTGGGATAAAACCCAGCGGTTGTAGGAGGGATAACTTTCTAACCTTGGCCACCGCAGTAGGAGGTTGGGACAGATGAAGCATGAGAAGGTTTTCCTATTTAGGTGGATTTAGTCCTATTTAGGTAGATTTAGTTTACTTTTCAGACCCATTAAAGGACAGGAAGAAATGATTCGGGATATGTTTTCCTCTAGGAATATGGTGATGTTTGCACCTGCTGTTAAGTCTAAGATTGGCAAAGTTTTGTCGTTAATGACCTTAGGGATCAAAGTTGCTGCTTTTTTTGGAGACAACAAAGACAATGAGTATCCCACAAGAGATGTGGCCAAGCCTTGAGCCTGCAAAATGCCTCATTGTCTAGAAAAATGACTTTTTACCCTCCAAGTCTGTCATGTTCATCAGGTTCTGTGTCACAAAGCCAAGCCTGGTTGCACATTGTTGGCCACCAGCAGCCTGTGTTTGAAAGCACATTTTCGGGGTAACTCTGCATGTCTGAGACTGAGACATTTCATATTTAGGAAAGGTGATGAAGTTTTTTGCACCATATTTGAGGCTGTTTTGCAATATCTTCCATAGCAGTGAAATGACCTTGCCACTTCTATAAACACTTATCCAAAACAAATGTTATTAGTTCAAACTTTTAAAACATAGTGATATAAGAATTTTTCATCATTATGATTCTTTAAGTTGAATTAGGACAAGAAAAAGAAGTGCAAATCCAGCATTCTATGATTTTTAGTTAATTTAAATGCTACTTTAGGATCTTTTCCTTTCCACAGTGAATTTCCACTGTTCCTTACAGCTAATAGAAGATTTTATGGTTTTTCAATCAGAATTAGTTCAAGCCACTAGAAAACATCCTTTGTTCCTATATTGATAGGAATGCACTATTCTCCTTTCTTCCTGTTTGGCCTCCTCTGCCCTGGATGCAACGGGAGTAAACACAGTGGAAGGATTTGTATTCCAACAAAGAAGAACAATTGCAGCAGTGTTTAAATTCACAAGGTTTGAGGATTGTAATTGGAGTTTATTTGAGGGTGGGGGGAGGAAATGTTTATCCCACTTCATTTTAGAGGCTCTCCCTTTGCCTTATCCCTGCTTATCACAGAGGGACAAACGTTTTTCCCTGCAACGGGAATAATTCCGATTCTATTCCAAAAAACAGCCTAGAAGCCATGGGGTCCCAGGAATAGGTTTCTCCCTCTAGTGGCAGCAGAAAGGGAGATGCAGAACTCTTGGATCAGGTAGTTTCTTTCTTCTTTTTTTTTTTTTTTTTCCCCTTTGGGAAATCATATGAGGTAAGAGTTGCTGTTTATTTACAGCTTCAAAGAAATATTGAATATGGCACAAAATATCTGCAGCTGCCTCCTGATTCTCTTTAGTAATTGAAATTATTTAAAACCAACACACTGAAGGGTGTTTCTCTAATTTTTAAAAAGACCTTGAGGCTCAAAGTACAACAGAGACAACTTGAGAAACACAAATTCTGGTTAGTTTGATGTCCTGCTATTTCCTGGTGGCAGAACCATGGAGCAGACACCGTACTTGGGAATAAGTGCTGGAATTAGCTCAGCATCCCTCTCTGCAATACCTGGCTCTGGGCAGCCTGCAGAGAGAGAGGGATGGGGATATTCAGAGAACTGCCTCAGGAAGTGTTTGGATCATATCTGGGGCTACTGTGGTTCTTTGACATGCAAAATGTAAACCCTCATGCTCTCAAGGACTAATCTGCCCTCGTGCCCCTATAGGAAAGGGAAAAGCATTTTGTATCTATAAGAAGGAGAGGCTGAACAGCACCTGTAAGTCAAATAATAAGCACAGTGAACCACAGAGCAGCTGTGGCTGCCCCATCCCTGGAAGTGTCCAAGGCCCAGCTGGACAGGGCTTGGAGCAACCTGAGCTAGTGGAAGGTGTCCCTGCCCATGGCAGGGGGTGGGATGGGAGGAGCTTATGGTCCCTTCCCACCCAAACCATCCTGGAATTCCATAAAACCTCCCTCTTCTGTCTTATTTCTGCTTTCCATCTCCTGATGATGCTTTAACTACCCAAGAAGAGCATAAACCCACTGATACTTGTTTTAGATGGGCAGAAAGGTTGATCTGTGGAGGGAGTCGGGCAGAAACACTTGTCCCTGGCTGGCTTCTGAATCTCTGTCATTGGTGTTTTAGTCCCCGTGACTCAGTCCCTGCTTCTTAGAGGATTTCAGTGTAAACCCTCACTTTAACAGATTACATGAAGAGAAGGTTGAAACAGCGTCTTAAATTCAGGGAGAGTGTGTCCTTCAGGCTCTGGTGCTCAAAATAGTGTTGAGCCAAAGGATGTTCTGTTATCCACAGAAAACACAAGAAAGCCCCATCCCCAATGTGATTGGGGTGCAGCTCAGGTCCCCTTTGAGGTGGGGCTGCAGAACAGGTGCCCTTGGCTGATTTGGGGGTAGAACTTGTGCAGACTCCCCCGTGTCCTTGGGAAGCTCCACCTGGCTCTGGGGGTGGAGAGCTCTGCCCTGGGAAGGCCTGAGGAGGAAAATACGGCCGGAATCTCTAGTGACATTATTACATCCCTGGGACACAGGAAAGGTCTACCTGACCTGGGAGGTCACATTAATTAGTCCAGGAACTGGAAGGTCTTCCATGAGGGACAAACTTGGTGACTTCAGAGTGAAGTGCAAACTCTGTTCCTTCCAGCTGGGATTGACAATCGTCAAAGCAGCCGAATTCCAGCTTCTTTCTTCAAGAGTTAATGATATTTCTTGTGTCCTTTCTGAGGCTGTTTCTCTGGGACCTGTTCCATGTTAGAACTGAGGAGAGGACTTGGCACAGGAAGTCTGGATCCTGGCAGGGCTCTGAGGGGTGGTGGTGGCTGCCTGGGCTCACCCAGGTTGGGAGACTTTGTCCAAGGGTTTGTTTTCTGTCCCCCAATCCTCAGGACCAGGTCAGCCTGTTCTGGTGTTTGCCCAGGAGCCCTCATCAGGCTGCCTGGGGGGTTCCCAAGGACAAGAAACTCTTTGGGATTTATTTCTTCCATGCCACCTTCTGTGAAATGGTTTAAATTTTAGATACTTTCCCAATCATAGAGCAATATTTCAGGCTTTGAGCACTGTCACTTCTTTGGGTAACAACTTGTCCTGACTCTGACAGATACCTGGGCTGCTTTTCCAGCCCCTTGTTTCCTCCTTGGACCTGAAAACTGTTCTAATTTTATTTTACCTCCCTGTAAAGTTTCTTTTCATTCGCTGCCGTTGCTTTTCTTATCGCTTTTTATGCTCTCAACTTCATTATGCAATTGTTCCAACCCTGCTCTGTATTTGATGTTTTATAACTCGTGTCTGCCTTTTCTTCCACTGTTGATTACTTTTACATTTTGATGTTCCTTCACACTGGCTTTACAGGAAAAAAAAAATAGAAAAAACAACTTGAACATTCCCTGTGCAATTACTGGGAGGTGGCACACACAGCCCCCAGGCATACATTAATTTATCTTTGAACACTTTCTATTTCCTCTGTGTCCTTTCTCTGCCCAGCTTTATCATGTTGAATTTCACCCTGCGCTTACTCTCCCAACTTTGGTCCGCTAAAATCTAATCTACTTGTTTCCTAACTTCTGGTTGAACATTAATCCTGGTGAAATCCTTAAGGGCTGGGCCCAGTCTTCCCCACACTGGCATCCACTCATAATTGCTGGTGCAGGAGCCTTGCTCAGGAATTATTCCTTATAAAAAGCCACCTTCTTTCCAGACATACTTCAGATGATGAAAAAAATACGTGCTGGGACCCCCTGCACAGTAAAGAAACAATTTTTCTCCAGATCTGCAGAAATTGCTCACAACCCTCTCCCCCTCTCCAGATTTGTCTGTCCCCTTGATGTGGTCCCAGCTGAACATTTCAGCATCTGCCTGGTTTTGAGCAACTGGGATGTGGGTCTCAAGTGCTGCAGTTCTGACACTTCCATAAATGTCCTTAAAAGAGAACCAGCTTGGATTGCTAAGCACAAAGCCTTCGTGTTAATCAGCAGAAGTCTTCAAACACTCTGGATGAGCCCTGGACTTTTCTAGACCTGTAAAGTGATTTGCAGGAAACTCCTGATGGTTATTTCCAGTAAAAGTACTTCTTTATACCCACATACATTCCTAATGCATATAAAATTCTAACAGAGTGGAAACTTTCTGAGTGTATTTGTCTTATTCTTCCATATCTTTATCTAGTTCTTATATTGTATGTAATTAGCACATTTAATACTGACTTTAATTGACCTCATCAATGTCATTGCTTATTAAGCTTTTTATCTTGTAATGTTCTTTTTTTTCTCTCTATTGAATGATCACATACATTTGTTTATCATAAATTGAGTGCATGTATTTTGGAAGATAAAATTGAAATGCCAAGTGCTTTTCAGAAATTCTTTCAAGCACAATAAAAGATATATCTGGGTGTAGTTAAATTTTTATAAAGTGCAACATGAAAACACGTCTTTACCTTCATTGCTTTTTCTGTCTTGCACCTACTGCCTTTTTTCCCAGAAAGGCAACTGACAAAAATAAGAAGGAATATTTCTTGTGTTAAATGAAAACAACTTAAATCTCTTTTTATTTATTTGGTATTTAATCTCAAGTGGAAACTTGCAATCAGAACCTGTGCTTTCTGCTCAAACTGCAAAAGTATTCTTCACAAATAAGTGTTTGTTTGGAGGGGGAGAAAGCTCTAATTGTAACTGTTGGGTCTCACAATAAATATTTCTGTAGTGAATTTGAATTGATTAATCTGTCACTTTTTTCAGCAAAGTGCAAAATCAGATCAGCTCCCATCTTGCTTATTTACATGGTCAGCTTTAATTTGTCATTACTTCTATTGAGTAGCAAAGCTTTTAGTGCAGAAGATACCTCTTCCACTTAATGGATAATCATTTAGTGGAATATAATTTAAAAGGATTTATCTGGTCTCTCTGCCATGGCTGTAACCTAACCCCAGCATGATAAACTTTCTCCAGGAGAAGGATTAGCACTTTCTGGTGGCTTTTGCCTGGGAATTTGTTCAGTCATTAGTTCAACACCCAGCTTGGCCAAAGTGCCCTGTTAGCTGCACTCGGGGACTTGACACAGGAAAAGCATTTCTGGGTTTGGCTGCACTTTCCATTAGACCCCTTTGTGTCAGGTGATTCAACAGGATTTCAATCCAGATCCCCACCTTGTTTTAATTGGAAGATAAGAGCAAGAAATTCAAGGCAGAGGCCAAGAGAATTGGAAAGGTTTTGGGTGAGACAAGGGGCCAGAAGCTCCACCTGGGAGAAAGAGGGAATAGTAAATGAAAACAAGTTCTTAAGCAAGTTTTGGGAAGAGACTGGACAGATCATTATAAGAATTTTATTTTGACTTGCAGTGAAGGGCTAAGAGGGGAAGAGCTGGTTTTTCTCAGGAGCTGCTTTTCTGGGCACCGGAGCTGTCTCCCCTCAGCCAGAGGGATAGGAATGTCAACCTTCCCAGAGAAACACCCTTAATTAGGGATGCAAGTTGCTGTAACTTTTTACCCTCCTAGCTTCTCAAATGATGATGGAACCTGACTTCAATCCATTTTTTTTCTTCCCCATTGCTGAGCTCTGGCACTCCCAGAAGGTGACAACAGTGGCACTGCAATGTTATAAGCTCCAAAATCAGGGAAATTCATCTTCGTGCCTTTCCAGAACAGGGCAGTGCTGTGACAGGTGGAGTTTGCATTAAGGAGTGAAGGTTTTTCCCAGGAAAATCTGCAGCAGGAACAGAGGAGCACTGTGTAGGCCCAAGTATGACATTTTCTCAGGGGGTGTGTGCAGATGTTTTCAACGGCGTTTGGACTGAGGTGCTGGGACAGTGACAGCTGAAAGCTGGACCTGGAGTCACCAAATGAAAGCTTTAGGGCAGAAACTTTGGATTAATATGTCATTAATAACTGAAAAAGTGCAAGACTCCTCATCAGCATGGATTGACCTTGCTTTTAGTGCTAAATGTGGAAAAATCAGACTTCCTATGGCTTTAATTTGGTTTTGCTTTATTAAGCCCAGGCCTGCCTGGGTTCCAGAGCTGTCACCACTGTGGAATAGGATCATTCCAGCTCCTGCTGAAGTTCTGTGTCAGTAGGGTATGGCCAGGGTTGATGACAGATGTGACAAGATGGGTTTGGTTGGGGTTTTTTTGAACCTTCTGCTTTCTTCTAACTCTTCTATTCCCATTCTTGCTAAAAGAGAAGTTTTAAACTCCCAAATAGCAAAAACTAAACACCCACAACACCCTCTCCAGAACTCCATGTTGCATTTTTAATGATCTCTTATGTTTGTGTAATAATCCAAGGCAACATTTCGGGGCTTCATTTTTGGAAGGGATTAACAAGGACTGTTTTAATCTTTCCTGTAGTGCATAAACTGCTGGAAAGCATTCCAGCAATCCAGTGGCAGTTATGTTTTCACTGATGCCTGGAATTGAAATGCTCGTTGATTTTTACTTTTTTTTTTTTGGCAACATTTCTACTTGAGTGCAATCAATTAAAGAGAGGATCTGATTTGCTTTGTAATTGTTTTTCTGTCTCTATGAATGATGTAAGGGCATTTTGGAAGAATTTACTTCACTACTCTGTCTTTTCTAAAATAACAGGTTTACTGGTTGATTTATGGGTTGTTTGTTTTGTTTTTGTTGTTCTGTCTGTAGGTGAGAAAAAGGTTAATTTGCTTGAGAAATCATGTCTATGCCAGAGAAGGTCAACTTGTTCCATCATCGTGTTCTGCCATTGGAGCTGACCTCAACCTAAACACGGTGCTTTAAGGCAAGAATTAGGCATCCTGTTTTTCTTCATGTTTTCCCAGCATTTGATTTCGCCTGTTTTTGTAGTTTCTCAGAAAAGGCAGGAGGGTGTGACTCCCAGGAATGAATTCTGTTCCCTCTGAAGTCATATTTTTGATGGTTTGCATCAAAAACTTCACTCTTGGCTGTGGCTGTGCCAAGCTGTGTCAGGTGGGACTGCCCACGAGCTAAAACACCAACAACTCTATTTGGGAATGGTGTCACAGGCAGGGGAAAACTTAAAGCATAAAAATTGGGAAAGACAGGGAATATTAACTTTGTCAAAGACCTTTCCATGGGTATCAGAACACAGTGGGCATTGTGGTTCCTGGGGATGTCCCAGCTCCTCTTCCTATGCTATTTCCATGACTTGCAGGATGCTGACCACAAATGATGGACCAGGGCATCCAAATCCTGCTTCTTGGAGCTTGGATTCAACTCTTCTCAAGAGGAAATGCTCTGGGAGGTGATTAGGAAAGATGAAGCAAACTCCCAATAATGTTTAGTTGCAGAGTGTAGAGGTGATGGAGGAAATGTTGAATCAGTCTGCAGGATTCACTGGCGCTCTGGATGTGTCAGAATTCACATTGGCTTCTTCCTATTTCCCTTTCTTGTTCAAAAGCCACCAGAAGTTTGGAAATTGGCTTGGAGGTTGCACCTCTCGTGCTAAATCTGGCTTGGGGAGGTTGTGCAGCTCCTGGTCTGTGGTGCAGGAACCTGGTTTGGTTTGGGGGAGAGGAAAGGGGCAGCACAGGGAGCAAGAGCTAGATTTAGGTGGGAAGAGGACAGGACAGGGCACTGCCAGAGGGGAGTCTTTGGCTGGACACTCCTCTCCACCCAGACCCAACTTTTACAGTTTTGGGAAACTAATTTGAATGAGTTTTGTGGCAACTTCGTGATAAAGCAGTGATGAGGAGGATAATGTCAAATTTGAAATGAAAGTCAGCAAGACTCTGTGTGTGTAATTTTGGTGTGTTCTATGTTGTTTCCCGGAAGATCCACATGGAAAAAGAGGCAATTCAATAAATAAGGGTTTTTTTCTAGTTACTTGGGGTCTTTGCTTTTGTGGATATGCAATTGTTATTAAGTTACAAGGGATGCTACTGTGGGGACTGGAAAGCAAATAAGCTTTTTTCTCCCCCTTTACTGGGTAACAGCATAAAATGTGATTGGAGTTTGTCAGCATGGAAACAAATGTCTGAATTTACTTGGAAGACTTCGATATCTTCAGCCTTTTCAGGTGTAAAACCCCCCGCAGTAAGAGTCACGTGCATGTGATTTTACATAATTTACTATTTTTGATGAAAAATCACATCAAAGTGACACCTGAGGCACCACATCCATTGCCCTTTGATAGAAGATGGAGGGTGGTCAGTCCTGTTCTTGACATTTATTAGTGCTGATTCTCAGGGCCAAGGAACGGCAGGAAGAGTTGGTTATAAAGTAACTTCTGAACTGTAGTGGCAGAGCTGGTATTAAAGCCTCTTGGATTTGCTTTAGGCTTCCTGTACATCAATATAAAGCTGTGGTGGGCTCTTCATGTGCTTGCAAGTCAAAACACTTGATATTTCTTTTATTTTTTGGGGTATTTCCTTGACTTTTTAAAAAATTATTTTTCTCTCAGTAGCTTTTAAAACATTTTCAGAATAAAGCGATGAATTAAAAAAAATATTTGTGCATCCATTTTAAATTTCAGCAATGCACAATAGTTCCTACTGTAGCATTTACCAACCTGCAGAATTGCTCTTGGCTCTCCTCTCCTCAGGGCAGACCATGCATCACGCCCTGTTTAACTCCTCCAAGAGACACAGGAAGAAATTTCACTCACACAGAGCAATCAGACCTCCCCCTGCCCTTGAGCCTTCACGGGAAGGATGTATGAGTTGGGATTTTCAAGTACATATTAAGAAGTTTATTGCCAGTGGAGTATGCATAGATCAATATTCAATATAGCTGTAAACACACGTCCTTCACACGGATGCTGGATGCCCTTCCTTGGGCCTGCAGCTCCCTGAAACACCACTTACAGCGGCCCACAAATAATAAAACATCATCTCCCTGCTTGCCCAGCCCGGGGGTTGCTCAAGCAGATGCTCAGAGGTGAGATTTTTGCACTTTTGACCCACTGGTTCCTATTTGATTTTTTTAATGTGGAATATTTAGGTGAGGAGAGGTCTTTTCCCAGTATTATACAGAGTTTTTTCACTGCTGGCATTTATTAGCAGTTGGTGTTTCTGTTTGTTGGAGTAAAAACCAGATAAAGTGTCACATGTAGATCTTGTGCTTTGCTGATGGAGAAAGCCCTTGGAAAACCCATGAGAAGGTCAGCTGGGGCCACAGCATTCATCTGTTAATTAGCATCTTCCAAGAAAATTATCAAAAGCTGGACCCTTCCCATCCAATAAACCACAACAGTTGCAAATCTTTGGGAGAAGGGTTCTCCCAACCCAAAAAACCATCTTTATCTTGTCCCTAAGGTGGCAGTTACAAATCCTTCTGTGTTAAACTGAGGGGGGGGGAATTGCGGTTGGTTAAAAAAATCAAACTGCTCCGTATGGAATTTCTGCTTATTTTGCTGTATCTTGTTCAGTTTGAGATTGTTTTGAAGTGGACAGGGAGTTTGTAGGGATCTGAGGGCTGTCAGCGCTGAGAATTGGGCTTTTTATAATGCAGAAGAGTCTTTATCCAATTGTTTATATCCTGTGTCAGAAGGGCTGCACATGAGAAGTGATTGCCAGGGAATAAAACTCCTGGCAGCTCCCACTGAACCCACGGCACATGCTCGATGTGCCATCCAAGCCTAAACAACTCAAAATAAAACAGGGATTTGTTCCCTTCTGTGTGGATTTCCTGGTTTGAGATGTCTTGTCAGGCTGGCAGAAATAATTATTACTGGGAGAAGGTGGGAATTCTTGCCTCCAAGATTCCTCATTCATTCATTCACCAGGAGAACAATTAATGACAACTCACTAATGGCTGCAACACTTTATTTTCTCTTTCCAGTGGCATGTGCAGTCCCAGGTTTCCGAGTGCTGGGTACTCCCTGCCTGGCCCCAATTACTTTGGCAGGGAGGATGGGATGCTGCAGGGACCGGAGCTTCCCCTGGCAAGGCAATTCCCAGCCAAGAATAGGTTGGAGCTGCTGGCACTGAAGTGATGTCTAGGAGTAGCACTGGGTAGTGGGAATCGCTGCCTGGCTCCAGCAAAGGAAAAGCAGTTCAGGTTTTAACTGTGTAATTAATTACCACAGATTTGGATGGGGAGAGGGGAAAGAATTTGGGCTTCAGGTCTGAGTGAAAATAAAAAAAGTATTTCCTGTAAGGTGAAACCAACGAGACAAAGAGACAGAAAGATCTTAAAAACAAATATGCTCTAAAATGAAAATAAACCCAAATTTGCCCTACCCAGTTTCTTGTCGAGGCTTTTGCCCTGAGCCTGCAGGTAGAGCATGGGCTGGTATCAGTCTGTGACTTAAGATTGGGAGTGACCAACATTCCTTGGTCGGTTTTATTGACCTGGTGGCCCAAAAGCTGCAGAGCTGAGTTGGAAAAGCCCCCTTTGGTCAGTCTGGAGCCTTCTGTCCTGGGGTGTTCACCAAGCCCATCACCAGGGCAGGGGGGATTAAGCAACACAACTCCAAACCCCCTCCTGTACCTCTGACATGTTGCAGAGATTAGAAACCCACTGGTTGGCTGGGACAGCACTAAACGTTTCCAAAATCCTGGTGGATAAATTCAGTATCTTAACATCAGAGGTGTCAATGGAGGCCAGGAGCTTGTCTTTCAGGTCCACTGAAAATGTTATTTTTAGTGCATTACATCTTCAGACTTGAAAGGAGAAAAACCCAACAGTAGCTAATAATTAAGTGATTAACTGTAATAATATGCTGCACATTTTGAAGTGAGCAGTATAGGCTCAGATGAATCAGGAGTGAATTTATACATTAATACATATTCAAAAGTATGTTTTATGATTTAATTACAGTTCTAAAGGAACCAACCCAGAGAAGGAGCATAATGCCCTGATGTTTGCATTACTCTTGCACAAGAAAACATCCGAAGTTTGCCTGTAACCTACGTTAATTAATGGATTCTGTGTAATTTATTTGTATCTGCACTGCCTTTCCCATTATGCTGCTATGGCTGATCTTGGGAAGCAGAGGAGGGAGACAGAGTTCAGGAAGGGATCACTCCTCATCCCAAAAGTGCTGCTGTAGCAGAATCAGCCTTTGATCCCAGAGAGATGGTTGTGAGATTTAGGACTCGCAGCGTTCCCATTGCTGAATATGTAATTTAGGTCACTGAACTATGTTTTGGTGGAAGATACTTATCTATTCCGCTTCTTGCTGATGTCATGTGCTGGGAAATCAGATGTTAGAGTGCAAAAATACATGAGAGGCCAGGCTTAAAATGGCATAAAATATAAATGTCTCTGTGACTGGCTGCAGTTCCTGGTGGTGGTTGTAGGGGATGAGGGTCACATCCCTTTTTTTCTACTTCATTGTCCTGCTCCATCCAAATTCTGATAAAAAGAAACAAATCTGGTTTATCTCTCCTCTGATTTTTAGTGCAGAAGGGGAACAGAAGCCCCAGAGGAAACACTGTCCCCTACTTTCTCTGCTCTAACACCTCTGCTCACTTTGGAAAAGCCGAGAGGGTGTTAAATTCAGGTGTTTTCCCTGTATCTCCAACAGAGATGTTCACCACTGACGAGAAAGGTTAATTCAACCCAAAATATCCCTCCTAAAGAGAATGAGGGATTTAAAAGATGTGTGGATACTTTGTTTTGGGAAGAATTAGTTGAATCATGTCCTGGTTTATTGCAGTCATAGCAGGCAGTGATGGTTTGCAGGTAAATTCTCCTCTCAAGCTTTGCTGTGTGCACAGTCAGCTACTTATGTCATTTTCCAAACTATTTTTTCCCTTCTCCCCCCTTCCCCACATTTTTACTTCGGGGAAATTGTTAACAGGGAGCAGACTTGCAGGAAGATATGGAGGGGCTTATCTTAGTTGTAAAAGCACTCAGAAGTTCAACTGATATCAGCAATGCAAATTTAAATAAGTAATAAAAACCCTCCAAACCTCACCCTCGGGTAACAAAAAGAAAATATGGCTCTGAGATAATTCATCAGGCAGTGCTCAGCAAACACAAAGAGAAAAATACAGTTTTTTCCCTAATTCTTTCAGGGTAGAATCAAAAATCAGGCAGTTTTCCTTTTTCCTCTATGAAGTTTTAGCAAATAGTTATCAGTAAAGCAGTTGTGAGAAGTATCAGCTACTTTCTCTAGCTAGTATTTGAAAATCCCTAATTTATAGCAGCAGCCAATGCCAAGATAGCAATCTGGATTTTACAGATCGATCTCCTGTAGCTGCTGAGATCTGAAGTATCAGAACTACCAAGTTCCCATTTTCTGTATTTTTCTTTATCAGATTCCAACCCATCTGTAAAAGTACCCAGCTTTCTGACACCGTGCCTATTGAACAACATAATCCAGGATACCCACAAACTATTAATTGCTCACCTTTGCAGTGAAACCTGAAGATCTGGAGCAGGATTTTCCTTACTTATGATCTTCCCACTGTGCCTCAAAGATGTACACACTGTAAGAATGTTTATATAAATAATGTCTACATAAGCATTATATACAAATGCACATATTTATGTTTCTTAATACTTGGCTGTACTTATTTGTTCCTGCTAACGGCTAATTAATTTGGGAAAAACTTACAAGGCTAATGATGTATGTAATTCTAAATTCCATACTAAATCAAAGATATCAGCCTAGAATTTACTGTGAGGTGGTAATTGGTGAGGTTATCAAGTAGAAGGTATCTGCAGCTTGGCATAATTTGTCATTTATAACAACTCTTACTAAAAGTTCCAGGATTTACAGATGAGTTGATCCAGATCACCTTTGTACAGCAGTTAATTATTAGCTCCTGCACTCCCAGCTTTCACTTTTAAATTACCTCCTTGCTCCTTCAGCCTTGCTTTTAAAAACAGCTTAAGATTATGGAATATATTTGCCACGAGGCTGCTGAATTTATCTTGGGCACTGGTGACTCAAACTCTCCAGGCTGAACTCCCTCAACACACCTTGGAGTGAAGCTGTCGCTTGGAATTTGTCTCCAGAATTATTAAAGGGATCATTTTTTAGCAGTTTCTGGCATAAATACTGCTGGTGATCTCCCTGACACACAAAAGGCACAAATAACCACTGATCTCAAATAAATTCCCAGAGTTTCCCTTTTCTTCAGTAGCTTGCCATTCTGAAATTAAAAAATATCATGTCCAAAATAATTAGGGAGTGACAGGGAGATTTCCCCCATCGGCAGGACCACTGAGGAATTCAAACAGCAATTCCAAATGTTCTGAGCCTCTTCAAGCCCTTCCTGGCTGCATAAACACCGGTACAGTGGGCTGGAAAACAAACACCGGAGATTATTCACCAAACAGAAATTTAAGCTCATAGTCCATGAGATGAGGGTGAGATTTTGCTGCTGGGGTGGGAGGAGGTGGGAAAGGGGAGCAGGCACATCCAGGGATTTTCTGTTTAGAACTGCAACTCTGCTGCTGAGTTGAATATATGTTATGGCAAAAGAAAAAGTCTTTTGGAATTCCTTATCTCAATCATTTTTTGTTGTTTTTCCTGGATTACAGTAACTTTTTGTTTGCTGGTAGTTGGTTCCTTTAGCAAGTGAGATATATTGAGACATAATTCAAAATGACAGGACAGGAGTAACCAATACACGGTGCACAAATGACTCCCTGTTAACATGTCACGTATTACATCCTTTATTAAAACCAGCCCCTGCTCCGTGCTGGCAAACAGCATTTCCAGCCATCCCCCAGCACAGCTTTATGATGGATTGTCCTGGAGCTTGGTTGTATGTGGAGTAAAATATCAGCATCCGTATAAACACACAGTGTTGTATAATGGAGGTTTTTTCCTTTATATTATCTTTGTAGGGATTTCCATTCAAATAATCTTTTTAATCACAGCTCATAGTTTTAAATAGGCTTCCCAAGGCAGCCTGGATTCCAAAGCTTGGAGGTATTTCAGCATCCCTCTTCTGCACAATCAATTAATCTGAGGGTTAGGGCATACCTGACCAACTGTCTGCCTCAGGTCTGCAGCTTCCTTGCATTTCTCCCAGTATCCTAAGTTTTTGTACAGCCTCCCTTGTACCTGGCACAGCAACTTTTCAAATAATATTTTTCCTTTTATCGTATTTGTTTCTTTTATATAATTTATCACTTGAATTCCATTAAAAAAAAAAAAAAAGTAGAGCCGTGCATGAATCCCAAATTGCTCTATAAAGGATTCAGACTTCCCACACGCTCTGCTCAGCTTTACCCTCAGTGCCCAGTTCTGTTTTCTTTTGTGCTGAAGCTGGAAAATCCCGTCTCTTTATTCCGGTGTCAGTGCAACAGATGTCTGAGCCCCATCCTCAGCCGGTGTTTCTGGAGCAGCCAGCGAGTAGGGATGTAGTTACTGCTGGATAAGGGAGGACTAGGGAATGACAGGGGTTTTCAAACCCTGTGTATTTGTTCATAAGGTGCCAGGCGTTGTTTTAAAGCTGAGCCTATAAACAAGAGTATGTGCTAATATTTATTATTTATTGATAACATTCCTTATGCATCACAGAAGCTTTTATCAGAAAAAATTGTAGGGCATAATCTTTACAAATAACCAAAAACCCCCAAACCCTGAGGGGTGTGCAAGTGTGGGGAAGAGGATGGAGGGAAAGCGGAGCCAGCGGGTCCGGCTGCTGCGGGAATCCCACCCTCGGGTATATCCCTGGCAGCTCTCCATCCCACGGCAAGCCCAGCACACTGGAAAAATGCCCCGTTCCCGTGGTGAGAAAGGTGATGGTATGTTTATCACGCAGCCAAGAAATAAATGGGAGCCATTACAAAGGTGTATAATTCAGCAATTACAGTTATTTGTTTTTTCTGACACCCCCTGCAAACAGTTATCGCTTCAGTCAAACATAATCAAATTATCTTTTTTTTCCTTTTTCCTGGTACTGTACATTAACAGGGCAAATAAAAGGGAAAATAGTGCAGTCCCTTGTAATAAAGAAAACAGCAGCAAACTATTAATGCTCTTTGAAAAGAGTAGTTTTAACAAAGTAAGCAAGAATCATTTTCTTTGGTTGAGTGTTGATTCCCCAGTGTGCTCTCAGTAAGTAATTAGAATGGCCCAGTGAATGTCAGCATCAGCTTGTTTATTCTCATTATTTTATCATTTTAAAAACCCTCTAGGTGATGAGACATGCAGTATAGAACATAATTACCATTATTAGCATACTAATTGGACACAAAAATAGGCCAACTACAAGGTAGCCAACTGAATAATTTCACATTAATCAAACACCATAGTGAATAAGCCTATTGTTAAATTGACAGCTACAATAATTGGCAATATTTCGCTGCGCAATATAAGAAATTCCTTGTAATATCTCTGCCACGTTATATAATTTAGTAATTTCCCACATTTCCAGCCTTAACTTTGTACACCTAGTTCAAGTTCAAGAAAACATCATGATAAGATTATTAGTCTATTATCAAGTGGACAAAGTATATAAAGACCTGCTTGTTAGCATTCAGGAATAGATTTGCTCGATAAGGAAACAAAAAGGCTCCCAATTTAGTTACTTGTTGCTTCAGCATTGAAAATGTATAAAGGTTCTTGATAAGAATTTTTTAACTGTATATTAAAGTCCAACTCGCCTATTTAAGAAGCAGAGAAAATGGTAAAGAAATTTAAAAGAGAAAGTGCTAAAATAAAATAAAATAAACCCAAGTGGGAACTGTGACTTTCAGCCTCCAGGATAATTTTCTGGTTGGGATTTGTCTGGTGCTGTCCCCGTCTTGCTGAACGGCGAACTGGAAAGTTGCAAAGCCGCCACCAGAAGTGGGAATTCATGAACTGCTCAATTAGCAGCAGGCAGGAAGGGAAAGCTGGCCCTGGCTGGGCTTCCCTTTGAAAACCTTGGGGGAAATAAGACAGGAAAGGAGTGAGTGGAAAGGAGAGGAGAAACAAGGATGGGGAAGGTGCGAGAGGGGGAAAACGCGGGTTGTGGCAGAGGGAAGGAGAGCGATAAGGAGAACAGAACCAGATGGTGAAACCAGAGCAGCAGAGGCAGGAGAAGACGAGAGGAAAGAAAAACAGTGAGGAAGAAAGAAAATAGTCATCAAGAAGAGGGAGGAAGAGAAGGTAAGGTGAGAGTCGGGAAAGGCAGAGCAGATTTGGAAGAGTATGAAACAATATTCTTCTTTTAAGAATTCAAAGGCGAGGGGAAACAAGCATCTCGCTGAAAGAAATGTTTCCTTCCCACTCCCCGGGCTTTGGGAGGTGTGGAGGCTGGGAAGAAAGGCAGAAAGGAGTCACTGAAGGCTCTATTTATTTCAGTAAGGAAAATATTTTTGGAAAATTGTTATAAAAATGATGTTTCACGCGGTTTCTCACATGGGCATTGGGTGCCTGTTAAGGGTGAGGCACATGGAATAGGACAGGTTGGGAACCCCCCAAATATTTTTGGGTGGCTTCTTGGTTTGAAATGGCTTGATGAAATTCTGAACTGTGTAGTTAAACTTGGCATGTAATTTTAAAGAAATTAAAAGGAGGGTCAAGATAAGAAATAAGAATGGCATAGCTTGTACAAAGTGCCAGTTTTCACAGAACCAGATGTGGCCTCTCTGGCAGCACGTGGAGAAGGGAGACTGCCTTGAGCATGGGCCAGCAACTGCCTGAAATATCCTTATTTCAGTTAAATAATGGAAGTATTTCAATTCCAGTCACCAAAGAGGCAATTTTTGCCAAGAATTGGTTCTGCTAGGGGTGGCTCTTGAGAATCTGCTGATGTAATTAAAGGCAGGAGAAGTTTTCTGGAAGAAGGGGCCTCTAAGTTTTTTGAAATTTGGCTACTTATTTTGAATTAAGCTGTAGGGGGAAAAAAAGCACTGCCTCACGAGCAATAACAACATATTTTTTCCAGCTGTTCTTTGCTTATTAATCTGTTAATGGGTAATTCTCTGCTAATGGTTGGGGATGCCTGATAATATATCACAATCCCAGAGTATTGATTAGCTGTTTTATTTCCCTTTGTATGGCCAAGCTCCTCAGTAGCAAAGCCACAGTAAGAAAACACATAAGCCTGTACTTTAAATATCTCTGGGTACAGAGAGGAGCCACCATGGGACATATCAGAGGGTACTAAAATCAGCTAAAATATGCAGGATGTGCTCAGACTTTCCTTAAGCAGGAATGTACAAGCTCCAGCTTTGATTTACTCACTGAACTCAGGAAATACATCTCTGGGCACTCATTGCTGGGAAGTGTCTCCTTCAGCCAGCTCTGTACCTACAAATGACTGTAATACCTGGGTCAGGGGGTCTTGGAAGAGCTCTCAAAAAGTGATATAATCCACCTTTTATGGAGCAAAACTTACAGCAGGAAAAGGGAAGAGTCCTGTGCCAAGTTTGCAGCAGAGTTAAGGATAACAGCCAAGGCCATACTTTTGCTAATACATTAGGATGGCTCCGAAATGTGCCAACTCCGTAGATTGGGATAAAGCAAACGACAAAACTGAAAATATCCTTGACAAGATGTCTCTCTTAACACATTAAGAGGCTGTCCAAACTGAGAAAAAAATCCTCAGCAGTTCCTCTCCTTCTGTCACAGAGTCTGTGCTCGGGTGGTTGGAGTTGGGGGGCTCTGGCGCACGTCAGGTGACGGGCGAGGAGCAGCTCCTGGGCAGCACGTTGGACACACATCGTGTCTCACCTGCTCCTTCATGTGCCAGACACAGAGGGCACTCCAAAATCCCCCCAAAAACCTGGTGAATTCTCCAGGGAGATCTGGGCAGGGGGTTTGGACAGGCACATCCAGCCATCATATGTTGTTACTATATCAGGAAATTGCAAATCAGATGTTTTTGCATCCCTTAAATACACCTGGATGATCAATAAAAGCAATCCCCCCACACTCTGCCCCCCAAAAACCTCAGACAAACCCCAGAGCTGAAAGCAGAAGGAAAGAAGGATATTAAGCATGTTCAGGCACGATAAATACAGAAGAAAAACACTGCAAAGGATAGTTGTGGAATACATTTGAATAACAAATACATTTGAGGAAATCCCAGTCTGCTTGGGGACAGAGAAAAGGAAAATAAATTCATCACATTATTCATTGGAAATTATTTGTTCAGCTCTGCTCCTTAATGTGTCAGCTAAAGATGATTTCCGAGAGTGAAGATTTTCCTTTCTTGCTTGAAATGACTCAAAAAGAAATGAATATTCCAGCCACCAAGTGAGGTTAATATATGAGTTTCATAGGCATTTACTCACCACTGCTGTTCCCTGCAGAGTAATGGCACTGGAGGTGCATTCTGGGAGTGCCAGGGGTGAAACCAAAGTAGATGTTCCTGAATAATTTAGTGGTGTATGAAAGCTTATTTCATCATCATCAACACAGTAATACCTTGCACCAATGGAGTGCTTTACATCTCTGGGCTCCAAAGCTGTGCAAGTATCAGCATTTCCATTTTTCAGCTGGGGAAACTTGAGATTAGAGGGGAAAAAAAACATTTTCTGAAGGGAGTGAAGGCTGTGGCAGAACTGGGATAACAATTCAGGTTCCTAGGAAGAGGCACCTGTAATGTCTGGGTTGAGTGTGGGTGAAGATGCTGAAGTTAAACCTGTTTATGGTTAGTGAAAGGTGAGAAATATCTAAAGGAAAGTATTTTTCTCTTCTCCTTTTATGGTAAAATAAGAATTAAATGAAATATTAAATTTCCTGGATAAAGGAAATTTCAATATATCACTTTTTTTCTGTGTACTGGTTGTTCCAAAGCGGCAAAGCAGGTTCACGTCCAGTTCTTGGAATGGCAGGAGGCTCCACTTCCATTACCCAGAGATTATTGCCATTAGGCTGAAGGAGCAGAGAGCCCCTCATGCTTCTCTTTGGGCTGTTTACACATGCATGTAGCTGGTAACTTTTTTTGTGTTTAAAGAGTCTAACAGCTCATCAATCTTATTCTTCCCTGAATGTAGATTGGTCTTTAATGAGATCAATGAATAGTGCTGGTACTTTGCTGGCCAAAATTGTAAATGTGCTGTTCCATTTCCTATTTACTCTGTAGCACAGGGATTTTGGCGTGTTACTGCTAATGTGTTTTGCATTCTATTGCTCTCCTACAAAATTTATGGCCAGAGAGAGACTGCGAGAAACAGTATGGGCAGGCAGAGCTGGATTCTAATCTCTCTACTGCACTAAGGTTTTTTAAAAATATAGGGATTTGGAATAGTTGAAGAAAAGGGAAATAAAGAGCAAAGAGGGAGCCGGGAAAGGATGTCAGATTAGTCTAATTAAAACAAAACTTTGGGGGTTGAGCTGTGTCAGAGACAGAAAAAATGTGGCTTAAAATAGCTTTAATAAAGGTGGGATGCAATGGAAGTGCTTTCAGTCAACCTGGCCAAAGGCAGAAGGAGAGACGGGGCTGTTGAGAAGGGAAATGAGTGTTGGAAAAGCGTCTGGTGTTAATTAGGGCTCTGGAGCGGCCTGAGATGACAGGTGCTCTTCCAGCCCAGTCCCTTCTCCTCACTGCCCTTGTCAGCATTGTTTGGTCCTGTTCCAGCTGTGCATTAACCTCTGGAACCACCCCCCCAAATACTGGAGGATTTATTTCTCCTGCAGCAAGAGCCATACAGACACCCCTGAGGTCTGACTCTGGGGGTTCCCCTTGGTGTGTGGGTGTGAAGGTTGATGTTGAAGAACCATATCTGGTTCTATGACTGTGAAGTGATGATATCTGTCTTTCATTATCTCTTTTGGAGCTTTCCCCCATGACTTTTCCTCCTGAAGCAGCTCCCAAGGAAGTTGTGTCCCACAGGGATATATCTCGAAAATCTCACTGTGCCAGGGAAAGGAGCTGTTAGTTGGCATCCTTTACATATTAATCTTTTTTTTTTTCGGCGCATGATGGTCCAAAGCCAGATAAAAGCTGTAGTCTGAGCCTCTGACATGACTCTGTATAATATGGGAAACCAGTGTAGAGGGTTGATAGCTTTGATAGGCTTCTCTCGGCCCATTTGGGGCAGGTGTGTGCTGAAGGGAATCTCCTACTGACCATCAACTTCACCTGACAGGTGGTAGAGAGGCTGGATGGGCTGGTTGATTAACTCAGTGAAATGACTCCTGGAATTCCTGCATCCCAGAGGAAATGCAGCCTGGCCACTCAGGGACCCTGCAAATATCCAGGTGGCAAGTGTGGTATTGCTGTCTCACAGCATGTTGTGCCTATTAAATCTGAAATATGGGGGGGGACCCCCTCTTTGGAAGGCAGGAAAATACTCAACCACATAAAAATGGGCTTGGGATATTTGAGAGAACGTTATTGTACGTGTTATCTGTCAGGAAAAGTGAAATCCTTCTGAAAAGGGCAAAACTGCAGAGGAAAAGGGACTCTGCCTGCCCCAAGGCCTGGGCTGACTGCAGAGAAATGGGGCCACAAATTCCAAGAGCTCATTGAAATCCTCCCACTGGGTTTGATGGTGCCAAGCCTCTACAAAGCCAGTACAGATGATGTTCTGAGAAATCCCATAGTGAGGGGGAATCCCTCAGCAGCAAAGAGCAGAGAGGTATCTGCTCATCTCTTGGCTTTGGCAAAGAGTGGATGGCTTGGACATGAAGGACAAAGTATGCAGCTGGGGCAGGTTCTGCATCCCCTGCTCACCAGGAGGGATCCAGTGGCAAGTGGAAGTTACGTGTGGGAAGACCCCATTTACAGGAACTTCAACATCTTCCCCTACACCGGGGCCAAACTGCAGCCTGAGCTCAGAATTTCCTTTTCCAGGTCAGCAAATTGGGCTCCAGACCATGTAATTCCAGGAGCTGAGTGGAATTATGTAGATGGTGACAGCAGAGAGAAGAAAGATGAAAATATGAATAGCTTTTTGGGGAGGTGGCCCAAATTCTGTTCTTTTTTACTGTGATTTAATAACAACTCCATTTGGATCAAAGGTTTATTAAGAGTTCATAATAATCTTAAGTGATTCTGATATTTGACCTTCATGTTCTGGACAATATGGTTTTCCATGCACTTCTTCCATGCGAGGCATCTGTTATATCTTGTGCTCTTACTCAGATTTCCTCTGCAAAGAGCAATTAATCTCTCTGCTGCTTTATCCAGGATTTAAGAGCACGTCCTCCCTTTAATTCTGCACACTTCTTTTTTTACCTTCTGTCTTTCCATCCTTAAGTATCACTGAGTTGCCAGATAACACAGTTATTGTTCATATTACCAGAAGATTGTAATGGATTTATATAAAACTCAGACAGTGCCATTGTTCTTGAAGTCCATTTTTTTGTAATGAAGTTCCACTCTTAATATTCCATGATCTTCAATGTCCTTTACAAGTAACTTTTCATAAATTAATCTATAATAATCTAATTCAAGTCAGTTAAAGTGGATAACTATACTCCAATTATGATATCGGGAAGAGTTTTTACATAATGAGGGCTTTTATATAGATGGTTAACGCTAATACTGTAGTTTACAACATACTGTATGAATCACTAATTAAATGCCTAAGTAGCAATAATGGAAGTGGAACTATCAATACAGAGACGATATCAGTGATGTAAGGCATTAATAAAACTTTATGGTCCCATTTAATCTTTTTTTATAGGTACTCCATTATGTCAGTTAAAAGAAAAGGCAGAAAAACAAGAAAGTGAGAGAGTGGAACTTAAAGGGACCAGGACACGGAAACTGAAATGGGCTTTCCCTTGTACCATGCCCCCAAAATGGGCCAGATAGAAAAGTGATGAGAAAACTGCCCGGTAGAAATAAATTTATCACATTTCTAAAAATACGGCTGTTCACTGCAGCTGGATGGTTTAAATGTTCCTTAAATAACCCATATTCTATGATTTAAATGAAGGGCAGCTTAAAGAGCATCTTCAAAGAGGAATCTGAGTTTAGCACCACCCTGGCCCAAAAGGAACAGCTCAACTGTTGTGCTCCTGCCATTGGCCAGCAGAGATGACTCGAAGGGTAAATACATAAACGTTTATATTGGAAGGAGAAACTATTAACAAAGGTATTTTATTTTGAAGCCAAAGCACAAGCTTGGCTCCGGCGCTGCCCAAGGAGCGTTCGAGGCGGCCGGGCTGCTCTCCTGACAGGACATCTCCTCTGTGTTCCTTGGCCCCCAGCCAGTGTCCCCTGCAGGAAAGCAAGCTGCCCATTTGCATATCAAAGCAGAGGAATAAGCCAAGCCCAGCAGACCTCTAAAGGGAAGTGAGAGTATATGGGAATTTTTAGTTTTAACTCTCAATTAAAAAAAAAAAAAAAAGACCACCTCCATTCCTTTCACGAAACAGCCTCTTCAAATGCCTTTTGCAACACATTTGAGCAGAAGGAACAATTTAACCCCTCAAATCCCCTCACGGGGTGCTTCAGTCCTGGCTGTGTTTTAACGAATAAAGGGAAGAGATGGGGTTTTTTTTCCTGGTGCTTGTTACCAGCCCTTTGAAAATCATAGCACTGAGCCCTTTAACACACCTTGACATGCATTAGAAGTGTGCAGAGCAAGGCTCATGTTTCATGCTTGCTGCTGTTGAAGTGACACGTTTTTTTAGCACAAGATTTCCAGCCTGGTGCCTTTTTGTGCCTCACAGGAGGAATTTGACATCACCTGTGCTGGATATCAGTGCTGAGGTTTGGCTCTGAGCTCCACCTTTTCTGGATGTCCATTGCTGGGCAAACTGGAGCTGACAACCAGGCTCACAGCCTCTAATAAAAATAAATCTTTCTGTATAATTTTAAAACTATGACTTCAATATGAGTAGATGAAGAGGCTGTGAAAATTCTGTGCCAATATCAGTGAAGATTAGATCCGAGAACTCACGTCTCCCTGTGATAAGAAATTCATTACTCCCCTTGCCCATCAAATGCAGCTGTTGGCAATGCTCTGCCTTGATACACGGAGTGGGGACATCAACAATCCTGCAAATTTGCAACTGAAACCAAACCTTTGTGCAGCCCCCCTCTTCCTCCCGTGTGTGGGTCCATTTCACAGCCAACCCTTCTGCTCCCTTCGAACATCTTTGGAGAACTGAAGTTTAACTTTTTGGCTTTTTAGGTAGCCCTCTTTCCACTGAGTGGGGTTGGGTATGTTTTGTGGAATGGCAAATGTAACTGAAATGCAGGAGCAGGAACAGCTCTGCCTCTTTGTACCACCCAACAAACCCTAGGCTTGCCTAGACCAATGTGATCAAACCTAAACAGTGTTTAAAAGGTACCTAAAAAAGGATGTGGGGTTTCTTGTGAGTCCAACCTCACCCTGTGTCAAAGTTATCACGTGAGCAGAGCTCATCCCTGGTTACTGGCTTTTCTTCCTGGGGTGGTGTTGGTTGGAAGGGACCTTAAAAAGCATCTAGTTCAGATTTATCAGCAGTTCCTCTAGAGCAGCCATTACCTTCTGCCTGCCAGGAACAATCAACCGTGGAATAAACTCCTTATTAGAGAAAAAAGCACCATTCAAATGCTTTGTTGTGACCAAAGGTTTTCTAGAATTACCCAGGAGGCTGTGATTGCCCTTCCTGTTCTGCAGTTCACTGAAAGAAGTTCTGCCACAAAGCTTCAAGTCCTTCAACCTCTTTTAGTCTTTCAAGAGCTCATATTTTTTTCACAGGTCTCTTGGTAGATCATAACAAAAATAAGATAAAAAGATCAATGAAGGTTTGCTCTGGTTTAATGATTTTAGGCACAGTCCCCTGCCTTTCAGTGGTCTTGTCCCCTGTGGCAGCTGAGCACTGTAAGATGCCATAAACCTGGGATCTGGTCACAGTTTGTGTCAGAAATCCAGAAATGGCGCTAATGGACAATAAAAAATAATCAATGAGAGGAATGGAGGCTCAGCTGTGTCAGCAGGAACAGCTGGAGAGCCTGAGCTGAGCAAAAGGACCATGGCAGGACCCAGCCCCACATTCCTTTGCCACAAAGGAAATAAATAACTTTGTAAATAAACTCCTGGTGTGAAGCCACACTGAAGAAAACAGGTTTAAACCTCAGGAAACTGGGGCTGTGATCTCACTTTTATCTACAGTTTTCACATTAATTTAATTTTTTGGTGTTTTGTGGGGACTCTCATTTTTCTTTCTGCACAGGAAGCTCTATAGGTTTTATACAGGGGGAAAAGTTACTGTAGGAAGTGTCTTAAGTTGGGGCAGAAATCTTTTGCTTATTTTAAAGGGTGTTTGGAGAAATATTAAGACTTTGAATGCAGCTTGTTCTGCCGCATCTCTGTTCCCTTTGAACACACCTACACACATTCAGTGTCACCTCCATTTGGTTTATCGTGCAATAAGATGTCAAGTTTAATTTTATTTATGGGCTTAATATTCAAGTTTTTCACAAGTTATTTTCCCCATATGGGCCTTTAGAAATATGTTAGAAAAATCATCATGTACTGCTGTTAGGAGCAATGCATTAATAAGTAGATGAGCCTCCTGCTGATGGGCAAAAATCTGGTTTTAGCACCATGTGAAGGCACTTGGTCCAAAATGAGCCATGAGCCAAAGAGTTTACGGGTTATGGATGACTGGAGCATTGTAATAGTTTGTGTACCAGCAAGCGCAATGCTCGCTCCTGTTTTAAAATTAAAATATCCTCTTAAATGAGCATTGTTGAGTCACCCTGACTGTTAATGGGAGTTTCAGTCTGATTTCTGTCTCCAGAGTGTTCCTGTGCTCTTCGGGAGCCTCATGCAGCTTGGCCAGAGTCAGGGAGGTGCCTCTGTGGTTGAAGGACTCCTCGATTTCAGCCTCTGGGTTAGAGCAGGAGCCTTCTGGGCTCTGAGCATTTGTTCAACTATGAATGAATGAAGTCTGCCTGATACTGAATTTTTTTTTTTAAATTTTTTTTTTATAATTAATCAAGAAGCAAATCTGGCACAAGCACCTAAAGTGATGACAAAGATCAGTTTACTGTTCTTGTCCCTTCCTGGCAGCCTGTGATATCTCTGCTGGCTGGGAGAGTTGGCTCTGTCCTTGAAGGGTGGCTGTTCAACTTCTCACGTTCCCCGTGCGCGGCCACGCGTGCGGAAAGCGCCACTTTGGGAGCACTTTTGGCCCTTCCTAAATGAAACCTGTTGCGGGTTTGAGCCTGGGATTGACAGGGGAAGGGGAACAGCTGTGATGTTCCTCTAAAGCTAAATGTTGCCGCTTTTGCATAATCTGCAAAAATATGTTGTCAAGATGAGCGCTCCAGCTGGCTCCCTGCCACCCTCCCCTCCGCAGCGCGTGCTGCGGGAGCGGGCGGAGCATCTGGAGAGCGGGAGGGTTCGCTCTGACACCGACATGTCAACCTAATATAGCAAAAAAAAAAAAAAAATAGAGAGAGAGGGGGATATTTTAGTAACTGGAGTTTTTTTCTTGCACGAAACGGAAACAAAGGGAGCTGCAGCTCCGAGTCCCGCAGCGCTGGAGGGGTGGCTGGAGCGTGGTGGGAGCAGCGGGATGGCAGCGGGCCGTGGTGTTGGCATATGCACACCACAATCTCCTTAATACCCATGGTAAATCCTGCTGGCTGCTACAAGCTCTGTGGTGAATGTTAGGCTTGTTTGCCTTCTGGTTTTTAAGCTCCTAAACACTTTGGGGCTGAAATTCCCACAGAAGGTAACAAGAGCTTTGTTAACCCTCAGCGATGGTCTATTGAAAGGAGATTATCTTGGGCAAGTGGGGCAGAAGGACAGGGTGTGCTGGGGAGTGGTTGGGTTTGGGTGGTGGTTACTCCAGGTTTATGTTTCCAACAGCACCACTGCATTGGATTCAGCAGGGATTTATGGAAAGCATAATAGAGGATGACAAAAATTCCGAGTGATTGACAGGTGGATGTTGCTCATCTGCTTAGACCCAAAGGTCAAGAACTGTTGTTTAAACCTGAGTTTTTGTTTTAGACATGTAGCTGCTACTACTTGAGGCTGACACAGAGGGTTTCATGAGAGGTTCCCAGGAGTATGTTCATTAGGGTCCATTCATAAGGTTTAGTGACGTTATAAAATGTTCTTGTGCTCTGAGGAAATAAAATTCTGATGGAGATTGCAACCAAGCAGATGATTTGGTGTTCTTTGATCCTGGTTCCTTGCACCAGAAATCTTCTGGATTTGATGCAACAAATAAAGAATCAAAAAATTCCACTTTGAAACCCTCGCCACAATTTTTCGATGGTCAGAATGAAGGTAGCACTTGGTTATTATTTTTAATTAGTATAAAAGGAAAGATGACGCCGATACCTGCATGTAATTTACATCTTTAGACCAAAGTGCTCTTGGCTTCAAAAAGTGTTAGAGTTTGATAAAAGCTGAGAAGAGGATGAGAGAGCAGGAGTGCTGCTCCAGCCAGGGTGTGAAGGAGGCAGGTTTGGCTTTTGTGGAGAGTATCGTGCGGGATAACGAGCAGAAATCCTGCAGGGAGGACTCAGAAGGGGTCAATATCATTAAAGGATTGGTTAGAATTTGTTTTACGGCTGCTAATCTCTATTATGAAACAAAGTTTCTGAAATGGGATGAGTTTGGGTGGTGGGTAGAAGCTGTGAGTTTGTTTTCCATGTGCATGTGTGTGCAAATGCTAGCTTGGAAAAGAGGTTGAGGGCAGGTGTAAAAGGCTGTTTTTCAATATTTGGCCAGAAAATGCCTTTTCCTGTCCACAGGCCCCTCAGTGAGGTGTTCCCAGCTTTGTCTTCCCAATCCACACCCTGTGGAAAAGACTGGGCTTCTCTTCCCTGCACATACATCTGCAAGAGAGAAAGTTGTTAAGTGCTAAAGTACTGAGATTATATAAACACCAAAGGTGGGCTCGGCTTTATCTCATCTACAATAACAGCAAACCCCTTGTTTTCTTTATTTATAACCCTTTATGTATAGAATGTGCACATATATATCCCGGAGTTCAGTGAGGAGGCTGCTTGTCCTGTGCATCAAGCAGACTAATGGACAAATTTCCCCCAAATCTGTGCATTTGTCTTTTGGCAATTCTTGCAATCTGTTTTATTTGTTGCCAAAATATACACTTAGACTGATGGAAACCTGCATGGCCTTTTTTTTTTCGTCTGACTGATTTCCCTCCTTTGGGTTGTTTATCCTTCAAATGTGTGTTAAAGGGATGAGGAAAATATTTACTGAGCTCTTAAAGAATGGGCCATAATCAGGAAAAGGTAAATTCCCCATCCTCCCTTGGCAAGTGCATTCCAGTAGATCTCCTAATAAATCACCTCTGTGAATTGAAGGTGTGAATTACACCTGGGTCTGTACTACAGGAGGATAAGAAAGTAATAGTGCCAAAAGTGGGAATTTGGGAAGAACTGGGCTTTTAGGTGTGCAAGGAGGGTTTGCAGGGTAATATTTTAATGAGTTTTTTTCCCTGCAGGCATTTAACCTTGTAATTATTTTATTATTACACAAGTGTATAATCTTAAGATATATTTTTATTATTATATAGTATTATATTATTATAGCATTGCTATATTGCTGTTATAATATTGTTACAGTATAATTATCTTGTAATGATTCTATTATTACACCCAGTGTAATAATGCACCAATGCTTCTTTATAGATTCTTTTTAAATCCAAGATCAAACAATTCTCCCTGAGTTTGAGAGGGAAGCAGTGCCAGAGTTCTGTGGAGGGCACCTTATGGAAGAGAAAGAAATAAGTAAAAGAAATTGAGCAAAGTTTTTAGGTTGGTCATGAGGAAAATTTCTTCATGGAAATGTTGTTAAACATTGGAACTGCCCAGGGAGGTCTGGAGTGTCCATCCCTCCAAGGAAGGTGTCCAAGGAAGGCCTGGATGTGGCACTCAGTGCTCTGGGCTGGTGACAAGGTAGGGACCGGGCAAAGGTTGGACTTCTCCAGTCTCAGGGATTCTGGGATTCAGAACCCCTGCAGCTCAAACCACACCAATGCCACAATACAGAAAATAATTCGGAGGCCTGACTTTATGTAGCTTTTGGCCAAAGTTTTAAGTTTAGGTCTCTCATGTTTCAAATGGTGTTGTGGGGGTTTTTTGTTTCAGTGAGAAATTAATTACACGCCTATGCTGAGCAATTTCTGTTGGGATTGACAATTTCTGCTCTGCCTGTTCTGCAGTCTCTGGATGTGAAGATGATTCTCATTTGCAAATAATTTCACTATTTCCCCCTCTCTGCGAGGCTGAGAAGGGTGGGTCAAAACAAAATGTGCTTTCACAGAGATGCATGTGAAACAATCGGCTTGTAAACAAAATGTCTCAGAAAATGCTTTAAAAAACTCTTCTTATCTGTACTCCTTGCTAAACATTTATCAGAAGCTGATAATGCAACATTTTAAATGTGAAATGCAGCAGCATCTCAAAAGAGTTGTGGAATGACCCCCACTGCCTCAGTATAACGATCTGAAACAAAAGATTTTGAAATCATTCCTGTGCTATCTCTGAGTGCATTTTTATTTCTTTAATTTTTTATTGCTTTGGGGGTTTTTTGGCCTAAGGACTACATTTCCCACCGAGCTGCTCTTAAATTAAGTAATGAAGGATTGAAATGCTAGAGGAAGAAAAGGCTACAGCCACTACCAATCCTTCCAGTGCTCTGGCCTTGGTTAAGAAACTTCAGCTCTTTCATTTATTTAAAATATCTCAGATGGGTACCTGCTTAAGTCATAACAGCTTCTCCCTGCCACCAGGAAAACAAGGACAGGCCTCGTGTAGCCTTAATTTGTCTTGAGATCCCATCTTTGATCTGTGGGAACCTGCTCCCTCAGCAGGGTGAACCTTCTATGGGAAAGTGAATTGGTTGTATGGGTGTGCTCAGGGCTGTCCTCCCTGTGATGCCTCCCAGAAATGGGGGAAGAAAGGGTTAAATCAACCCTTAGCATCCTGCATAATTATTCCTGCCCGATTGTCTCCAACTGGAAACTCACAATTTGTTACCACTTAGTTGGTTTCGGTGAATGAAGAGGATTCATTGCTTTCTGCCGGCGTTCAGATCTTTTGTTCACAGTTTGGAGAAAATTGCAATCTTTTCTTGCTACTGTTCCAGCTTTAGCCATGCTTGGTTAAGCCAACGCTCAGGTTTCCCTGGATTCATTCACATCCACTAATCTGGGAGCGAGCAGGGCTGGGGTTTTTTTTCTTTTCACTGCTTTTCCTTGAGTATTTTGTTTTCAAACCAACACAAGCAGAACATTTATTTTTACAATCTTAATATTGTTGCGGTGACTCCACTTTCTGAAACTTCGCTCTCTTTATGGTGTGGACATTTATCTGAATCATGTTAATGTTTCCTGAGCTTCATGAGAGACTAAAGAAATAAAAAAGAAGCCACTGCTATAGGAATGGGTAATAAAAATGATGTGGTGGCATTATATAAACCAGCATCCAGTGCTTGTTCATGGGTTAGTTAACTTCTGTGAGTGGTGTCAGTAGCTCCTGTGGGATAAGCATGGCTTACATCTTCATGGAAAAGATCCCAGAAACTTTAGTAACTGAAGGGTTATTTTTTAATAAAAAGTGAGTGAGATGGAGCGCGCTGATTCTGATTAACCAACTGTGACAGATGGTAATTCTTCCCTTTAAACGTGGCTTAGAGAAATTAAATTCAAGGTGATTTAAGAACTCTTTAAGAACTGCTGAACCCAACTTAAAGAAAAAACAAAAAGCAGAGCAGAACACCTTGAAGTTTGCTTTGTTTGCTCTTGCCCAGGCGTCTCCGAAGTTGGGGAGCCAGCGCTGTTCCCAGGGAGCCATGGGGACCTTTCCACCCAAGTGTAGTTTCCAGGGTGCTGTGGGACTGGCCCAGGAAATGTGTCTGGTTGTGCAAACCTCCTTCAACCCGAATAATGGCAATTTATTATTGTCTCAGGAAATCATGCTACTTAAGATTAACATTTCGGGGTTGGAGGAAGGAATTATTATATATTTCATAGGAGATTTGTTCCCTGAGTTCTGCAAAACCTGTGCTGTACATTTTTGAAGGTCATTTGTGGAGCATAGGTCCATGGGAGAGGGCAGAGACCTTCCCATTGTGATTCCTAAAGCATTGATTGGTGTTGAGATTTAAAGGGATCTCAATTTGCCAAGGCCAAACCAGCTCTGTTCACCTGGTTTCATGCTAGCAGTCCATGAACAGCAACAGCTTCTCCTTCATCAAATTGCATCGTCATAAAGTAAATCCAGGATCTCAAAACTGGGCTCAGTTTCACTCAAAGAGATTGGAATATGACTGTACAACCTGATTAGATGGTTTAAAGCAGTGTGTGAAACCCCAGACTGAGCAAAGTTTGCAGTTCTTTTCATGATGGGCATATGCCTGCATGATTTACACAGGAAATCAAACCTGAAACCTTCAGGGCATTCCTGCTAATCACATTTCTAGAAACAGCATGCAAAGACAAATAACAGGCTTCGGCACTCTGATTTGTACAACCATGAGAAAGCAACTTGTAAGAGGGATGGGAGTTGTCTGGGTGTAGCTGGAGCACAGCATTCCCCTGCTTGTCCCTATGGATCAAATACAAGATTGTATCTGAGCAGGGACAAGACTGAGCTGTGATATCAAGTCCTGTTCAAGGGGATGCATCCCAGTGGGAGCAGAGCAGCACATCCCTGAATTCCTTCAGGTTCTCCTGTCCCAGCCCTTCAGTTGATATCCATGTGAAGAAGAAAGTGAGTCAGCTGCAACAGTGATGTTCAAATCCTTAAAGGCCTCCCAGCTTTGCAGGATGGCTCCCGTAGCTATTACTCTTTATGTAGCTGAGCTATTCTAGTGCAAACATAAATCTCTTTATTTATAAAACACAGTGTTTCAGCTATTTTGTGTTATCTTGGTGTCAGTGGTTTCAATATGATTTCTTGGAATTGCTTCTGTCAGCTGTGTGGTAACTGGGAGTTGGAAATATATTTATGTGTACACCTTTATATTTCATTCTCTACGTGTGTACGTGAACATCTCTGTTTATATCAGATACTATTCTCAATTAAGTTTTAGTCCAATTCTTCCACTGATTCTACTCGTTAATAGAAAATTATGAAAATCATCCCACAGCACAGTTTTTAAGGAGAATTTCTGACCTCGGCTCACTGTGGAGTTTGAAATGGACACAAGTGATATGTTCACTTTCCCTTTTCTGGTTGGATGAGTTCTTTCCTCTGCAGGAGTTTCTCAGGTGCATGTTCACAGGTATTAGTTGAAAGTATTAATTTTCTGGAGGTGTTCTTTAACATGGACATATGGCTCATCCTGAATTGCGAGTTCCCACAGCCCCCCTGCAGCCCTGCCCTCAGTTCCCCATTTGGTTGTCTGTAATCCCTCCCCTGTTCCATCCTCACTGGCTGTTTCTCTGTTGATCCCTCCCATGTTCCCTCTCTCTATTGGATTGTACCCCTCACCCCGCCTCCCTGTGTCCCAGTATAAAAACGCCTGTAATGCCTGGTTCCTCATCTTGCTGCTTCTGCACCTTCAGAAGATTAAACTCTCTGGAACCCAAGCAGCAGATTGCTCCTCTGACCTTTATCTCTGCTGACACATCTCCCACCAGCCTAGGGGAAGCCCCATTGAGTAGGGAAGCGACGTTCTCAACCACTTTTGTGTGTGTTCCTGCTGTGGCCAGAGCGTAGCACGCAGACCCCGGGCTCCCTTCATCCAGGCCCGCACGCCGCCCCAAGCAGCTGGCCTGGCAGAGCTGCTGACGGCATCCTGATAACGTGGCAGTGCAGCCACAGGAAGGGAAGGAATTCTCTTTGTTTTCTGATGGCCGTTTTTTCCCTGTAAGACCTTTGCCAGTGCAGTCTTTCAGACTCATCCCAAACTGTGTTTTTTGGACATACTTGTCTACGATGCCCATCCTGTTCAACTTCTACCTTCTTCCGTGACCTATCCTACAGCAAGAAGCCTGGTCCTGGAGTGGGAAACACCCTCTTTGTCCAGCCACAGGCAATCCCTGAGCTCAGGAGAAACAGGCTCTGATCTCCTGAGTGGCTCAGGGTGGAACCTGTAACTCAGAGCAGCAAAGTGGGCAACTTGCATTATTTTTAATGCATGGAATGATTTAATAATGTGTATTTTTATATGTCCAACATCTTGTGCGTCACAGAGTGTCACAACTGATATCAAACCACCAGTGCTGAGCACTTTAAAGTGCTCAAATGGCAATTGGTTGCATTTGTGTTCTGAGATTTAAAGATATGGTGATTTCCACGAAATCATCGTGTTCTGCATCTTGAGGCTTTTATGAAGAAATGACAGACTTGAATTAACACTTGGTCATTATTGTTCTATCATGTGCTCTCATTGCTTCATGAGGATTAGGGAGCTGCTGATCGTATATCTGTATTTGTGTGCCAAGGCATCATCATTGGTATTTACTCTGATTACCCTGGTGGACAAAATACTTTGCATTCTCACAAAACAGTCTGAAGTGGGAAGATTTTGCAGCAAAGCCCAGTGGTGCCAGTCTGATGAGATGTTGACAAGTGTTAATATGTTCAATAATCAATATTTAATAAGAATTATGGAAATAGCTCTTCTTCATGGAGGGTATTTAGTGAATGTATTTGATTTTGATAATTGTTTGCGAAGTGTGTTGGGTTATTTGTTTTGTCTTCTGTGCTGGGATCAGTTTCCAGGGGAAAAACCTCAAATCTTGATGAGTAATTCTTCAAATTAAAATTAACAGCATTCTTTCTGCATGACAACAGCTCTGATAGGTTTGTGCACTTCTTCAAAAACCTTTTTTTAAAATTTTTTGTCACTTTTTCTATTTCCTGTAGAAGAAAGCTGGTTGAAGTCATGTTTCTCAGCTCAGGAGTGGTGCTCATTGGGGGTGTACAGCAAAGTTCAGCTTTATTTGTCTGCTACCTGCAAAGCAAGGGATAAGAGCTGCTGAGAGATGGAAAAGTTCATTCTCTCCAGCAAGGTTACTCTTCTTGATGAGCATTAAAAGATAGCTTTGAGCCATTCACAATTATGACCTTGACTAGGAAAATGTAAGTTAATAAGGCTTCAACAAATTATGGTCTTTTTGGTCGATTTGCCTAGTGAACTGTTAATTGTAAAACTGAAAGACATTATGTTCAGCTTTCTCTATCACATCTTTTGTGTTTTAACAGTGACACTTCATTGAGTGCAATTAACAAAGCCTAGGAGATTTATTAACACACTTCTTCATGGCCAATGATCCATTCCACTTAAGACATAACACTGTAAAATGCACATTATCTCCTTTTGGCACTTACAATAATGCTTCATGAAGTAGGAAGGCATATGTTAAAGCAGATAAAATAGCATTATTAGCTGACAAATCTTACAATTTATTAGACAGTTAATTTATCAGCTTAAAAGACACTTAAAACAGCTGTGCATTTAATGTCTTTTTAATGTATCCAGTAAAACTTGCATAATTGCCTGTAGTGCAATTTATTTTTAGCTATGTTGCAAAATGTCTGCATTTACTGTTTACATCTTCTTTAATTTTTCCTGCAAGGCTCATCACATCGAGGCACGGCTCTAACAATGAGGGCAGATAATCAGATAAAGAGGCTGCTTGTCCAAATGGCTGCCCATGAATGAACTATTCACAAGTCCATGCTGAGCTGGACCAAAGAGTTCCTGCGTTTTATCTCCACCCCAAGGGCAGGAGGGAGGGGAAGAAAATCCAGGGAGCCCTGTAGGCAGCGCGGTCATGGAACGCCAGGCACGGCACTTCGGAGCATCCCTGGAATTAGCATTTGGAGCCCATTCGGAGCCACATGTCTGGGGTGTAAACTAACAAGGCTCCAAGACTGCATTAGCAGAGGTGTTTCATTTTATAATTAAGGTAACTGCTCCCTGCAGATCCATTGCAGCAGCCCTAAGTAGTGTCTGTGAAGGAAGTGGTGGAGAGGATACACATTTAATGACTCCGATGCATAAATTGGCTGTGTTTGTTTATTGCTCTCTAATTTAATGGAACCTTTTGTTAAATCTTTCTGCCTTTTTATTTTTTTTTTTTTGAGCGTACCACTAGTAATGATTTCTGTGGGAACAAAGGGTGTTGCTTATTAAAATAAAAAGTCAAACATTGCGTTTCCATTAATTAAATGTCAGATTAGCTTAATCTTTTTATAAATATTGGATATAATCTCTTTACAGAGGGAAATCAGATCTGCAGATCCTGGGGAAGGAGTGTGGAGGTGTAATTCTCCTCTCTTTGCAGAAATCAGGTGGGGTGGGGAAGGCTGGGGTGGGTCAGACCTGCAGCTGGGATCCCAAAACAAAGCAGGTTTTACTGAATACAAGGAGCCCAGGGATATAGGAACCTCTTCTGCAGGAATAGGTGAGTCTTGAGAAAGGGAAAAAGCTCTTCTGGAGAGTTTTGAAATTGAGAGTAGCCAGATTTCCAAATACCCGGAGACTGAAAATGAGTGGAATCCATCACCACGGGCTATGCTCCAAAAATAAGTGAATAAAAGGAGCAAAGCAGTGTTTTATAAAATCATATAATTGTTTAGGAAAACCCTCAAAGATAAAAGAGTTCAACCACTCCCCCAGCACTGCCAAGGCCCCTACTGCCCCATGTCCCCAAGTGCCACATCTGTTCGTCTTTTAAACCTTTCCAGGGCTGTTGACTCCAGCACTCTTCAGCTTCACCTATGCAAATCCCAACTTTCAGTTCAGCTGTGAGTTACTCTTTGTCCCAGGCTGGGCAAAGTTTCCCCTCCCTCTTCTCCCTGTGTTTTGGGAAGGGGCAATAGGAAAGAAATGGGATTTTCAACATGCACATCAATCTTTATACAAGAATTGAGCAATCCAAGACTAAATCTTCCTAAAACCCTTTCGTTATGTCAAGATGCTCTTTATTTTTCCTTCCAAATGTAGTTATCCACTCAGAATTACTGTGTCCAGTGCAAATTTCCAGGAGTGTTGAGGGTCTGCAATGACTGTGTTAATCCCCATTAGCCTGGGAAACACTATAAAAACTTTTCTCATAAACGACTTACATTAGGAGTCTGGCAAAATGATAAATTGTCCAAATGAGGGGATGAGAGGAAAATGAATGAATTATTGAAGTCAAGTATAATAGAGGTGTATGGATACCTATAGTCATTACAAGAAAATGTTATGTATTACATTTAATTAAACCCAAACAGGTAATAGTGCATTATTCATGCAGAGATAGTCATCTAATGAGAGCTGCTTCTCCCTTGGGTTAGTGCAGCATTGTTGACTATTTCATTGCTGTACACTGAAATCTTGGAGAGGTGTCTCTGTCCCAGTTGCAGCTGAATTCTGAGGACATCAGGTTTCTGGTGAGGAGTAACATGATAATCTGGAATTCTAAAATTACAGCTCTTTTTATGAGAGATTTTAAAGGCTGCCACTGCAGAAGAAGGTGCTCTCTAAGTTCTTTCTCTGCTTTTAGCAGGACATCATCATCTGTTCCATGTTCTCTCAATTTGTCATTATGAATTTAGTTTCCAATAATGCAAATGGGGCAGAAAATTCCCAGAATTATCTGTTCATGCCAGCACCGATGTTGAGGTGATGCTGTAGCTGAAGAACAGCTTCAGATTTAGAGCAGTATTGTCTTAGCATAAAATCTAACCTTTGAGATCTTTCTTATGCATAATCCACCTTCTTGCAGGAATAATTATTTTACAGGCTGGTGGAGTTGTCTCATTTTGTGAGCAGCTTAAAAATAAGTTCATCTGTAACCACAAACACTTGAGAACCTTTTCATATTCCATGTTTGGAAGCTTTCCGGCATGGAAAGAGGACAACTCATTGCAAAATGATGGGTTGGAAATACAGTTTGGCTCATCTAGATTTTTTTCCTTATGCTTAATGAACAGGTATTTTATAAAAAGATTAAAAAGTTGCAAAACTAGGAATATAAAGCAGTGATTCATTTTTTTGTTAAAATTTAGGGGCCTTTCTGTCCAAACCTGGTGGGTGAAGGTGGTTTTTAAATAAGGTCCCCAACACAGAGCATGTGGCTGGCGACATCACCTCTCTCCAAAGGCTTGTTTCTACCTCATGAAAGATGAATTTCTGTGGAAAAAGCACACATTGGCTCTGAAATTCTTATTTGTCCACAGACCTGTGCAAATCCCTTCATCTGAGAGGTAAAAAGTCAAAAAAGTAATTTTTAGAAAGCTCATGTTGGCATGAGAGCACAGAAAATCCTGGCATGTTTCTGACCAGTTGGGCGAGTGAAGGAGATGATCTGGAGGAAACAGGCCTGTTCCGTGTTCTTTAATTCCACCAGATTATCCTTTCCTGTCTTTCCTACTTGGGACCATGAAACTTGAAGTGTTTAAGAAATTATAATAATCTGGAAACAGGTTAATAATTTCTCCCTGGGATTGTTAGTTTATTAAAAAACTAAACCTTAGTTCCTTCTAACATGGGACACTGCCATAAGATAATTAATTACTGTGTCAGAGCCTGAAAATAGTTGGTGTCACTGTGTTTTAATAACATTTCATTTTATTTGTAGAAAAATATCGTTTCATTTCCAGGCTATTGTGCCACACCTCCCTGTCTTATCAGGTGGGATTTCCCTTCCCTGATGTGTGAAATCCCTCCCCAATTTCTCAGCAATCTCGATAAAAGTCTCTTTTTAAAAACCCACATTTGAGCAGACACTGCTGGTTTTGCAAGAAACACATTTGGTGTCATGGGGAAGGGTCCAAGGGAAGCAGGAAAGTGTGGGAATCCCTGTTGGGGCTGGAATCTTTCGGGGAGAGGGTTTTTGGAGACAGGGGATGCTCTGAGCCCCTGTGTGGGATTCTCCACAGCTTTAGTTACTGGTGCAGCTCTGCTTGTGAGAAACACCCGAGGAAAAAGAAAATGCAGCAGCTCTTCCCATGGGTTCTCCAGGCAGCAATTAGAAAACTGTATGCAGAGAACTTTCCTTACAAAAATCACTTAAAGAATGTTACACAGAAAAAATTTTATCTCCTTCCATCCTCTCCAATAGTGAACAAACTCTCCTTTTTTCTTCTTGGTTGTGAATTTAACCTGCTCTCCTAGAAGATGAACCTGTAGTTAAAACTAGTTTTGGGTCATGTTGTTTTTCCCCCTGAGCATCAGAAGCCAGATGTTTTCAGTGCAAGGGAAATTAATGGCCTAAATAATGAATATATTGAAGCACTGCAGCCACAATCCATCTGCTGCTTCAGGCATTGCTATTGGGGAAGCAGGATCAGACCCTTCTTAATTTTTGGAGTATATTTGTTATAGATCTTGTAAATGTGAATAAAAGAAAGATTAACCTGGTCCGTGAGGAGCTGTTGGCTACTGAGGAGTAAGGAGTGATGTAGGACAGATTGCACCAGCTGGGAATAGCTGGAGAAATCACGTGGATCCCAGCCCTCCATGACAGATCCTTGGTGTCCTCACCCATCCCTACGGCTGAGGAGGGACCTTTGGTCCCTCACCAAACCAAGTCTTCCAGCTCCTGTTCCAGCACTCTCCACCTGGGAATGCTGTGAGCCCTTTATTCCTAAGAATGTTTTTGTTGTGACCCCACAGGAAGCTGTAATGACCATTCCAGAGCATCCTGATGATATTATTTTATATAAAAAGCTGTGTGGGCAGAGCCCTGGGGAGGGAGAGGCTCTAGAATAGCAAACAACCACAAAGTTTTAATTTGTTTTCCTGGAAGCTCTCTTTTAAGTTGTTTTTTTTCTTCATTATTATTCATGGAAATTCCCACAGAAAGGCAGGAGATTTCCAAAGTCCAAAGATGGTGATGCCTCGACAAATAATGGTCTTTGCAGCTGATTTTGTATTCTCACACTTTCGGTGCTTGGCTGAAGTCTGGTTCTTTTGGATGTGCTACATCCACGACTTTATTCCATCTCTTTGATTTCAAGTCCAGTGAAAATTTTCTCTTTAAATCTTGGATTTCACCTTTTTATGGTTCCTCTATGGTCCTTGATTTTACAGAATGTTCAAATGCCTGCCACCAAAACAGCCTAGCAAAGTTCCAGCTCTCCACCAGCCTTTTATCGTAACCAGACTGGCCTGGCCCACCCAGCTCTGTGTAACTATAACCCCTAATATCTGTGTAATGAAATAAAAACCATTCCTAAGTCCAGGTCAGAGCAGTTGGAAGTTCAGCTTCCTGCTATTCTGTGATGAATCTAGGAATGAGCCTTTATTTGCTAAAAGTGTGGGAGAACTTCACATAGATCCAATATTAAAGAACAGCAGAATCGAGGATAAAAATCATGTTTTGTTCATTTGAATCCTGAGAGTTAAAGATTGTTGCTTTTAGGGCTGGGAGGTAAATCTGTATAACTCAGGTATAAATGCAGATTGAGAGTTTGAATGTATACAGTGTTTATTTCTGTTTTGAAAACATCAGGGGGTCTGCCTGGGTAAGGAACTGGGTGCTTGAGAGAGTGGGAAAAGATGCACAGTAACTCTTCAAAGTTGTGGTGGTTTGAAAGTCACAGGAAGGGAAGAGGTCTGCCTCCTATGGAGAGAAAATATTTTCTTGCACCAGGTCAGTGATCTTCAAATGAAGAAAAAAAAAATCTCTAAGGTTTAGAGATATTAGAGAGCAACATCTCCTAAGAAATCCTTTCAGGGAATTGGCCCAGTGGTCTGAGTGAACAACGGGATTTTATAGCGCTGCCCATGTGGGGATGATGCTGGAAGAGCCTGCTTGGGCTCCTGCATGATCCTGGAATTGTGGAAATATTCATCTACACCCTCATAATTGGGAATTTTTGCCCCATCTGCAGAATACAGATGTGAAACCAAGGTGATACAATGCCAGGAGCTGGAGGTGTGCTGTGAAAAGCAGGAATTTAAGCTGGATAATTTAAGCTCTGGTTCGTGCTCTTGTACCTTTCCCCCGGCCCCAGTTTTGTTCAGTTGGTACCAGCGTGTCAGGCTGGATTTTCAGCCCATTTAATCATCTGCCTCTACCTTTGCCTGTGTTTGTTTCTATCACCAGGCTAAAAAGCCTGCTCCGAACGGGTTATTGGACAAGGCAGCGCTCTGTGAGCTGCAGAGCACTTTCCCTTAGTGGTGATAAAATGGTGATAAAAACCAAAAGTGACACTTCAAACGCGCGCCTGCTTTTGAGCTTCAGTGCATATTGCTTTTTCTCCCCCAAACACAACTCTTTATTTTTTCCCTTCGACAACTGATGGCTTTGAAAGAGAAGAAGGATGCACATATGGCACAGCAAGCCTTCCCAATATCTACTGGTATGATCTGCAAAAATGATACGACCCATCAACATATCTGAGCCCACAGAAGCTCCTAATATTTAGAGAGAGTATTTTCTCTGCTAGAAGGGTTTCCAGCTCGGCTGTTTCTGTGGCTTGGACTCACCAGTATCCTGCAGCTGCCTTGGGGGGATGTAGAGCAGTATTAAAATTGTTTGGAGTTACCTCTTTATTGGGTTTGCAGCAGCTTTGCCTCAGCCAAGAGCTCAATTTCAGGTGCATTTGCCCCCTACCTCCCTTCCCACCCTCTCTCTGATGTCCTAAACCAGAATAAGAGTTGCTGCATTAATTATTCTCTCCTTTTAATTAATTAAAGAGGCTCAGAACATGGATATGTTGAAGTATGGCTGCAGGGACGATTGGCAGGGAAAAAATACAGGATGAGAGAAGCTCCCTTGAGAGGCTCCAGGAGCTGCCCTGCCCTGACCCCACTGCTGGTACCCCATTCTTCACACAGACCTGGTGCCATTTTCTTCCCCAAACCCTGATTTTTACCTCACTCATCTTTTCTCCCTTTCTGCCTTCATATTAAGCTTTTTGATAGTCTAAAAGCTTGTGTTTGAAAGAAGGAAACACTTTTTGCTGCCCATTCTCTGCCCTCAGCTCCTAAATCTGGGCAACTTCACAAAGCAGCGCTGAGAGGGGGTGGGAAGAGCACTGTCCCCTGTAATTTGTCTCGAAGCCTCTGCTCATGTTCATTTCTGTTTGTGCTTAAAACATTTTTCTAAGCTGCCTCTGCTGTTTTTCTGAAGCCTGGGGGCAGGGGAGGCTCTGGGTGCTGAAGGATCCCTTTTAAAACACGGTTCTTTAAGGATGCTGTGCAGGAATCGGGGCTCTGAGGAGGACCAAAACTGATGAAAGATTCAGAAAAGTGGGTTGGAGACAGGGCTGAAGGAGCTGGGTTTGCTGGCAGAAAAGTCAATATCTCTTTCTCTCTGTTGGGCTTAAGAAAAGAAGGAATTAGCTTCCTTTGCAGCAAAGATTTTGGATAAAAATGGTGATTAAACATTAAGATAACTCTGCTCGGAAAGTAAGGGCTCCTCTTCTCAGTGAGTTTTTGTGAGCAGGTTTGTCAAAGTCCTGCTGGTTGAAACGTAGGTGAAGTCCTTTCCCCTTGGTTGGCAGGGAAGTGAACTCAAATTTCCTACCACCTTTCTCTGCTTCTCATGTCTATGTAAACACGGGAGCATAAAAATCTTGCTTTTTTCCACACAGGGCTGTGGAAAAATCAAGTCTGATATGGTTAATATTTTATAACTGCTCTGAGCTATAAAAAAATTGGCACTGCTTCCAAAGTTGCTGCAGAAAGGATGGATAATTTATAAGAAAAATGTGGGGACTGTCCCATCTTCTGTTTTCAAAACCTGCCAGGTTGGAATTATGATCCCTAAAGTGCCTATTTTGATTTGGAGGGGGTTGAAGTTGATAAGGACGTGTGCAATTGTCACAATAACCTTGCAGGAAACTTCATTAATGTGTAAATCACAGGGAAATGGCCAAAGATCTCCTTCTTGTGTAATGGGCACTTAATGCAACATCAGCCTATGGCAGACAGAAACCCAAATTATTCCTTTGAGTGCTGAAAGAAGGGGTTTAGGTGTGCTGGTTGATACCTGATCATGTGCAGGTGTTACAATGAGTGCACAGATGATCTTTCAAAAGGAACATTTAGAGAGCTGTGTTTGCCGTGGTTTCTTGTGCTTGGCCAGGGCTTGGAGCAAGCTGGGCTGGTGGAAATTGTCCCTGCCCATGGCAGGGGGTGGCACTGAATGGGATTTAATGTCCCTCCCAACTCATTCCATGATCCTGTGATTCTGCTCCCTGTCCACATCCCCTCCTCAGCCCTTTGCATGCCCACAGCTCACCCTACCACATCTCCCTGAATATCCCACAGTGAGAAGAGGAAGAGCAATTTATTTTTTTTTTTTTCCTTTGGTTGTGTCATAACCTTAAGGCAGCTTTAAAACTGAATTTTGCATTTCATGATTTGTTCTTCCCACACACACGCACATATTCCCACTCCCCCTCAATGAGGTAATTGCATGACAACTAGATTAATATCTTTTACATACTTATTAAACTCAATAAGTGGTCCTGCGCAAACAATTGATATTTAATTACCGTATTATCATCCTACTAAATTTTAATTACTATTCATTTTAAATACCTCATATGTTATCATTCACGGTAATGCGGATTTGTTTCTCTGTAAACGCTCCTCTGTAAATCCTAAATTCGTGCTGAAGTAACCTGCAGAGTAATTCGGGTTTCTCAGGGCAATGGGATGTTTCATGCAGGCCCAAGGTATCCCAATATGATATAGAAAGGGAAAATTGAACCACCAGCTGGTATTGGTCCAATTAAAGAACATGTTTTTGAAGCAAAATTCAGAAAAGGTTGAGTGACTTTACCTTTCAAACCTCCTTTCAATGTCATTTCAGCTTAAAAGATCTTAAACCAAGAGAAATTAATAATTAGCAGCTGACAATAGCTGATTGTTATGAACCAGAACAGTTCCAAACTAGGCAAGGAATGTGAAAAAAGCCTAAAATCACAATTCTATGATAAACTTACCTCTTCCACTGATCATTGTTTTTACCTCTGACAAGTATCAATTTTCTAGATCTCATCCATGAGTCACTTAATTACTCCTCAGAGAAAGGAAAATATGTGGTAATTTTTGTAGGGAAAAAACAGCCCCCTTTGAGGTAAAATCATCACACCTGCAGCAGGAGGCAGAGATGGGGTCTCGTGATCAGATTTGCTTAAATCTCTTTGGTTTTGTAATTTATTGATGAAGGTTTTAAAATAACAGGGGTTTATTTTCTATATTTGTGAATATAAGAAGTGGAGCAGTTGTTGATGACTCTGCTGAGAAAGGTCACAGGCTCTGAATCAGAGCACTTTGCTCAGCTCCTTCTCGCTCTTACATTCATTGAAATTAAATCTCTTCAGAGAGCTCTTCAAATCCATTGTGCTTTTCACAACCAGGCACGTGAAACTATTAATATCTGTACTCTGGCAGCAAGATTTCCCAAATTTCTGCAGAATCTCTCTTTTTTCTCCTCATTTTTGCAATTTCTCTAGGTGGTCCTTGATCCCATCTATTTCTTTTCATTGTTAAAAACAGGTTCAGCTTGTTCCTTATAAAATTTATAAGGTCTCTTTTTCCACCTAAAACACATTTTGTGAGAAGGAAGTTAAGTAACAGCTTGGAAAAAGCTTCTTCCACATGGTTTGGTAGTTTGAGGGGATTCAGTTTTGTGGGGTTATTTTCGTTGTTGCTTAGTTATCTTCCAGAAAAGTCCATGGAAAGGATCAGCTTTCTTGTATCAATATGCTAAAAATACACTTTTTTTACTGCAACCACGAGATTTTTCTTTGGCAATTAATTGTGTGACTCAGTCCCATAAGCTCCTGTAATGACTTTATAGGCTGTCAGTGATATATAACCTATTGACTTTCCTTTGGTTATGGGACTATTACTTTCCTGATTGATTTAATCATTCCATGCTACCTTTATCTATCTCCTTGCTCTTATGAAACTCGATTGACTCCTTGCTCTTCAAAGGACTGATCCAAGGGCAAGAGAAATCAAGGGGAGGACGTGGCAGCCCTCAGATGTCTCTTGGTTTTGCTCCTGCCTGAGGTGGACTTTACTCATGGATAAATTCCAGAACAGACCTCTGAGTATGATAAAATAATAATTATGTGGGTTTCTATTGGTGTATTTATCATAATGGAGAACAGGCAATTTTCCCTCTTCACAAAGCACCAGAATTGAGTTCCTGGGGGAATTATTGCTTTACTAATTACACCAGGTTTTATTCATTTTTTACTGAGACAAACAATCCCATTCCCTTCAGGTGAGTTTATTTGCATGAATTGTGAAGTCTCGGGACTGGCATTTCTATAAATCAGGAGGAAAACCAGAGGTGTTGCTAGCCTGTGTATCACGGGCACAATAGAGCCTTAATTTCCTTAGGAGCATTTAATATGCAAACACTTCCCTGAGACAAATTTACTGATTGGGATGAAATTTGTACAATACATTCGTGGTAGGAACTCTTGGACTTAAAACATTTAAACCAGCGCTGGGCTTTTGAGGGAATGAACCCCATGGCACAGGAAAACCCAAAATGTGTCCCTATTGTGGTTTAATAGCCAATAAGTAATAAAATAAATAAATAAATAATGGGCTGAGTGACAGAAAAGACAAATTTGCTGACCTGGGCTTCAGTGCGATTAGACCCCGTATATTGTAATTTTTATAACACATATTCACTGTAACACTTAAACTAGGAGAGTTTGTGTATTAAATGATGTTAGATTAGGATATTTAATGGCTTATAGGATCTAGGGAGGACCCGGGAGGCTAATTTGTTTGCATTAGTTGGACGGGTCAACTGCTTCAAACATGCAGATTATAGAACTACTGGTAGATTGCATTACACAATTTAAATAAATAGTAGCAATTTGTCAATGTCATCTTAGCTTCAACATTTTCCTTTTAAACCCCAGGAAATAGTAGCTCCAATTAAATTGACCTTTTCTTTTCTGCATCTTCATGTTATTAGTAGATAATGCTTAGTCTTTTAGCAAGTAAAAAAAAATAAAAATTAAAAAATAGCAAGGAATAAAAATAATTCCAAAGCAATGAGGCACTTTTAGGAAACTTTCCAGGGAAAATTACATTCTTTATAAACAACTGAATCCGGTTTAGCCACCCAGTAAATTTTACAAGTCAGATATACATACATATGTCAGGAATAAATGAAGACACATGAATTGCTGGATCTCAGTGATGAAACCTTTGGTTTCAGGGGACAATTGCAGGTTCTTGGCACAGCAAAGCTTTAGGTTGGATTATTCATTTTGGAGACAGTGCAGCAAAAATGGAGTATAATAATTAAATAATCCAGATGTGAACCACCCTCAGCCACATCTGGAATGTGGGGAGTCAAGGGTAGGGATCCAGTTACTCAGTCTTGGAGCACTGAAGGAGGTGGACTGGAAAACTTGGACTTCTTGTAGTCAAATGAAGTGGTGAAATACTTAAATTGTCAGATGACATGGAAGAATTTGGCTCAAGAGGTTTCCCTATGTCCATGTTCATAAAAATTGGTTTATTCCTTTGTCCTCCTGAGAAACGTTAGCAGTAAAATCAGAATTTACTCCAAATTTGGTACTGCAGGTTGTTTTGAACCCATGGCAGCTCAAGGTTTTTGGAAAAAGTTTGGCCAGAGGAAGATCCCTAAAGGTTCCTCAGTGTTTCAGGCAAAATCCTGGGACAGGAACTCTGCTATAGCTGTGTCCTGGTGGAGTTTACCTGGGAAAGGGAACAGCTCTCTAAATTAGAGCAACTCAAAACTTCAGGTTTTGCTGAATAGGGATGGATTGTTTTTAGATGTCCAGGCTGAAAAGGGTTTTGGAGCTATTTTTCTTGCCTGAGCAGTTTGTGACTAAAGCAAGAACAACCAAAATGTGAAATCATGAAAAAAATACTATTTTTTTAAGGAACATGCCAATCATCTCTGCTGGAATCCAAGAGGAAAAAAAATCCAAACCAACCAACCAAGAAACATACAAACAAACCCCCCAAAAACCCAAACAGCCAAAAAAATTCTTGTTCACCCATCTTCAGTGTCCTGGGTAAAATGGCAATTCTCGTGAGAAAATCCAGATTCAATTGGTTTCAATTATCCATTGTTTTATTCATCTTTTTTATCGGAAAATCTGATTTCCAGTCCTTTCCTTTTGGGTGTTGTATGAGGCATCTCTCACTTTGCTGCTTTGTTTCCAGGTGCATCAGGGATCTTTGCATAATCTCAGTGTTTGGGTTGAAAAGTTTCCATCCATTTCTTGTGCCACGTAACAATAGAGCCCAGAAACAAAAATAGAGCCAATTTCTTGTGCTCCCCTTTATCACACCTGATTTTTACGTGATGCTTTCAGAGAGTTTGGAGCATCCAGCAAAGCTCCTTCTGACACAGAAAGTTACAATAGCATTGACTTTATAGACTCACCTGCTAATTAAAAAGCCTTTTTTTTTTTCCTGAGCGTGTGGAATTGGCACATTCCAAAGCTGAACGCTCCAAGCACAGAGCACGGGATATTTAAAGTTTCACTTTATTTAGAATTCAGAGCAGATCATTCAGCAGCCACCATTTGAAAAGAGGCCAGAAAGCAATTTTAACAATATCACATGTGAGAAGATGATTCAAAGTTTGGGAGAGGGATAATCCTGTAATCTCTGTGATCTAAAACCGAGCAGAGGACGTGGCATAACATATTAAATACAAAAAACCAGAGTCCTGCTACTTTCAGTGCTGACTGCTTGGAGAGCAGACATGGTAGACATGGATCTCTCTCATTGTGTTTTTAACATCATGAAACTGAGTATCTGATCCTCAGAAATTCAAAATAGCCCAGCAAGAGTTGCAAGGACAGGGATCAACCTCTCCCTTCCCCATTTTGGCTTCAGGGATGCCCCATTTGTTCCCAGGAACAAGGGAGCAAAGCAAGGGCTGTTCAGGCTTCTGACATGTTCCTATGGCTCCAAAATGTCCAAAGGGCATCTTGGCTTCTGCTGGGAATAAAAACAAATGGAGAGGTGAAGGACAATCACTTCTGGATTATTTTTTCCCAATCAAGGCAATTAAAGCCAATTAGAAAAACACAAATTTTCAATTTGAGATGATAACTGCTAAGGAATATTTTAAGGTTATTAGGAGAACTTTGCCTGCATTTATTTAATGTGCCATCTAATGTTGAAGATGCCACTGCACCTCCTCTTAGCATCTTTACAAATGCTATGTCACCAAGTGCACTCTTTTTATTTGGATCCAGATACAAAAACGCAGTAGTAAATTTTATGGGTTTGTTTGCTTTTGCACTTTTTGTGGATTTCACAGATTTCTGCTTTGTGATCAATCAATGCCTTTTTTAATGCCTTTCAGAGCAGTAGCCACAAAGTTCTTTCCAAAGGACAAAAAGAAGGCAACAACTTTTAGGAGGCCAATCCTGACTGTTTCTGAGTACTGTCAGTCTTTGGCTGGCAAGTGTTTTGTAGGCAGATTCCAGGATTCCACAAACACAAAGTGGCAAAGATGTACCTCATTGAAGGATTGTTATCCTTTTTCTTTTCTTTTTTTCTTTTTTTTTTTCAGTTGGCATTTCTGCTGTTACCTCAAAGGTCTGAGTGGAGAGCTCGAGGTGTACCCAACAGATCAATGGTGCACCCCTTCAAGCGTCTGCTCTGGCTCGGGGGTATCAATTGCAGACTTCTAGGGCTGGCACTTCCTTCCTTTCCATGTGCAGTGCATGGACCTCATTTCTTCCTGGGTACCTCACAGCACAAACCCTGTTGAGATGGATCTGATTTGAGTGGGATTAGCAGAGAACCAGGTCCCGTGTACGGCGCCCATTTTGTGCCGTGCCTCTGCTGCCACTGCTCTTTGCCAAAGAACTCCATCCCTCATTAGCAGCTGGCAACAAAGCAAGAGAGATGCACACTGTGGAGCAAAAGAAGTCAGAACCAATTAACATTTGTACCGTTCGCTGTTCTCTAAGAATCGTTTAAGGGTAATTCTGGAAATTCCATGATTGCAGGTTGTCTGTGGTGTTTTCTCCCTTGTCAGCAGCTCAGACAGGAGCAGAGATGTAACCAAAGTGAAACAGCACATACGCAGTCATTACTCAGCAAATTAAATAAATATGCAATAATTGCTTATTTTCCTTAAGGGACTGCATACAGTAATAACACTTGGATAAAGAAATTCTCTGCTTTCCCCCATTTCTGTATTTTCTGCATGTACAGATAAAAATAACATGGCATCGTGTTAGTTGGTTACAGAGACTGAATCCACATAAACCAGAGGTTTTGATCTCTCTGAATCTGTTTGAAAAGGAATTATTTTGGTTCCTTTCTGGGTTTGCATGAATGTAACTATTATCATTTCCTTTTAAAGTTCAGCCCCACTGCCGAAGGGAAAATTTCTCAGCGTAGAGAATGAGTAAGCAGCAGCTTTTGGTTGCTACATCGTTCCATATAAATGAACTGCTTTAATTGATTCTAAATGCAATTAAATAAAATTATCTATAAATTGGTAAATGTATCCATGGCTGCAAATAAAAACTCAGCCTGCTTGAACAGGCTTTCTTCTTTCTGATGAACGTCACAATGTCACAGCCTTGGATTTTGGGACTGATGTATGAAGCAGTTCCTTCCAGATCAAGACAAATCTTCACTCAGGCATTCCAGAGCTTTTCCACCCTCTGTTTCAGTGAGCAATAATCATGCTGGAATATGTGCAAGGATCTTTACGGAAACACTCCTTAAATACAGTTGAGAAGATCTAAGTGTCCACCGTAGATCTGTAAATAGACTGTGATACAATGACACCAAGTGTGCATGGAAATGCAGGACACTTTGGATGTGTTTGGACCAAGGGTGGATCAGACCTTGCAGGGAGTTATGGGGGAAGAAAAGCAGATTGTGACACTGTTTTTAATCAGTAAATGCAAGCTAAAGTGATGCCAGCACTCTGTGCCTGATGGGTTGAGCTCTCCATCCCAACACGCCCCGCTCTCCTGGGGAAGTGGGATGGAGAAGACGTGTTGGAAGACTTGGAATTCGGGGAAGAGGCTCCTGTTGATAAGATGGGAGACTCCAGACATTTTCATACAGAGAACAAGAGTCCTCTGTTAAGTTTTGCTGCGCAGAACTTTTAAATGATGCACAAGTGGCTCCTGAGGGTGCGTTTGCCTGTGTGCTGTGACGTGGGGATGTTCTTTGGGTGAGAAGGACCTGGAGGAGGAAAACACAGAGGAGGGAAGAGCTGAGCTAGGGGAGGTTGATGCTGACGTGGGTTTAGGCATGAACTCAGGGTACAAGAAGGCTGAATACAAATTTGTTCTGTTCATATCTCTCACTGGTACAGGGCACTGCAGTCATGCAGCTCACCCTTTTTCTCAGGCTGAGTCATTGCCAAGGCTTGATTTTGGATCTCCTGGTTATGTAGGGGTTTGTTACTGTCCTTCCTCTGGATTAAGGTGCACTGTAGGGGGGTTTAGTTATTATTATTTAAAGTTTATATTGATTTTTTTTGAAGAGTGTCTTTAAAAGAATTGCTCTTCATCAGCCATGCTGATATAAAAGCACGTTGCTATAATAATGGCCTTTGAATACTGTCCATTAAACTTTGACATTTAAAGTGTTTACTGTGAATACGTATTAAGTTTCTCATTAAAGACAAGGTCTGGTTTTCTTGATGTGACTCTTAGATTAAATCAGTCTAATCCAAAATAAATACAAAGATGGAGAATTCATAACAAGCCGCCTTGTAGATTCTCTGTGTGTGAAACAGCAACTGCTTTTGTGGCAGGGAGATTTCATTTTAGTGTCTCCTCTTTGGCCCTCAAGAAAAAAAAATCTGCTCATTGTGTACAAAACCTTTTGCACTTTGACATACGTCCTTCCAGCAGAATCCCTTTTTTTTTTATTGAAACAAACTTAAACCATATTCCATTTCACAAAAGTGAAATGTGCTGAACATGTGCTTTTTAAAATAGAAGCATGTGCATCAACTCTTCTACTGAAGACACTTTCTGAGAGCAGTCTCCTGGGAAGGTCCATTACCCAAAATCCAGCGAGCACAGGAAAAGGGTGAAACAGTATTAGATCAAGCTTTACTAGGCTGGATGGCCCAGGCTGTGGAATAAGTGATATTTAATACATGCACTTGGAGGCTCCTGTTGAGTGCCCTGTTTGGTAACCCGGATCAGGATGCTTGTTTAGTGGATAAAAGTGTAACTTTAGAAATTGGCAGGAACTTTCTGTGCTTGGCCACCTGTACTCTCAGCCAGATACGGTGTAAGGAGCCTCAGACAAGCACACTTTTCAAAGTTTGTTCTGTTTCACTTCCTTACAACCACCAGGTTCAAAGAACCATTTATTAAAAAAAAAAAAAAGCCTCTCTCAGTTCAAAGATGCATTTATAAAGCTCACTGGTCTTTATGATCAAGCTCATACTTTGTCTTCCTGTTACTAAAATAATACTTTTATCCTGCTCTCTTTTTCCCGCTCTCATCTGTTTTGTTATGAAAACATAACCATAATGAAGGTCTCAGGCATTGTATATTCCAGGCAATGTGATACCATAAGTAATAAAAATGGGATTTTTCTCTTTTTGGTGGAGTTTTTGCTGTCAATAGTAATTGTATCAAAAATAATGTGAACTCCCACCGATGCCTGCATAGTCAATCAGCATAAAGTATTAGCACTTCAGGGACACAAAGGCTCTGAGCCTGATAAAAGAGATTGGACTGAGAATTTTGACCTAAGAATATAATAATGTCTTCCAAGATCTCATTATGCCCGTGCCCATTTGAAACCATCTGGGGCCCGGAATAATAAAAGGAGTGGTGTGAATTTATGAACCCATAGATCCAGCCATGCCCCCTTGGATATTGTGTTGGATTAGTAGATTTACTGCTAATCCAAACACTGTGGGCAAAATTATGTCTTTACATCTGCACTGCGGCTCTCGCAGAGCTGCAGTAACTTAAACGCTTGAAGGGTTGACAGCAGCTCCCCTGCTTCAGGCACAATCTTCTGGCACCCTGCCACCTTCCCAAAAGTGCAGCTCCTCGGATGCACGTCCTCCACGTCTTGCCGTGGCACTTCTCCAAAGGGAGATGCTGCTGCCTCCTGAATGAAAGGGGCTGGTGAGCGAAAAGTCGCCGCTGCCGCCTCTGCCAGGTGGGAGCGGCGGCAGCTCCGTGCAAACGAGGCACAGTTGGCACAGGGAGAGATTGATCCTTCTTCTTCCAGTTGCCTCAGGTGCAGAGCCTGAAGAGAAGAGTCTACATTTAATTGGGGGTGTCTTCAGCTAAATAAAATAGTCGTATGCAAATCCTTTTCCTAAGGGGCAGCCATGTGGACTCATGACCTTTCTTTGAATGGTTTGGAGCCCAGAAATCAATGATTACACTAAATCCATAATTATATTCTTTTCATCTGTGGCAGGGTACTGATAGCATGACAGATGTGAGACCTTGAAAGCATGGGAACTTCAAAGACTGTTGAGATGTGTTAGACACCGTGGACATGTGGAGCAGGAAAAAATAAAATTAAAAATAGCAAGAGGCTGCTCTACCAATGTTTTGGGTGATCCCTCTCCTGCACACGTGTGTGCACACACGTGTACACCTTCCTATATGTGACTCAGGTCCCCAGAGAAGAAGACAACCTCAAAGAATTAAATATTTTCACTGTTGTTTCATTTTACCTCAAGAGGCTTCCCAGAGAAAAGAAGGGGGTGGGCTGGAGGAAGCATGGCTGGAGACACTGCCTGGAATCAAGAGAGGTGAATGTGTTCCAGTTCCTCTTGTGCTGCTTCTGAAAGACATGGCCAAGAGGGTTTGTTCTTCCAGGAGGTGTTGCTCAACAATGTATTTTTGCCTTTAAAGGGCAGAATTGTACATTATAGTTATTTTTGTGTCTTGTAATACTATGTTCCAGAAGAAACACTGGGTCAGCGTGAGGAGGGTTTGCAGTGGGGTGTGAGGGAAGCTCAGCCTTCACAACCCAGAGAGAACAATGCAGGTCCCACCTGGGAAAGTGATGTCTGGGGGGGCATGAGCCCAGAGATGCTCCCTGGAGGAGGCTGGTGTTGAAGGTGTGGGAAATTCAGAATTACTAGATAAGTGACACATTCCCTGTGTGCCAGCGTGCAGCTGCCATGGATCCTGGTGCTCCATAACTGCGAGGAGGTAAAAGTCTGCATGGGTAAAAATTTCCAACAAAATAATATTTCCCATTTATCCCAAATTTAAAACTTTAAATTTTTTGTATATTCAGTCAGTGCCTCACAGTCTTGGCAAGTAGAGAACAAATGTGTTAACAGGGATTGGGAATGACATTCCCAACAAATCCTTGGTATTTGGAGCTGGGAATGTAAATCAGTGTCATACTCAAAAACTTGAAGGGCACATCGTGGACATTTTTTATTTATTGCAACTTCAATAAATAGCAAAACTATTCAATATTAATCCATATTATTTATTAGTAGTGTTTATTCCTTAAAAATTCTGTGTGAATTAAAAATTTTGAGTGAAATATCAGAAATTAATTTGCATGAACTCTGCATGACACTGTGTCAAAATCAGTGAGTAAACACAATTATTTATATGTTCTTGGCATTACACATCCCATGGGTATTCATAACTCTAAACACATCAGGAAATGATGGTATGAAAGACGCAGGTAAGATAAAGTGAAGATTTTTGGTGGCTGTCATCAATACAAGGAATTTTATAACCATATAATTCAATCTTAGATGAAATTTCATAACATTGATAATGTGGAAACGAAAGTTGAAAATTATCAGGGGTTTGGGTTTTCTGTAAAATTTGAAACTTTGATATTAAGTTACTTTTTGAGGTTCAGTGCATACTCTCAGAAATAAAAAACAGCACATATAAATGCAAAATCTCCCCAATATTACAGGAATTATTTAGTTTCTAAGGCAAGCTCAAAGAATTTATCAATTTAGCCTGACTCTGAGATCCCAAAATACCATTCTGTCACTGATCTCAGAGTCTGAAATGCCTGAATGATACTTATGATAGTGCTGTCTTGGATGAAAAATCCAGATTTGGAGGGAGCATCCCTTAAAAAGATGATTTTTAAAATAAATATTTGTTGTTTGAAGCTGGTGGGGCATCTCTGAGGTTGAAAGTGTCTCCTCAGGGCTGCATTAAGTGGCAGAGAGTAGCACAAGTAGCCAAGTGCATGTGGAGTTTCTCTCCTTCCTGCACAATTTATGGATAACTATGAAGCTTTTGGAAACAGCTGAATTTCAAAACATCAGTAACTCTAGCAGCTTCTCCCTGCTCTCCCTGTTCAATTCCAAATCTGAGCGAAGCCCTTCCCACCATCTTTCTCCTTTGCCATTTTTAATATCTACTTACAATTCGTTTTCCAAATGATCCTTCATTCGTTTCTCCCCTCGTTCCTTTCCTTCGGTTCTTTCTTCCTTGTGCTATTCCATCGGCATTGCTTGGCAGGCATGTCAGGGTTCCTTTTCTGGCCGCCAAAGGGGCATCCTCTGGAAGGCCACTCATGTAAATTCAGCCAAATACTTGTGGAGAATTCCAAGATTCCAACTGGGCAGAGCCAGTTCCTTCTATCACTGAGGTCTGTTCTTCAAGGCAGATTAATTGTTGAAGTGCTGCACCAGTTGCATGGGTATTATAAAGTCATTTTATCACTTCTGTGAAAGGAGTACCATCCCCATTCCTCCAAATATTCAAATCTTACCTTTTCTGCCTAATGCAGGGGGCACCAAGATGAACAAACTAGTTATACATGCATGGAAAGTAGCAAGCTGAAAGTAATTGTGTATTCAGTTTTAATGGAGCTGAATCTCCTGCTGAGATTTCAATATCTGACAGCATTGCTTTCATTGCCCCAAATGCCCAACCTTTCTCTAATGTTTGACCTTGGGTATGATTATATTTCTGTATGTATCTCAAATGATGCAAAATCATTTGCCTGTATCAGTCATCTCTCACTGACAATCCTGCTCCAGCTCGTGGCAGAAGAGAACAAGTCTGATGGCATTAACAATAGCTAAAATGAGCTTTGATAGATGCTCCCAGTCCTTCAATAAATACATAAAGCATCTCTATAATGTCATTTTGTTAACTGATAAACAACAAAAGGATGAAGGCATTCACTTTTAACTATAGTGCATGTCATTATTTTCTCATTGCCTTGCTTAGGGTAGAGAAGTAATGTGACCTGCAGAATAGAGGACAGGACTGTTGCTTTCAGTGCTGGTTATTTATATTCTTTGCTGTCCCACCTGCTAAATGAGAGCTGTACAAGTGTGTGACAGTCTCTACCATGGCAGTTTTGTGTCAAGATGTTGACCCACAAACCTGGGTCGGCTCCTGGTGGTGTCACATCACCCACGATACCGGCCTTACGTTGCTCTGTGCCTGAGGTCAACACGCAGCTCCTCACAGAAATGCAGTTCTTGGGTCTGCTTCTTGATCTTTTCTCTATCTAACTCTGGTCTAAGCTGGTCCCAGAGGAAGTTTAGGTTGGACAATAGGAAGAAATTCTTCACAGGAAGGGTGACTGAGCATTGGAAGGGGCTGCCCAGGGAGGTGGTGGAGTCCCCAACTCTGGAGGTGTTTAAGAAGAGACTGAATGTGGCACTCAGTGCCATGGTCTGGGCGACAAGGTGGTGTCAGGTTGGACTCGATGATCTCAAAGGTCTTTTCCAACCTCAGCAATTCCATGATTCCGTGATTATTGGCCTTGTAGTCCTTGCTCTAGAGAAGCTCTTGCTCTGTGCTGGGCTGGCAGAGGCAGGTCCAGGAGCAGCATTTTCATGGCATTTACAGATGTGTACAGAGGTTTGGAGATGATGTAAGTGTAAATTACTGCAGTTCAGGAGAGAAGGAAGGGCTGCATCCTATTCCTTGCACCCCCACAATGAAGTGGCCATAGGGGAGGAGCTGGGGGGTGGCAGAGAGGGACGTTGGTGGGTGTGAGGAAAAGGGGCTTTGGACAGATGGGGACAAAGGGACCGTTTTTCCAGTGTGGCTCCACCAGGCAGCCTCAGTGTGATTAATGTTCCTGTGCTAGTAACAAGAACGTATCCCTGAAGAGGGAAAATTTGATAGGAGCTTCTTTTTTTGGGTCTGTATAAACTGGGCACATTATTTTAATAGTACACCATTAAGGTATTTATCTTAATTTAAAAAAATAATATTTCCCTTGTTGTTTGCAGTTGCCCACTAGAAACGAAATCCCTTTCCTGACTGAGTATCCTTTGCAATCCTGAGCTGGTTGTTATTGCAGGTTGCCTCGGGAATACCGAGTTACTGAGTTTCAGACTTTCTTCAGAAATACTGAGGGGAGTTTAACAGCATCTGAAAATACAGATAAAGAAATACATGGACCATGCAAACAAAAGTAAGTGGGATAAAAAGGGATGTGTTTACCAGATGGTGCATGGAAAAAAAGGTCCACAAAGAAGTCCCTTGGTCTGACTGCAAGGCTTGTTAGGGATGCAGAGCACTGACCAAGTTCACTGGAGTTTGAAATCCCAAGGGCAGTTTTGGGTTTCTTGCTGTGCACTGCAGAAGGTGATTTAATAATTCATCTGAAACTGTGCAAAACTTTCTGTTGACTTAATTTACTCCCTCTTCAAGCAGATTTTTAGTTTTTCTGGGAGATTTTAACCTGGTCTTGAGGAACTATAAATAGCTGGAGGCCTAAACCCCGGGTCTAAAGAGCTTCACTCATGTCTAGTTGAACCTGGACAATCTGACCAGTGGTTTGTCTGAATTTACAAAGGAAAATGGGCGCAAGGAGGCTTAAAGGAGTTAAATTTGCTGTTGCTGTACACTGGTCTGCCTTAGTACAGCATCTCTACTTCTCAAGAAACAGGGTAAAGAGAAATTAAGGCAAATCCAGGCCCTGGTGTGTAGAAGGGGGGAGAGATTTAGTGCTGGGAGCTACTGTCAAGCATTCTTTACACAAATGCAAGATTTCAACACCTTTCTGCTTCTACTGCTAATAAATGTCCCTGGTAAATTTACATTTCCTTCTCACTCACAAACATTCAAATGCTTCATTAGTGATTGTTGCTTTGTCTTTTACTATTAACTGTCTCTCTTCCAGTACCTTTTACTTTGGCACACATTCTTAATACTTTGTGGAAAATATGGCAAGAGGTCAAAATGTTTATTGGCCACTTACTCCATTCTGGCGCCTGCCTCCATGGGGGCACCTCATTTCTTCAAATAACATATTAAAACCATCAAGCTACCAATCATTAAGGAATCACAAACATCCATATTCTGTTTTAAACACATTTTTAACAGATTTTTCTCAGTTTTCTTCTTTCCAGGATGTGAATCTGGCTTCCAGTAGGCCATCAAGTTACTCAAATTTCTGCAAAATATGTCAAGAAGTGAATCCATTCATAAATACATCTTGGAAACAGCTTTTAAAATAGAAAGAGGCCTTTCCCAAACATAAGGGGCTTTTGTTTGAGGGAGGAAAAATCTGTCTATAGGTGATATCTCAGATAAAAACATTGACATAGTCTGAGTAGCTGTCCAAAAATGAAACACAAACTCCAGTCATTTTTTCATTGCAGGCATGTGCATTTCTGGTAAAAAATGGATGTTCCAATTCAGGAAGTCAGAACAACATGTACAAGTGGCCCAAATTGGTTTTGATTAACAAGGTTTTCTGCCTGGAAGTCACTTTATCTTCATCCCATTAGCTCCACAACAAAATAAATGAATCTAATGCATTAGGCTGAGCCATGCTCTTGCAGGGTGAATGCAAAGGAAAATCCTCGCTCAAGAGCCGTGCAAACATTTTATATAAAATGTAGTTTTTCAGCTTAATATTCCCCTTGGAGTTTATGTGGTAAGAATGCAAAGTTTTCTGCCTCCTTTCATTGTCCCCTCTTGTTCTGCTGATGTTTGTTATTCCCAGATATGGATCATGCCAGGCTGGGATGGTATGGTGTAACTTTAGGCCACTGAGGTGCCCACTCCACACAGTTTTTGTAGCTCTTATCCTTTTACATATGCATTTCCTGGAGTCTGATTTTTGGTACAGACCACAGAAAGGGGATATTTTTTCAGTGAGATCAACAAATAGGAGACTTTCCTATGTAAGGATCTTCAAAACCTTCATACCTTAAGGATCACCTTCCACAGCATGTGCTAATCAAAGCAGAGAATCCCCTTCCACACCTAAGTCTGGTTTTTCCCTTTCTCATTCCTGTATAAGGAAGCTGATTTTTCCTCAATTATTTCAAGTTGTGTTGCTTAGAAAGTCAGGTTTAAAGTAGATTTTCTTGTCTGTGCAAAAGCATTAATTTTGGTGCTTGTTCCTACTCAGAGGTTATTCCAAATATTCAATTTCCAGATTGATCAAAGGTTTTGTTTTCACAACTATTCCAAAAAATGTCTGTTCTAAGCTATTGATAGGTGGATGACACGTGCTTTTGTGAGGAGGAAAGAGGAGTCTTTTGAGTTTGGCTCCAAGGAATCTTGTCCTCTAATTCCACTCTACCCCCCAATATCTCTACCACAGAAAATGTATTTAGTTCCAAAGTTATCTTGGGAACTATGAGTAAGTGCAGTTGAATTCCTTTGATGTTCTGCATAAGGAAATATGAATATACAGACAGAAACCTTAAACAAGATCTATTCTTGATTATATAAAACCTGAAGATGACTGAACTTTCATATTTTATTTTTAATTTCTCTAAGCAATGTAATACATAACTTTGTTTTATTTTTAGGAAGAGTTATTGCTAAAAAATAGCAGTTAGAGAGGACTCTTCCAAATTCTGCTGGGCAAGAGGGTGTTATTCTTACCAACTACAGAAAAATTTTGAATTTAGTCTTTACTAAAACCCCAGTGGCAATGCTGGTGCTTCTTCTGGTTATACCTCACTATAATCTAAGCTAAACCACCAAGAGAATAAATTCCCACATAATCTGTGTTTTGTTCGTGTTCGTTATCTTCTTACTTAAAAATTGTCCATGAAAAAATGAACACGTTCATAGGAACATGACTCCAATATTTGCAATGGAAAATATGTGAGAACAAAACATTATTCAAATTATTCAAATTTCAAAAATATACAATTGCAACCAGGGCTGTCGTGTTCAGCTCCAGTAGGCACATTGGATTGTCTTTTTTTTTTTTCAAGTGGATAATTTATGTAATTAACCAAGATGCAATGAATTTTAAATTGTATATTAAAATGGCAAAATTAGGTAGTTAGGAAAAAAATATGATGTGGTTTACATTCTTACTCACTGCTAGGAATTTTTTTTATTGCAGAACTTAAAATTGCAGCTGACAGCTTTTTAATATGAATCTTGTCCACAAAAAGTGTTCTCCCTGACCATCTTGACCTGATGTATTGGGATAATTTTTTAAAAATTATATTAATACATCTGTAAAATACTATTCTTGCTCATGTGCAACTTTTCCGAGTGATACTGAACGGGATTTTTTTGGTTATTGTTTGTCATCTGGGAATGCACTTTAAGCTTAACACCAAGAAATCTAAATGTGTTTTTATTATACTCAGTCTTTTACATTTTAAACAGAACCAGCAAATACGAAGCTCCTTTTTTTCTCAGAAAATTTGATATAAACTTAATTCTGCAGCTCCTATCAAGAATTGTTCTTTGCCATTACACCTCTTGATCCCGTTTATCTGCATAATTCAAATGCAACCCTGAAAGATATAAACAGAGTGACAGTTTTTAAACATATTTTCTGATAATCAGCACAAACTATTACTTGAACCTATTCAATAACATCACCCTGACAGACGGAATTCAATGACCCTCAATAACAACAGATACAATCTCATTGTATAAAATTATATTGTGACATGATTGTGTTGAGTTATGACTGAGGTTGACTTGCAATATGGCACGTGTTTTCTTTAGGAGAAGATGATACTTATTGACATTGAGATAATGCAGGATCTAAATTGTGCAGCCCGAGCTTCTGTCATGAAAAAAATTCCCCCAAGAGTAAAGAGATGTGTGAGTACAACCAGGAGACAAATAAATAGTCAAATACTGGTGGGTTTAGCAAGAATAGAACTGTTATTTAACACAAATGTCTTCGCTGGGGCAGATTCTTTGGTAGCTGATGTTGATGTTGGGTGGCTCAGTTCAGGTTCCAGTAGTGGGAGGAAAAGGGGCCATGGCAGTGGAGATTGGCATCAGAAATCTCTGCTTGTGGCTGTCAGTGAGAGGTCTTTTCTCATGGGGTCTGGCAAACCAAGTTCATTCCTAGACGAGGACAGTTGTCCAAATGGATATTTAGTGGCTGAAAAAACCAAAGTGATTTCAGAACATCAGGTTCCCTGAGGTGTTGGGGGAATGTGTGTTGTTAACAAGAGGACAACAGTTCCTGGCCAGAAGGGCCAACGTTTCCACCTTCTGTCCTTCCTCACTTGGTCTGAGCTCCCAATTCCAGAGAACGTGGAACATTGTGAAGTTGCTGGACTCTGGGGTGTCTGGTGGGGCAAAAGTGCTGAAAGCGGGAATAGCACAGATGATGTCAAACGTTCCTAGGGAGTCTTTGGTGAGACTCCAGATAACGGGCAAACGGACAGGGCAAGGTCCAGGTGGCATCACTGCTGGAGCTGCTGGACGTTGTTGGCCAGATCTGGCCAAGACTTTGCTCTTGGTATCTTGGAGAATTGTGGGTAGATGTATAATTCCTCAGTGTGTGTGTTTCTCCTTCAAAGAAAAACACCCCAAATCCACAAAAACAGAATGAAATATCATTATAATTCCTGTCTCTAGGAAAGCTACTTTGCTAAATAGTGAGAAAATCGCAATGTCTTCAATCCGATTGAATGAGGTAAAGCAACCATTCAAAAGTGTCCAGAAGGACAATGGTCTTTTACTTTTCATGTGAGAACAAGAAAGATTTTTGTCCAAAAGCCAAAGCTTCTGAACATTGAGACTCCCAGCACGTGCAGATGTTGAGGGGTTTGGGTTTGTTTGCCTGAATCATCGGTAGAGCTGATGATTGTATAAAACCTCATTATTACAAGCAGGTTAGGAACATGAAGCTTGTTTATGAATAAATAATTCTGTGTCTATTCTGCAAGGTAGGAAGGACACTCAGGACATTCAACCTCTCCAAGAATGCCGTGAGCAGGAAGTATATGTGGCAGGAAAACAGATTTATGGTCAGGTAAATATAGGAAGAAAATGACACACACAATAAATGGCATTACTGGGGTTTACATACAAAGGCAGAAGTTAGAGCCATTGAGGGCATCCACTGGTTAAAATTTAGTACAGATAGAAAAGTGCAGGATCTTGAGTCATTTCCATTACTGGTGAGATAAAAATCAATGTCCAAACACTTCCTTACTGGCAAGAAGCCACTGAAAATACCAATCTGCTCTATAATATAAAAGTCCAGTGTCACTAATTTGAGAGAGGATACAGACTCCATGCTGCCTTCAAATGACTGCTTTTGTTGTTCCCTGAAATGTGGTTTCCACAAAAATACTTCATGGAGAAATGAATCCATTGGCTGTTTGCTCTGCTGGCCTGGAAGGGGCCAAGCTGTCTCTGGTGGTCAGTTCACCATCGATCCGGGAGTCCCAGAGGGTTGCTTGGCTCTCATCATCAGAGCAGGATTGCTAGGAAGAGGAACGAGGGTGTTATATCCATGAGAGCCATGGTCTGGAACCACCTGCCCTGGGTGATGAGTGCACAACCCACAAGTTTTCTGCAGTGGTTGCACCCACTGGGTTTACTCCTGGGTGCAGGCACGTGTTCCTCACGTGCTCGTAAAGCCCTGCCCACCCTGCAGGGCCGGGGGCTGCGCTGCTCTCCCAGAAATAGTCTCTCTTCCCTCTGAAGTTTTCCCCCTCTCCTACAGCAGTGCGAGGTCAGGCACACAAAGGTGCTGTCCCCTGATTGCAGCAAACACCGCCATGTGTTGTATGTTTGATGAATTAAAAGGATGCTGCCAACTTAATTACACTGTAACCCTTCAATAAAGGAAGGGCAGAGCTGATTAACTAGTGAATAATTGGGGGCTGATTGATGGCTTTCTCCCTCACTGCTAAAGGCTGTATATATAATTATTTTGCCTGTGGGCCTAATTTTGCCACTGTTAGCTTCCACTTTTGTCATCAGCTGTAATTTATGGATGGGGCCTGAAGCCTTAAAAAAGGCTGGAAAATGAAATAGCCCCAAATCCCCAGATATGTCACCTGGAAATGGCCAGCAGGCAGCCTTTAACGTCAACATTTGCAGCCGTTTAGCAGCATTAACACCTCATGCTTAGCCGGAAAATAATATTATCATTTGTCAACAACTATCATAATATAGATTTTTTTCCTGACATGTAATAATGTTGCATCACTCACACCAATGATTTAATATATGTTTTAAATGCAAGATCAATTTATTGCCACTGAATAGCAAATTCTTATAGTAATGCACCAAAAGAAAATAAGAGAGGCAGAGGAGGAAGACCCACATTCCTCATTGCATTGGCAGGTTGGTTCCAAAAATAGCATCTAAGTCTCTAATGAACCCCCCAAATCGCAGCAAACTAAGGTGGTGTGTGAAACTCAGTTTAAAAATATATAAAAATATTTTTTCCTTGAACTTCAAAAGATGCAGCAGCAGCCTCAAAGAAAATCTAGTTAATAAGCCACTGAACTTAAAAAACATTGGGGGACAATTTTCCACTGACTGTCAATCAGCAGAGCTGCACAAGAGCCCGTGGAGTTCCACTGGTTTGCACAGGATGTAGATCTGGCTCTTTGTATTTTAAATTGAAATAAGATTTCTTACTTTTTTTTTTCCCAGAGAGACAAAGCCTAATCATTAATTCTGCAAAGTAACAGCAAAAGACACTCTGTTTTGAAGGACTGAATTGCTTCAGTGGCAAAGAGATGCCCCCCCAAAATTCAGCCTGTTTGGGGAAAACACCACATGCTGATTAGAGCTGCTCCAGTGACTGCCTGCTTTATATTCCACAAAGATTTTTTTCAATAAAGTAATAACAACTTAGATTCTTTTTTTGGGGGGGGGGAACCCATATTTAAACATCACGGAGAGGAGCCTTCTAATTTATAAGCCAAGATATACAAATCCTCTCTCTCAAATTTCCTTTGTTGTTTTGTCCTCGCTGAGCACTCCCTTGCCTATGAATCACAGAAAGATTTGAAGAACCTTTCAGTCAAAGCTCAGTTTTGTGCCAGTGGGCACTGGCCAGGAAAAAAAAAAAAAAAAAGATTGATATTTGCCCTCTCTTCTTATCTGCACTTGATTTATAAGTCAGTGCGAGTATGCAAGAGAAATAAAGGCAAAGACCTTGATGCCTCCCTGTGGAGAATATGCACCATTTGGATTGAAGGCATGAAAGAGGAGAAATTAATGGTAAGCTGTTCATCTGTCACTACTGCCAGCCTGATGGTTTTGCAGGGAAGGAGAGGACTGGCTGACATGCCCTCCAGTCAAGGGCATGACTGCCCGCTGTTCTCATATTATAAACACAGTGCTTTGGGTTTCTGAGGGATTTAAATTTAAATTATACTGTACTTTGGATAGGCAAATCTTTACACAAGTTTATTTTCTTGAAGTATTAACATGCAGGATTTCGCTGGCTTTGTGTGGAAGAAAAATAAAAACTAAGTCCCTCTGTTTGATAAAAATGTGTAGCAGACTCTTAAAATGTATCCGTATTTTTAAAGCAGTGTGTTATAGTGTAATGAGATTTAAATTTATATATGCATTGAAGATTTAGGCATAGGCGTAAATAGATAAGCTTTAGTTATTCTACTTTCTGGCACATAGGGAAAGATTAAAAAGTTCAAAATGGGAGTTGAATATTTTTTTCTATTAAAATGGTATAATACTAAGTGCTGCTATCGATGACAACATTAGGAACACATCTGGAGGATAAAAACTGACACAAAACTTTCATGTTGTGCTTCAACGACAAGAAAAATGTACTTACTGCTAAATGACTTATATTCAGTGCTGAGCATTTGTGTCATCTCGTGCCGCTTTTGAAATGTTTTGGTCTGCTCGAGTCCTCACGATGCTCCTGTCACACTGATGAACCTCTGTGTGTCACCAAAGGTATTGAGGATAATTGGAGAGGTTTTTGGTGCCTGGCTTGGTTTGGATAAGTGCACAAGGACATGGGAACTGGTTTGCACCAAGTTCAGGGTTCAGATTTGGGGACATTACAACTGCCCACACCCACTGGCTGTTTAAAACTCTCTTTGCTGAGCTGCAACAGTGGACTGGGAATTCCTGTTTTCCATTAAAAAAAAGGAAAAGTGAGTTGCTAGTCCACTGGTTTCAAACTACCTTGTGTTTTATAAACTAAGAGTAAAAAAAAAAACTTTATCACTTATTTTTGTTAAAATCTCTGAGTTTGAAGCTAATTTCATTATTTCCTGAGGCTTGAGTCATGATTCCTGAAATCCTGGTTTAGGTAACAGATTTCAATGGTAATTGTGCTCAATTAAAGTGATGTTTGCTCTTACTCCAGCAAAATTAATGGCTGGCTGAAGGAACTGTGAATCTTCCACAAACCTGACAAAGATAAACCAGTCAGAGAAGAGGAGATGGGGGTTGCTCGGGTCGGAGATGAAGCTCTAGGATCCTCGGGAAGGGAGGACATCCTTCCCTCCACCATGACTGGCATTTCCAAAGCATCACGCCATGCAAACCTTGTGGAGCTCAACCAGTGCAAGGTGTGCTGCCCTGGGTCAGGGAAATCCCAAGTACAAATCCAGGCTGGATGAAGAATGGATGGAGAGCAGCCCTGAGGAGAAGGACTTGGGGGTGTTGGTGGATGTGAAGCTCGACAAATCCCAGCTGTGGGCACCAGATCCCAGAAACCCCCCTGTGTGCTGGGTTCCTCCTCAGCATGGGCAGCAGGAAGGGGGGGATTCTGCCCCTCTGCCCCACGCAGGTGAGACCCCACCTGCAGAGCTGCCTCCAGCCCTGGGGCCAGCAGCAGAAGGATGTGGAGGAGGCCACAGTACTGTTCCAAGGGCTGGAGCCCCTCCAGAGCCAGGCTGGGAGAGCTGGGGCTGTTCACCTGGAGAAGAGAAGGCTCCAGGGAGATCTTAGAGCCCCTTCCTTGTCCTCTGAGCTGATTTCCACCCTGCCTGAGGGCTCTGCTTCCATGGGCACCGTAATCACCCTTCTCCATCACCTCCTGGGATAACCCTCAGCAGGGGGATTTTCCTCCCTGAGGGACGAGGATCAAGGCGTTCACAGTCCTAATCAAAATTGGTTGGCCAGAGATATCACACCAGGGCTGGGAACAATTCACCTTCATAAATTTCCAGTCCCTCTTATCTTCCTGCCCCTGAAGCATCTCCTCTGCAGCAGTGACAGGCTCTGTGCTGGGTCAGCTGCCCAGCACTCCATGTTTAACTCCCGGCTGGAATCTGCCTGGAGTTTTGGCAGACTTCAAATGTTGGAGGTGATATTTTCTGTGCCAGCTGTGAGTTAAACAGTTTTTTAGAATCTTTTGCTAAAATGAGTAGGATTTTTTTTCCCCTTTTTTTTTTTTTTTTTTAAGAGATTGCGGCAGTGCGTGTTCTTTCACAGTCTTCAAAATTATAATAATTTTCCCAAGCAGCTCCAGTTCCTCCAGGCTTGGAGCAGGTACTTCATTACTTGACGCCTTTTTTTTTTTTGTTCTTGTCAAAAAACCCTCCTGTGCCCCAGTTTATAGGCATGTTAAAAATCTGTTTGCACTTGCTGAGTCCATCTGCACTGAGGCTGATCCGTCTCCTCGCAGTTCTGAGTGCGGAAGCGACGCCCATACGGAGCATCCCTGGTGTGGCCACACCGGAGCAGCCGAGGAAAGAACACTTCTCCCTCTGCTCTGGGGTCACCTCCTGCTGATCCAGGGACAGCACAAACCCCACCCAACTGAGCATTATTTTCTCGGTGCTGAATGTTTGTGCAAACGCTGGCAAATTGTGTGTTTTCCATGTCTGGAGCGACGGGGGCCGGACAAAAAGCTGTTTGCTGTCACAGAGTGCGTGGGGAGCTCGGGCACAGGAGGTGGCAGAACAAGTCTAGAGGTCCCAGTTTTGCTGATGAAGTGAAGGAAGGTCGTCTGGTCCTGCAGGCTGAACACTTTTCAGGCTTCACTTATTTGTTGTTTGGGGAATTGCATTTGAAAGAGAGCAATGGAATGCAAAGGTTGGCAAGTTAAGGACTGAAAAGTCAGAAAATGCTATTGCAGACACATATATATATATTTATATATTTATATGACTTTTGTTCTGTGCTGTGCACTAAAATGTGTTGTGGGGTTGTTCTGCCTGGAGAAAAGGAGGTTCAGGGGAGGCCTTATTGATCTGTAACTCCCTGACAGGAGAGTGGAGCCAGGGAGGCTCAGGCTCTCCTCCCCGGTGACAATTGACAGGATGAGAGGAAACAGCCTCAAATGTCACCTGGAGAAGTTTAGATTGGATATTAGGAAAAATTTCTTTGCTGTAAAGCATTAGAACAGGGAGCCAGGGAAAAGGTGGAGTCACCATTCCACGGAAGTGTTCAAAATCTGTGGATGTGGCCCTTGAGGACATGGGTTAGTGGTGAACATGGTGGTGGTGCTGAGTTGATGGTTGGACTTGATGATCTCAAAGGTCTTTTCCAACCTTTTGGTTCCATGATCTTATGGAATGGTCTCTCCTCCTCTTTCATCAAGTGTGGTTTTCTCATGCTCATCATCTGTTATTTCCCAAACACTGTCCAAACTTTGGACTTTTCCTCATGGATTTTCCTCTGACCCTCTCCCCAGGGCTTTTTACGATGAACTAATCCTTGCTAATTGTTTGTGTAGGAGTAGAGAGGAATCCCCTCCTTTCAGAGAGGGTTGGCTCCATTTTACAAGTTCGTCATCAGGCACTGAGTTAAAAGATATTTCCAAAGCACCAATAAACTGGTTTTTGTCTTTCTGGCTTCATTCACCTCATTCATTCATAGAAAGGAAATCTTGGCTGTGAGGTCACTGGTCCCTGGAAATGTTCCAGGCCAGGTTGGACAGGGCTTGGAGCAACCTGGAATAGTGGAAAGTGTCCCTGTCCATAGCAGGGAGTGGAGCTGGATAGGCTTGAGGTCTCTTCCAACCCAACCCATTCTACAATTCCATGATTTACAGTGTATCCACCAACTACAGACTGCAGCAAAATAAAAATCCTGATTTATTTCCATGCACAGTCATTCCTGGGCACTTATGAGCCTGGGTTTGTCTGGAAAAAAAATTAGAAAAGCCCTGTGTGAGCAAGTAATTAACAACCACATCATGGTGAAGACAGGCAAGGGCCAAAATAGAGCTACAGAGGGACCTTTAGTTCCAGCATTTCCCAGCTACGGAGCACTTCAGTATGTGGAATCAGCAATTTTTAGCCCAGTTTTTAAGGTAAGGATGTATCCATATGAACTGAAAAACTGCCTTTTAACACTCTTTTAAATTTCTTATTTTTAGTTCTCTTTTTACAACCAAATTCTTGATGTTGTCTCTAAAAGAAAACCCCAACCCCATCAATATAAATGAAATATCCATACAAAGAAAAACAAAAACTAAATTTATTTCCTGTTCAGCTTCAGAGTGAAATTCTTAAATTTCTGTTCTTAGCATGGCCTAGTTATGAAAATATTTTGGAATTTTTGGGGAACTGTTTTTCTTTCTCTGGAATGAAAAATATGTTGCTTTGGAAATCCATGTTTTTTTCTAAGAGGAAGGAACAAGTTTAGTAAGAGAACTTTAAACCAAGCTGAATACTTTGTTGAAGATTTGCAGAAAATTCTTCTAAGAAATCACTGAAATACTCTCTCAGCTTCCTAAAAGGGGATATTCTCATATATAAAAGCTAATCCTTGCAGGAGACCCTCTGGCACCATCTTTGCCTCGTGGGATCTCAGAACTCAGGGATTTGCTGTTGTTTTGTGTGGCCTCAAAAACACCCAAAATTCATCATCAGATTTCACTCTAAGTCTAAATGACAGCAAAATTATGCCCAAAAATTCTAGATTTGAAACATAAGGGGCGACTAATATTTTCTGTAAATATTTTAGTGTGTCTGGACTGCAATTCTTAGAGTTCAGCTGCTTATTTTAGTTGAGGTTAGTTGTTTTGGTTTTTTTTTTTTTTGCTGGGTACTTGATTAAAACTTTGGAAATAAATGCAATTTTATTTTTATTTTATCTCTGAAATATGATTATAAATGACCTTTGATAAAAAGTTAACAGAGAATATGTCAGGAAGCAGCTCAGAAGGAAAAGATTAAAAGCAGGCAGTCTAGAGAGGTGTTTAATTTCAATTTTCTTTGTGGTATAAGAAATCTGTAGATTTTAAAGCCATCGTGCCATAGTTACTTTTATCAGCCGGGCTCTTTTGTTTTGTTCTGCCACCTAATTCTTTTGATGACAATGAGTCCACAGTTTTCCAATGACTGATTTCGATTTGCATGTTATTGTCAGCCTTTTATATTTTATCATATCTCCACTTTGGTTTTTATGCAGATCCTCACATCAGAAGGCAAGGGCAGGCCGAGCTAAACAGCTGGCTGGATTTGCATGAAAATGGACTGCCCTTTTTCATTTGTTTGTTCTTGGGAAATTACAGTAGGTGAGTATCTGACTCAAATTTCCCAAACAAATAAAGATAAAACTTCACAGATATTAAACTGTGGAGCATTAAACTGTATCATTTTACATATAAAAAGAAAAGGATTAAATAGAATTAGTCTGTTGAGCTGACTGAGGAGAAACAATGTGAGTGACGGGCTGAAAACTAAAGATACAAAAGAACTGTGGTGTCTTCAAGAGATTTTTCTCTCCAAATATTTTCCTTTGCCGTGTTTAAAGGATAAACACTAATAGAAATATTTCCCTTATGAATTGAAGATATTTTTGCTAAGGAAAAGAGAACCATAATCTGTTATAAGCCATTATATATTTGATAGTATTCCTGTATTTTATGCATTTATTTTATGCACAGAGCAGTTACAGCAGCCCCTTAGCAGTGGATATTCTTTAAAACTCGGGCTGGCCTTGTAAAGCAGCCAAGGTCTAAACGTGACCAGGGGCAGGTGACATTTAGAAGCCCACATTGTTCTCAAGAGGCCAAATCTGCAGGGTGAGGGAAGATCTTTTCTTAGGCTGGCTCCTGGGGATGGAAAAAATGAACAAGCTTTGGGGCACAGGAGAACTTGAGAGTTGACAGAGAGGGGCATTATACATTTGAAGAGTAAGGTATCAAAATAACACATGGCACGACTTGGAGTTGTCAACAGACTTATAAATTATTTAGAGCATGTGTGTCCTTGTGTGCCTGGGAGCTTGTCCCTCTCCTTCCAGCCAGGCTGCTCGAGCTTATAAAAGTCATAACACTCCCTGCAAACCTCACCTCTCTGCCCTTAGACCATCACAAAAGGGAGAGAAAGACTATAACTTATATTAAATATAAGTTTGGAAAGAGCAGATTTAATTTTTTTATGCCTAGACTTTCAACTTAGGCAGGAGCTTGGATTACCAGTGGTATTTTACACTTCCTAGTGTTAAACATCTGGGGCAAAGAGCTGTCAGCTCAGAATTTTCCAAGGTGGTCCCTGCTGGTGCTGCATGAGATATTAAAAATTCCTCCTTTCCTGTGAAATGGTTGGAATTGGGTACGGGAAGTTACAGCCATGCAGTGCTGGGAGAGAAGCAGCGGCCCCGAGGGAGTAGCAGAGAGCCAAGATAACAGCTAGGGCAAAATTTGTAGGGTAAAATACATTCTCATGTCTATCTAATTAATTAATTAATTATTCAGATTTCTTTCCTGCAACAAAAGGAAAATCTGGAGAACAGTTTAAATCCTTTTTCTTCTAAATGCAGCAATATCACACTGAATTTTCATTATACTTTTAGGATCCTTATATAAAAAGGATCTGAAACAATTCCTAAGCCTGGTGACATCCCTGGGCTTTGCTTTGTGGTGGTGCTGTGGAACCTCAGCAGCAACAGCAGAAGACAACCAGTCCCAGGTAAGGGCAGAAGGTCCCGATCCACCCCTTGGGAAGCCGAAATGGTTGTTTATAGCAGGTGATGTAATTGTGAATGGTTAAAAGGAGACCTGGACCTGCCGAAGTAAGCATGGGTGTTCCTTCAGATGGGCAGGAACTTTCCTGCTGCTGGGATCCTGAAACTACTGAGGGATACTTTCAGTGTGATGGAAATTGTGCCTGGACTGAGCTTTCTTTGCCTACTGTTGTTTTCAGCTATTTAAGAAAGTTAAATAATGTTTATTTCTGGAAATCTTCATAGGCAATTGCTCCTGCTTTGCTCATTCCCAGCAGAGATAGAAAGTTGGATTTCCCCTGACCTCACTGGACATATCTCTGATCGAGTCTCTGAAGGTGAGAAAATTGTGATGTTTTGCTGGGAAAGCAGCAATGGCTCATGGTCTGGCACTGGAGAAAGGATCTTCTTGGATAGAAAGGATAATTTTGTTGGAGTGTGTCCAGAGAAAGGCAGCATTGCTGGGGAAGGGGCTGGAACACCAGGAGTGGCTGAGGGAGCTGGGAGGGCTCAGAGAAAAGGAGGCTCAGGGGGGACCTTGTGGCTCTGCACAACTCCCTGACAGGAGGGGGCAGCCGGGGGGGGTCGGGCTCTGCTCCCAGGGAACAGGGACAGGAGGAGAGGGAACGGCCTCAAGCTGTGCCAGGGGAGATTTAGATTGGATACAAGGGAAATTTTCTTCACCGTCAAACCCTGGCACCATGCCCAGGGCAGTGGTGGAGTCCCCATCCCTGGAAGTGTTCAAAACCCACGTGGATGTGGTGTTTAGGGACATGGGTTAGTGGTGGATCTGGCAGTGCTGGTCAGTGGCTGCACTCCATGATCCTAAAGGGCTTTTCCAACCTTTGTGATTCTGTGGATTAACACTGGACTTGTTTTTTGGGCAAAGAATATCTGGGGTGAGTGTTTGCTGTCACTGCTGTTTCCAGGAGCAGGAAGGGGTATCCTACAGCCACCTGCATGTTCAGATCCATGTATGGAGCTCCCCCCAAAGCGTGCTAAACTCCTTCTCAAAGTGCCATTATAAATTCTTGCCTGTTAAAGTCACTGAACCTCCATAAATTTTCTGTTCAAAACCCAGAGCCTCTGTGGAAACTTGTTACAACTCAGTATTTACAGAGTTGTCATGGAAATACAAATAATTTTTGGCTTATTATTTATTTCCCATTGATTTAATTTTGTTGTGTTGCATTTCTGGACTTCTTCCTACAAATTTTTTGTTTCCAAATATCACAAAGAGATATCAAAAGTTGCATAGGCATTTTTGAGAGCCTTCCAAGGGTTTGCTGTTGTTCCAGTTGCAGCAACCACAGCCCTGGCGTAGCTGTGAATGCCTGGAATCACCAGCATCCAGCCTGACAACTGCTCAAATTGCTCTGACGTTACAATACAATGTAAAAATAATGCAGGAAACAAGACATTTTGGCTTTGGAAGCTGACCTGGAAATGGATTCCTGGAGGAAGTGGAGTATTTGACTTGCTTTTCATTTTAATGAAAAGGAGCACACAGTTTCAGATTTGGCAAAGTTGAGAGCTTTCTTTTTTTTTCTTTTTGTTGGGTTTTAATCTGGGCTCACATGAGATTTCCTTCAATGCTTGGTTGTGTTTGAATGAGCTCTTCCTGCTTTTGCTGTTTTAATCAAACTGGGTTGGCATGGCAAAAAATCAGCGACACTGGGAGAAGGAGCCAGTGCATCAAGGGCCAGCTCTTGTTATCAAGTTGTGGTTTTTCTTTGGAGTTCAGCTTTGCAAACTGTTGGTGGATTCTCTTATGGCTCCAGTGTGATAAAGAAGATTATTGTGTGTTTTAAGGGTTACATCTTTACCTGACATCAAACTGCTACTGGAACTATGTGAATTTACACTTGGAGAGGGTCAAGTGCAATAGGTGGGTCTACATTTTGCAGAAAACATATTCAGATTCTATTTGAAAAACCTATTTTTACATTGAATTTGTAATGTAGCTTCTTGCATAAATCCATGGCTATAATTAGCAGTTTAGTACCACTGCCATACTGAGGAAATCTGGTGTAATTTGGGGAATCAGCTCTTTTTTCAGTGCAAAGCAAGCTAAAACTCCTTGTCCTGCCACCAAAACACCTGTGGCAAAATCTGTGTATCCACAGCAGAGCCTGCTTTTACTGCAGGAGGCTGATGGAACTTGGCTCAAGTCCTCATTCCTGTAGGACAACCCAAATTCAAAGATCTTGTGCTTTTTTGATGCCTTCTTGGTGCAACTACTGGTCTCCTGTGGCTCTGTTGGCCTCAGGAATAGTGCCAGGACTCCTCTGAGCCTGACATCTTCAGATTATCCATCTTTTCCATCGACCTTTTCCCCAAACGGCCAGAATCCCATTGTTGGTTGGGCTGATGAGGACTTCAGCATCACCCACCATGCAGGGGAGAAAGGGAATATCTGAAGTGTAGATTAATTTGGATTATTCTTGAACAAAAGCGACCACCATTAGAGTTTGTTATGGCACGGTCACTTCCAATTTCCACCTGAATTATGGGTGCACAAAGGTGCATATTCCCCCATATAATGGGAAAACAAAGATCTCCATAACCCTGGGCCTCTCAGCAGTTGGATTAATTTGTTTGTGAGACAACGTTTTGTTTTTGAAGCCTTTCATGATGCTGAAAGGACACCGAGAAAGTCTTCATGTGATTCTTAAATTTCAATCGAGAAAAAACAAATGTGGCTCTTTTCTGTCAATATTTTCTGTCTCTGTGGGTTTTGTGTTAAACTCCTGTACAGAGGGACTGTGTGTTATTGATAACGTGGGACTGGACTTGGTGGATTTTAATGTCTTTTTTCATGTTTATATGGAACATTTTTGAAGCAGCAATTAAAATAATTAAGGAGGGTGAAGAAATCTTTAGCATGCAACAAAGATTTCTGCAAAATGTTAATTTCTGTCAAATAAGTGAATATATGCACAGATGCCTCCTGACAGAGGCTGTGATTTCTGAGTGCTTTGCATGCCAAATAACTTGTTTACCCCCTCAATGTTTGCCAAGTTTACTGTCAATTTACAAATAATTTCCATTTTGCTGTTTATTCTGCTGCCTTTTGATGGATATGTCTTCCAGACTTTTATCTTGCATGTAGACAAACTAATTAATATTTTCCCTTCAGGCAAATATTTTTTTCTTAGATCTAAATGTGGGTTAGATTCTTCTTCGTTTCCATATGCTTTGTTCTGTCAATCACTTCTCTTCTATGTTACTAAAAATGTACCTTTGTGGATGTCATTTCTCATGTTTTACAGATTTATTTCACCTCCATCTATATGGGAATGTGTGTATGGAGAGAGACATATTTGTTATATATGTGTTCATGTATGTTTAAAAGAAAGAGTGAAAATACTCGCTCTGTGTTAAGATTTGGATCCTAAGACTGAATGAAAATGCGTTTTTGTCTCGCCTGTTGCTGCCATTTCCCAGGCTTGACCTCACAGTTTGTGGTTCCTGCTGCCCATATGGCAGAGGCAACACTGAGCACGTCTCTTCTGCAGGGTCAGCCCTGGTTCCTCCACGTCTTTTTGACCTGGCCCAGCCTTTCTAGCCATGCCTAAAATATTTGGGATATCCCATTTCCACCCTCCTACAGCACAGACCACAGTGAGTCAGATGAGCAGGATGATGCAGGAGTGGTTTTTGAGCCGTTGGGATCCTGCAGGAGAGATTGTGGAATCAATCATGGAATGGTTTGAATTGGAAGGGACCTTTAAAAGGGACCTTTAAAGGTCATCTGGTCCAACCCCCTGCCATGAGCAGGGACATCTCCAACCAGATCGAGTTGCTCCGAGCTGTGTCAAACCTGACCTTGGATATTCTCAAGGATGGAGCATCCACCACCTCTCCAGACAATCTGTGCCAGTGTTTTACCACTCTCATTGTAAAAACTTCTTCCCCCAGGGTGCCCTGGCCAAGCTCTCCCACCCTTAGTGCCCAAAACTCCTCCTAAAACCCCGGCCCCAGAGACCCCCCTCCCTCAACGGCCTTTGTGAACATGTAGCTACATTTAAAGATCTCCGAGAGCTAAATATTGTCATATTCAAAGAACAAGATTTCCATGTACTCCCTGAAGGTTCCACAAAGCTTTGAGGCTGTATTGGAAGACACAGTGCTGGATTAAAAAAAAAAAATTGTTATCATAAAGCCTGCATGTTACCCACGTTCTGCTGAGAAAAACACAGGTGGTAACCAAGAGCGCAGATATTGTGAACAGATTCTTGCAACTTACCAGTCGTAAAAATATCCCTGCAAAAAAACTACTCCCAATGACTCTGTTTACAGAATGCTTGGTATTTCCTATATCTGGAAATACTCTCGTTGGAGCTCCATATGTCGCAGCCAGTCTGACAAGCTTGCTTTTGAACTGTTTGCAGGTTGCAGTCTGTCTGGAGGGCTGGGTGCTGATGCCTTCAGGTTTTTAGGCCCCGCATTATGGGCATGATTATCTTGTTCACTTTGCAGGCATAGAAAAAAGGAGCTGGGATTTAGCAGGATTTGAAGAAACTTCCTAATTATGCCAAGTAGAGAAGTGCCTGAGCGAAATCTCCGCCAGAACCCCAGGTTTTTTATTACCGGTTCTGTTTTAAGTGTATCTCTATAATTTTCTGTGTTTCTGCTTTTGTTTATATCATCGTAGTCAGCAGGACTGCGAGATTAAAAACTGAAATATATTATCTTCGCACATCCTCCAAACCTGTCGAGAAAGGAGGAGAAATTAAACAAGGACAAAAACTCGCAGTGAAGTGAAGCTGTTTCCTTTGAGCTGCCTTATTAACCAGTCAAGTACTTGACTGCCACTGTCAGCGAGATTTCTTTAGAGAAAGAGTGGCATTTTGAAAAATACAAATTCACCGCCTGCACAAGTTAATGAGGCCCTTCAGCAATGTTCATTGATAGTGTAAATTCATCATAATACAGTGCTACAAACCATAAATGGGATCTGCATACAGGAAATCAGCCACTATTAGAAATTTGCCAGACACGGAAAGAAAAAGAAGCCATTGATAAGCAGAAAACTCATCTGAGCCACTCGGTGCTGATGGTGTGCAGCACATCAGCAATGCCAGAGAGCGCCACGATGAGAACTTATTAAGGTGAATTGAGGTGGCTCATCAAGTAGATTTTGCTCCCCTTTGTTCGTGTTTTATGGGCTCTCAGCTGCCTCCCTTCTACTCTCCAGTGTTGGGTGAGATAAAGTTTGCTGTGTAAGGACTATCCCTGACACAAAGGGACAAATGTCTCCAAACATGGCCCTTTTCTCCACACACACAGATGTGCTCGTGCTTTTAATTGATTTTCACTTGCATTTGCAAGCCAGAGTTTTGCAGACACCAAATTATCTTCAGGGCTATACAGGACACCAGGAGTGGACAGTAACAAAAATTGGCAACAACCCAGAAATAATATACCGAGGTGACTTCCTGATCTTTGAAGTAATTATTGAGCAGTGCTGTTTTGCTGTCCATATCAATCAATAAATCTGTCTCCATGCAATACATTCATTATTCCTACCCTTGTGGAATAGTGTCAGTTTAAAAATCTCGGGGACCATTAGGTCAATATTTTAGTGTGATTTGTCTGTTGGCCACTTTCCATCATCCTGCTCAGGAAGTGAATAGAAAATGAATACCTTGCATCATGATCATAAAACAGGCGGCTTCTTAAAGAGAAGAGGTGACCAAACTTCTTAAAATCTTGAAGATCAGCACCCCAGACAGGCAGGATGCTGCCAAATTAGATGAACGAACTCGAAGAAATAAAGCAGACTGTTATGAAAAGGCTTTGAAACTTCTGTATCCATCTCCTGTGGTCTTGATTCCAAATGTAGGGAGATCTGAGGAAAGATTGCATTGGATTAATTGCAGAGAAGTGGAAAAAGAGAATTGCTCCCCCAGGTCCCTACTGTCCTGATTCCCCACTTTTGGTGGATCTGATCGTTGCAGAACCACAGATAACTGGGGATCAACAATGGACCATCAGCAGAGGAACCCGAGGAGATGCAAATTCTGCTTTCCCTCTTCCCTCAGTGTCTTTGGTTTCACACGTGAAGGCAAGGTCAAGGCCATGATCTCTGGTCTCCTGTCCCAGGGGCTCTGCTCTCAGATATCACCTGTGGCCTTCCCCAGGGGATAGTTCAGAGCTCCTTCCCGTCCATGGAAACCATGGAGCACAAGTGCTCTTCTCCCAGTGTCACCTGTTTGACTGGGCTGACGTGTTTGTGTCATCAGCTGCATGAGCCATTGGGCAGAGCAGCAGAAGCCTAAGCAAACATGTCGTTCTTTTGTAAACAGGAATAATTACGTTGACTGGAAGATGAGTAGGAATAACTGAGCAGAAACTGCAGATGTTGATGCTTTCTCTTCCTTCTGTCTTTAAAACCCCTTTGGTAACTCCTCTGTGCGGCTCCTGTCCCCTTTCCTGGTGGCAAATTCCTGTGGGCACTTTTGTGAGCCCCTCTAGTATCCTTTTTTGGTGCCTCTTTAATTTCTGTGCCTCTTATACCTTCCCCATGCTGCAAACTGCTCAAAGCTGACAGGCTGGAGAGATGCTTCTTGGTCCTCTCCAGCATCCCTCTCCTCTTGTGTTCCCTCTCCCCTCTTCCCTGCTCCAACAACTCCTCTTTCCTTTCCCCATCGCCCCATTAGGCTCTCCCCACCCCTAGTTGCCCCACTCTTCTGAACCAGTCTTTCCTCTTACCTCCTGCCAAAGTCCGTAGGATGATCTCCAAAGGGAGCTTGGCTTCTGAAAGGGTGGGTTTCAAATAAATTTGGAGTGGAGGTTGTTTAATGCTCTGTGGGCCGTGGGAGATGAAACGGAGCGAGATGTGTTCGTTCCCTTTGCTGGCTACTCCAATCCCCAGCTGATAATTACGAACAATGGATGAAAATGTACTTGGGATATATCATAAGAAGAAATCTTATGGAAACATTAGGCAGCCTATTATTGTGAGGCTCTTGTAAATACTGTTTCCTAAGAAGAACCTATCTAAGATGATGTAAAACTTAATATTCCTATTAACAAGACGTACTGTACTATTTCCAATTCATATCAGTGAAAATGCATTTTAAATTACAAAGTACTTGTATTTTATCTGAGCCAATGTTCTGATTCATATGTCTCCTCTTTAATCCTATTTTCATTCAAAGTTTCACAATTCACATCTTTTTCCCATTTTCTGTAGTACTTTCTGTGTTTTCAAAATGTAATCAAAGCTTGTTAGCTTCTACCCAACCATGTTTGGCTGAATGGGAATATTAATAATACCAGCTATTGATGTCTTTATGTTAAAATTTGATTTATTGAGCAAGTGGCACATAATCTGTGGGGAAAATACCTAGAGATAACACCTTGAGATGATTAATTGTGTTTACAGTGCATTTCTGTAATAATTGTTTACAAGGAAATTTATGCATGAGTTGCTGCCCCAGTTCAAAAGAATAACTCATCAGATTGTCAGGCTCTCTGCTCTTGAGTATTCCAGCTAATTGCTATCTTTGCCAGTTGAGCATCATAAATCCTTCTTCCACAGAGCTGAGAGCAGGATTTTTGGATCCTGCTTTTGCGTGCAACCTTTTCATCCCTGGGAACATCAGTTTCCTCCTGCAGGAAAAGAAAAAAATCTGTAAGGGGCTGATATCGACAGAAGATTGTGACAAGCTGCCCAGTGGCATCGGGTCTAACTTCTGAAAGGAGCTTAGACAATCATGTCTGAAAATCTGTGTTGGGTGAATTTGCCAGGAATGTTGCTGATAATGAATAACACACGAGGATGTAGACTCTGTCTTCGAAATTTAAAAGCATTAAATTCCCAGTTCTGCTGCTCCCCTCTCTTGTATTTCCTTCTCCTCCACGAGTGCTGCAGGGTAGAGATGGCAGGATGGGTTGGGGAATGGTTCCTTTGCAGCCATCTGTGCTTATTACTGATCTAATAACAACTGCACAATTCTCCCTTTTGGAATTAAATCCATCCTTATAAATTCACAGACATAAACATACTTTTCTTCTGCACAGCTTCATGCATTTCGAGTTCGCTTTTTTTTGTTCTATTTCCAATTTTGGAGTTTAATTATTTCATAACTAACTCTCCTGTAGTTGCAGGAGTGTTATCCAAGCAATATGTTGCCAGGAAGTAGTTGATAATGTTTAATAATTCCTGATTACATTCCTGTTCCAGTCCATGATCATGATTATACAAATGTTTCTGGTGCTATTTTTCAGTACAAATCCTCCTTTTCAGTTTTTTTCCCCTCCTTGTTGACAGTGTGTTGGTCAGAATACAAGAGAAACCGACCTATTTGCTGGTTTAATTAAAGATGTCAGTGAAATCCTCAAGGTTTGCCTGGGAAGGAGCAGATTTACTTGCTGCTTTTATGCACACTGTGGGATTTAAACATTTTGAGAATTGCTTTGGTGATTTTTCCCAGGAGATAAAGGAATGGATTAAGTGAAGTAGTTTCTGACTATAATTGGTCTGGTTTAAACACTTAAAAATAACTTTAAGAAATAAGAAAACACAAAACAGGTTTTCAAGTAGGGATTTAACTTTTTCTCTTTTTTTTCCCCCCCAGCTATGTGTTTATTCCAGCTTTGGTGTCTCATTGTGAACTATCAAAGTGGGCTGGACCTGAGGTGGCATATCTGTTCTTGGAACAGCAGCCCAGGCAGAGGACAGATGTCTGGAGGAGAAGAAACAAAAGGCCTAAATCTGAAGGAACAGCAGGAGAAGAGAAAAAGGAGATGAGAGGGGGGGAAGAAGAAAAATAAAACCAGAGGCTTTCAGCCTTTGGATCGGTTATTTGCTCTTTGCAAACAAAGTAGGCTGGGAGTGCTTTAAACTTGCCGAGGGTTTGCCGGCAAAGCAGCTCCATCAAAGGCTCCCACCTGTTGCTCAGGTGTTCCTGGCACTGCTGCTGCTGCTCCTCTGGATCCAGACAGGGATACATCCAGAGCACCACAGAAAAGATGTTCTGTCTCCTTTTCCAAACACCTGGGTTCTCCTCTCTGCCTTGCTTTGTCGCAGGCAGGTGAGCAGCCAACAACGAGGAATTGCTGCCAAATGATTCCTGTCATGGTCGCTTGGAGAGGCAGAGGTGGAGCTGCCATAAATCAAAATATTCACATGGCTAAACCAAGCTTAACTCTGTCCCCTCTAATGCCATCAGCTCCTACAGTACCAGCTGCACCAGGTGAAGGCAATAAAACGCCCTGCTGAGCAATCAGAAAATATCAATTTAACAGCTAAACTTATGCTTGCAGTCCAAAGAAATGAGGATCACTGCTATGCCTGTAGTAAAATAGTTCCTATCAAAACTTAGTGATACGAGAATTCTTGAGAGGAGAGTAAAAAAAGCCACCCAAGTCTTTACAAGCAGGTTTTGATCCAAAGTAGACGCAATAACACAACACATGAAGCAGATTCTGTAGGAAATATTAGACTAATCTTACAAAATATTCCAACCATGCCTATCAAGGAACATTAATAACAGTGTTATTGACAGAGTATTCATTTAAAGTCATTCTGTTGGATACAATTAACATTTAGATGAGAGACAGTTATAGGTACTCGGATGATATATATGAAAGAAACAATGACTCATCCCTCCAGCAGCATCGGTACCAAACCTCACAGCAGGGAAACTGCATTTCTTCCAGCTTCGGAAAAGAAATGCCATGGACCTTCCTGAAGAAATCAGCTTGTTCTCCTCTAAGGGATTGCTATGTTCTATTTCCTTATTGAAAGAGGAAATTTCTGTGGAGCTTGCCAAGGGCTGGATGAACGTACCCAGGGCAAGAGGAGGCAGTGCAGGGGAAAGGGCTGGGATGGACAGCTCAGCTCTGGAGGACTCTGCTCTCTGCTCTTCTGCCAGGCTTTTCTTCTTAAAGTTGTTTATGTAATTAGATTAATTGTTACATCACCTGCAGGAACACCAGCGAATGATGAACCTCTGTGCAGCCAGGGTGAGGGCAGTAATGTAAAAATCAAGAGTAAACCATAAATCCTCTTTTGCCAGCACTCCCCAATATCAAGCCAGACTGTCAAGGCTTGGATGGAACGTGAACAGGATGCTGGAAGGACACATTCCAGCCATGATTTCCTGAGATTCACAGTGTCTCCAATCAAATAATGGGGCTTGGATTGGTCTCACCTGCTCTTAATTCTTTCAAATTTAGTCTAGGTCTGCTCTTGACAGAGAGGAGCTTGGCCTGGGAGCTCTTCATCCTGGACAGCTTCAAGTCCCTTATTTTCAGGAGGCTGAGATGTTGTCTGAAGGCAACATAAAAGCATCAGGGACAGTCACCAGCCTTTGTATTAGTGAGATGCCCCTTTCTTCTCCACATCTGTACCTGCCTGGAGGTCTCTCCACCCAGCTGGGTTTTGTGCAGCTTTAGAAGATGCTTGGTCAGCCAGAAATATGAGCACAGTCAACCAAAGTTCAGAAAATCTGGAATGGTGACAGAAATTTCCACTGTAAACCCTCTCTGCACCAGCAGTCACTGTGTTGGTAAGTAAGAATATCATAATTTGGTTTAGAGAAAATGGTACGATAATAATTAATTGGAAAAAATTGTTTTATATTTCAAATTTTAGATGACATGTTGCCACAATAAGAAGACTTGCAAGTCTGGAAATGGAGTTATCTCCAACCCTGCTGCCTTAAATCTGCTCCATAATAGCCTGGTAGTAGTTTATTTATATTAATTCCGTACTGTATATTTTGCATTTTTGTGGAAATGCCTAGAGCATGCATATTAAGCAGTTAAGAAAATTGATCTGCTTGAGCAGTGATAACATTTGCAGAATGAAATCCTCACAATTAGGAAGACGTTTGAAGAAACCATGTTAAAAGGTGCTGAAATGTTCTTGAAGAAATGCCACATGTTGCTGCGGGCAGTAATGAAACATTTCCATATAAAGTACTACATAAACACATAGAAAATGTAGACATATGTTAGCAGATTATGGGGTGTGAGAGTGATAGAGTAGTGATGATTATTTGCAAGTGTTAATGTTACCAAAGCTGAAGGTTATCTCCTGGTCCTGGACCCTATATGTAAATAATTATAGCTGGAAATATTCATCTTCAAAGCCATCAAACATAATATACATCCAGCACTCCTGAAATACTGTAGGGTTTATTGATCTGCAGTATAGGACAGTAAATTTTAGTAGATTTATGCTCAGATTTCGGTGAACATATGGCTTAAGACATGCAAGTTTGGAATAAAGTTATTCATATTACGCACACTTGCACATGGTTCAGGATTTGCAAGTCAGGGAGTGATCAATATGCAAAAGGTGAAGTCAAATATACATTATCCACACAGAGGGAATTTTCTATGCATAGCACAGAGCTCTTCTATCAGCAAACCAGAGAAATCTGATCTCTGCATCCATCAAATGTTTCCCATGAAAATGTCCATCTATTATGTAAATAGCTCTGTTCTAAATATCTGTTTGTGTGAGGATAACCTACATATTTTCCTAGCCTACTGCACCCAAAATAGCACTTCAAAAAGAAAACATATAGCAATGTAAGAACCAGCAGTAAATTCAGCTTGGGACTATGGTCTTAGTGGACCTTTGGTTGGGATTTTCTTCCAAACCTCTCCCAAACCCTTGAAAACCTCATTTTTTCATTGGTGACTTTTGCATTTCTCCTTATATAAAAAAGTTGTGCATTGCTCCTGCTCCAGGACCTAAAACCACAGCTGTGAAATAGGTAAGTTGGTTGAATATTTCTACTGAGATTGTCAGTCTTGTTTTCCTAATGAGCATTTTCTCACATCCTTTTCTGGTTTTTTTTCAAAATGTTTGCTTGAATTAGAAAACAATCTCTGTACTCCAAAGTGGCAAATCACTTGAGACTCGTTTCTGAATAGTGCTGAGAAATCCCTCTTTGCATATCTTTAAAGATGTTGCTCCAAGAAAAACAGGAATTTGTAACTCTAAAACCTTCATCAGCCTTGTAACTTTGAAATAAATAGTTCTTGAAAGAATTCAGTACTTGCTAGGCCTTCAGTTGTGTGCACTGAAGCCGTGGAAACTCAAGCAAAATAGACTTTATGATCTTTGTCTATTTAATAGAGGTTGTTTTTCCTGTAATGTAATCACAGAATTGCGTCACCATTTTCCACTATGGAAAGACCAGAAATAAAAAAATCAGATAAATTAATAAAACCATTTTATTATAAAAATCCTTATATAATTTCTGAGTGCCTCTATCCATATATATATATATGTTTATTTACTAAATACTATGATTGGAGTTAAATATTGGTCAAAACCAGCCTCCAGTCATTTCCTTTGGTTCTGGGTCAGGCCTGTTCTTACACAAACAGGAAAAATATTTAGGTCGACGCAGGATAGATTAATTATAAATTATAAAAGGTATGATAGTATTAATTTGCATTTCATAGCTTGGTGCATTTGCTTGTCAATCCAAGGAGTCTCCTTGATTTTTTACCACTAATACACTGTGTTTCTACTGTATTTCCCGTGTATTGTGTTGAAGGCACAGCTGCAGAGTCCAATCTTTGTCGGTGTCTTGGGAGGATGGATCCAATGTTGGCGACATTGGTGGAAATTCCAAAGGGAGAGTTGAAGGGATACTTGGGGTGTGAAGAAGGCCTGCAAACAGAATAAAACAGCCCATCTCATCCTTCTTCAGGCCCAGTTCCCACGAGGGATGGGGAGGAAGTGCGATGGGCTCCTGCAGGACTCCAGTGCCCCCTTCCCCCACAGCAGTGGGAAAAGGGTATTTCTTCTATTTGATACTTAATTTGCTGATTAATGATGACAGCAAATCAACAGTAGGCTAATTTCTTAAAATTTAAATAAACTAAATTAAAGGTTTACTAAATTTCATGACTAGAACCCCTTTTGAAAGGAATGCATTAAAATTTGGAAACAAAGGATCACACAAGTGAATTTTCCAGCTATCCCTGTTTTCAGAAAGCCATCCATCTCCTTTCCAGAAAGGAGTTAACTTTCAGGATGAGTCCTTTCTTCTTCATTAGCTCTTTATTAGCATTGGGCTAATCAGGTCAGGCAGCATAAAAACTCATCAGAACCATCAGCTAAAGATCAGAGGAAGCCATTTTTCCTTTTGAAAGTTACATTTCCTTTCTTTTCTGTCTTTTTTTCTTAATAATTTCTGTTCCTCCTGTTGTCGTACAGGAACAGATGTGAATGAATTCCCCAAAGAAAATTTGTTCTTACGGCATTCTGGTTCAATTTCTTTGTCCATGCCCATCCCCAAAGACAGTAAACAGATAATATTTATAGGGAGGTTTTACGATCTGTTTACGTCAAATCTTTTTTGTGTTTATAAAAAATGCAGAGAAACCAAACTAAGCGATAAAGCAGCAGCTAGAGGTGCCTTTTTCATTCTGGGCATTCAGTAAATATTGCCCCTCCAGTAAGAAAAAAAAGTCAAATTAAAAAATACTTTAAAATAATTAAAATACTAAAAATCATTCTGGTAACAGCCTGGTAGGGTAGAAATTATTTTTTTTTGGGAATTCAGCTGTTTCAATGAATGTTTCTAAGAACATATATAAACCATCTCATATCAGCATGACTCTTTTCCTTATTCCCGTTGTGATCCGGACTCTGCAGTGGTTTAAAATGCTGATTTGGAGCTTATGGATTTGGATTTTTGTGGGTGAATGGATCTTTGGCTGGATCCCTGAGGGTCGTAGCTCTAGGTGCCACTTTGGGGCTGCTTTATGGATACCCTGATGCTTGAAAGTCCATTATATTTATTTTTGGTAGAGGATATGTGCACTTAAAGGGTTTGCTCCATTTCTGGTAGAAAATGAGCAATCAGTAAGTTGATGGGACTTAGGTGCAGCTAGGCCTAACCTTAGTCTCAGACTTGGGCAATGGTTTCTGTCTAGTGGAAGCATCTATGCAAATTTATAAAGGAATATTGAATATTAGTGTGAATTTAGCAGGTTTCAGTCACTGAGGATGTGTTGTGGGGAAAGGATCTCCCTTGGGCAGGGAAGATTGTCTTGACCTCAAGCAAGGAATCTCAAACTTTGGGAAACCCTGCTCAAGGGGAGAGTCACTGGTGTGCAGTCCAGTAGTAATTTAAGGAGTTGGACTCATCCAAAGATGTGTTGTTGGTATATTGTCCCTCCTTTGAGGAGCAACCGTGAGTTCCAGCTCCAGGGTTCACCCAGGCTGGAATATTTATGGAATAAAGTGGTTGTCTCTCAAATTGCATATGATGGGAAAGGAATGATGAACCTCCTTGTACCCACAGCTTTGTTCCTTGAGGAAAGAGAGCTGGAAAAGCCACCTGCCATTCTTGCGTGGTTGGTGTTGCACACTCACATGTTCTGATGTTCCCAGGGTCACTGCTCCTCTGGGGGTTTTCTTGAAGAGTTCTTGGCCCAGCTTTTCTCCTTTGGAGAAAGGGTCTCTGGAAAAGACCTTTGGGTCTTTTTCTCCTTTTGTCCTTTGCACCAAAATCCTGCTGCTTTGGTTGAGGGGTTAAATGTCACCTACCCCAACAGCCAAAATCAGAGCATAGTACCGAGAGTGCTCTAAGAGCGCTTCTTTGGGGAAAAAAGAAAAAAAAATTCACCAGTGCTTATTCACCTTCTAGAAACTCCAGTTTGGTCCTCTCCGATGTTCTTTGATGTGCAGGAAGCACTTTGCTGTTTGACCAGCTCGTGGAAGGGTTTCCGTGCTCAGCCCTCAGTGGAACAGGAGACCTGATCCATCCAACACATCCCTTTAAACCAAGCCTCTGCCATCTGTTTCAACTTCTAATTACAAATGCAAAATAACACAATTCGCAATTGCATCATAAAAAAGTAAAATATAAGTGATTTAAATGCATGTGTGTGTTCCTTATGCAAGGCAACATTCATCTGTTATGTTTTACTGTCTTTTAGAAACAACTCCAGGGTGAAATCCCTCTTTGTGGAGGGAAGAAAAATTATTTCATTGTAAGGAGACAGTTTTTGAAAGGTGTTTTTCCAGGTTATATTGCACTTTATGCATTTCTCTCTTTAAAAATTCTTTCTTCTGCTGAAATAGCAGCATTGATGGGATGGGTGGTTTGTCCAGATCAGTCTGTTGTCTTCCAACACACAGACTGGGGACTCCTTTGGCTGACCAGGCTCTCTCCTGAATTCCCAAATCATTAGCTATGTGCTATTGCTGCTTCCCTCTTTTTATAGACCTGTATTTATTTATGTCATTGTGTTTACAGGGCATCTTTTTAACCTATAGATGGAAAATTCCATCCAGTTCATCTTCTTCATGAGGCAAAGGGTTGTTTTGAAAGCAACCTTTAGTTATCCCATCATGGAGATTTTCTAGTTTTCCCATCCTAGGAGATGACATCACCTATGTACCCAGTTAAACTCAGCTTTCTAAATAATTACATTAATTATGGTTTGTTGGTTTGTGTTTAAGGTGTTTGTAAAATTCCATTAGCACTAACATGTGCTCGCTTAACTTTTCATTTTCCTCAGAATTTTTATTTCCATTCACCAGCCACATTTCTCGGTCTGGAACAAGCGTCTTTGATTTCTCAACATTTTTTTGGCTCTGAGATGGCCCAAACCAAATGTCCCATGCTCTGTAGACCTCCCACTTTTCTCCATCCACACCTTTACCTTAAACAGAGATGATGCCTCACTCTGGGAGAAGAGCAAAATAAAATTTCTTCCTGGGGAGAAATTATTCCCAGTGAGCAGCAGCTGGGGAGCATTAGAGTTTCTGAGCTCAGGTTTGCTGGTGAGCAATGAGTACTTTAAATGCAGCGTTTTATGAACTTGTGAGCTAAAACCTTTGGAGCCTTTCTGGAAAGCAGAATCCAAGGCCTGTGATGTGTCACCTCATGGGCTGTGTAATGCACGTACTTGGAGCCTACACACAGCCCTCAGTCCTGGGCTTTGTCCTGCCTTCCCTTCCTCTCACCAGCGTCCTTAAAATAAGGGTCCAATATACCAAGGGATTGAACTTCATGGGTTTCAAATGGAAGCTGAAGAATTTGTTCTCACTCTGATGTGAAAGGAACAATTAGCAAGGGGGCACCCCCTTCTCATCAATGGGAGACTTTTCAATTGCCTTGAAAAGCTTTGGACCAGGATCTAAAAGAGCAAAGACTTACTCCTAACAAAGATGCCTGAATGGGGATGGAAAACTTAATCAGACGCTCCTGGCATGCTGGATAGTAAAACAAAACCTTCAGCACACGTCCTGCCTGCTCTTCAACCTTGCCATGGGCAAAGGGCTGATTTTACCACTCAGGAATCCAGGAGGAGAACTGGTGGTTGTTAGGATTCTCACTGCTCACTTCTAGTGCCTGTTGGAGGGTAACAAATGCAACCTGTTTATTCAATCCCGTGGCAAACACCTGGGACAATCCTTGTTTTGGCTGTGGTCAGGTGTGGGAAGGGGGGGACAGAAGTGCCTGTGGATGGGAGCAGGAGGAGAGGGATGCAGGGAGTTCTGCTGGGCATAGCCAGGTGAGTGTGGGGCTACTGGGTTATACTGTTTCTTACCTGGGGCTGGGAGGACAGTAAAGCTCAGCTAAGGGTGCTCCCATCATCCCTGTTCCTCAGCTTGGAATTTTGTTTGGTAGGCATGGAACTGAAAATACTTCTAGTATCAGATTACAGCTGTGATTTGAGTTCTGCTGTGGTGAGGAAACAGTGAGAGGGGCATCAGGAGCAACTCTTTTGGGAATATTTTTCTTTATTATGATGCCATCTCTTCCAGTTTCCAATGTTTGGCAACCTGGCTATTCAGAAACATTTTGGAGTTGTCTATTTCTCTTTTCTTTTCCTTTCAGTCAGCTGCACTTTGGTTTTCTTACCAAGTAATTTGCTTCTGCTATGGCTCCATGAATTTTTTACCAAGTTTTGTAACTGAACGTTGGGGGTTTTTTGTTTTGTTTTTTTTCGTATATGTAATTTGCTTTTGAAGTTGCCAGGGAACAATTTTGTTCAGAAAAAACAACAAATCCACCCATATTATGAACTAGTTTTATTTGGAGAAAATAGAGTTACAGATGTACCAAGATGAAGTTATTTGGCAACAAGAGATTTTGGGTCCATTCCCTTTGGACTGACATAATCATGATGGAACAATTGCTAAAAGGAATTTATTTTAAAATAATGTGACCTGTGCTTAAAAGAAATTGGCCTCAGATAGCCCAGTAAGTTGCTTTTTCCCAGGCTTGCTTATTGTTTTATTTAAAAGCTTGTTCAGAACAGACCCATTAACTGGTCATAGTCACTAATTGTGAGCTTGTCTTTTCTTTGGCTTAGAAAGGCTTTGGATTGAGGTCAAAAAGAAAAGGAATAGAATAGGCAATTTTATATTGCCAATTTTTCTCATTTTAATATCAGATTTGTTTGGCTTGTTCATGTTATGCGGATGAAGCTGTGGTAGCAGAGCCCAAAACCCTGGGGATGTCCAAAATCCCAAGATCCAGCCCAGGGCTTTTTCTTGTGGGCTGAGGGAAAGACCCTGGAGTTTGTTCTTCATAATTCCATTCCTTTTCTGTTTCTCTGGTTTGCCTGAGTGTGATGTGCTGGTGATGCTGCTTTATTTTGTGCAATAGAAAATATCATCAGGGTTTTCTTAGTTTTCATTCCAGATTAATGCAAATACTGAGCAAGAGTTTTAGCAAGTGCCCTTCCAGTTGAATATTTTTGGGGGGTTTTTTAACTTGGACCTAAGTAGAACTCCAAAAATAATAATTTTTTTAAAGGTCTGGAACCTGTGAGGAGCTTTATTCCCATTGCTCTGCCAGGGCTATAGATTTTCTTGGGAGGAAATGCAAAATATTTGTCAGCATCTTTCCATTACAACCATCAGTCTTGAATCTCCAAAGTGTTGTGTGTCATAAATTAGGCTGTAATTTGGTTGTGTTTATCTGATTGTATTTATGGGACTGTGGTTGTGTGTCACAAGTGTCATTTTAATACACAATGAAGGTTAAAGAGTGGTGCTTTACCAGGCAGGTTTCCATCCAAATTTGCTGCACAAACTTGGCTTGGGTAAACCCCATTATTTTTATTTTTGAGAAATAGGTAGAAAATAATTTCATTTTTCAGAAATCCATACAGCTCTGGACCAGCCAGTAAGTGAAATATTTTCTAGCATTACTTTTTTTTTTTTCCCTAAAAAGCACTATTTCTGTTAGTTGGAGAATTCTGCTGCCTACCAGGATGTGAAAATAGGTTTCATTCAATTAATGAACTGGAAACAGGAAGACATTACATAGTAAATGAGGTTTACATATGATAATGTTGGATTTGTCATGTAAACGATTGCTTCCTTTCAGCTCCCTGAAAGGACTAAATTTTGCTTTTGTACAGATTGTACAATGCTAATAAAAAGAGAAGGCTCTATGGAAAGTATAACAATAAACTATATCTATAATTCTAATGTGCAGGGGAAAAGAAGACGATGATATTTTAATACACAAGTAGATCAGAGGTGGGAAATGGTGTCAAAAACTAAAGGCTCAATCACAGCTTTGCCACAGACTCCATAAGCAGGGCAGCATAGTGGAGGGAAAGGCTTTAAACTGAGGGAGGGGAGGTTTAAATGGGATATTGGGAAGGAATTCTTCCCTGTGAGGGTGGGGAGGCCCTGGCACAGGGTGCCCAGAGAAGCTGTGGCTGCCCCATCCCTGGAAGTGTCCAAGGCCAGGCTGGATGGGGCTTGGAGCAACCTGGGATAGTGGAAGGTGTCCCTGCCATGGCAGGGGATGGGACTGGGTGGGCTTTATCATCCCTCCCAACCCAAACTACTCCATGATTCTGTATTTCCATGGGTCTTACTTCAGCCCTGACCATTTTTGCTGCTCCCAGCTGGACTTTGTTCACTTCATTTCCAGTTTCTTTGCACCTTTTTGGAAATCCTGACCTCAGGACAAGACACAACATCCCAGCTCAGTGGGGGTGGGAGAATTATCATAGTGGTCTCACATAGGGTGCTCTTGTTAACAAATCCCTGAAATTACCTTTTCTGGAGCAGTTTTACTCCTTTGTTTGATATGGAGCTCATAGGCTACTATAAATTTGAATGTGTAATGGAGTTCCCTTACTGGCAATTTCCCATTTGCATCTGATTTCTGCTCTCTAAGTGTAACATTTTACACTCGGCTTTATTGAATTTCATCTTAATTTCAGGCCATCACTCCAAACTGTTAATATCTTTTCAGATTTTGATCCAGACCTCCCAAGGGTTCCCACCATCCCAGCTCCTCAACATCGCAAATTTTATAAATGTAATCTCTTTTCCCTTTAACTGAGTCATTATGAAAATATTGAACAGAGCTGGAGCAAGGACAGATCCCTGAGGAATCTCATCTGAAACTTCCTCCCGCTTTGACAGTGAACCATTGATAGCTACTCCTTGAAAGCAGTTTTTCAGCCAATTGTTCCCTCCACCTCATGGTAATTTTATCTAGTTCTAGACCATATTTTCTTAGTTTTATTACAAGAATGTCATGTGGAACAGTATCAGAAAGCTTACTAATAAGAAGATGTATCACATCAACTCTGTCTCCCTTATCCACAAGGCCAGTTATCCTGTCAAAATTAAATTGGAGGGCTCTGTGCAGGAGACTTTTTTTTAATCAAGCCATTTGAGTTATGACCCCTGCAATATTAGATAAATTTTTCAGGAATAACAAACATGCTGGGTTTTTTTCTAGGCTACCACTGTAAAGCAGTTTGCTTGTTTGTTGTTTTTTCAAATAATCTGGTGATGTGAGATTAACAATAATGGTCTGAAAGCCAAAAGCCATTATCTGACTGTTACCAAAGACAAAAATTAGGGTGGGAGCAACAAGGCTTCCTCCATAATAGTGTTTTCTTCATTTCAAGCTGATCAGTAGGAAGTGGATTTAGAAGTGCTTTAAATCATTTCACATCATTTACTGGTAATCTAACCAGCATGAACTGCATGCACCCTAAGTGCTGATTTTTTAAAAAGCAAAAGAGGAAGAGCAAAAGAACTTTTTATTCTAAGTCATTCTGTAATTTACACATTTTTCTATCAGCCCACTTACTAGTGCCATACATAAGTGTTTCCTCTGAACAGATTTAATTTTTAATTTTCCTGAATCAGTGTTAACCAGGAAAAAGGTAATTGTTGTCAAGAGTATTCAAACTGTCAGAATATCATTCAATCTAAAAGCTGTTAGAATCTGTGCAAAAGTAATTACTGAAACTCTATTCAACTGTAATAATAACCTGCCACTGATGACAGCAATTACTGGGGAAAGTGTAATAGAAATCAAAGGCGCATTTTTCTCTGACAAGTACATTTCTAACTAAGGTTTACATTGGTTGAATAGTGTTGACAATGATGATGTGCTGTATCACTCTTAATCACGGCTGGCATGATGTTACAGTTTGAGCTGCTCGTGCTAGAGGGGGACTAATTGCGTGTTTCAGCTGACACTGTCCGTGCTCTCTGTGCTTGGGAAGGGAGATGAGGGATGAGCAGAGTTTAAGTGTTGTGCCTCACTGCCTGACTTGCACCCTTCCTTAAGTGGAGGTTCTAAGCACTGCTGAGTCCAACAGAAAGGCTCTGATTAGAATTGGGATGAACTAGTTTAGGTCAAGTTTGGGTATGAGCAAAACAAAACAGAGGGGTGGGAAGGAGCAGGGTGGCAGGAGTCAGCCCACTTCTGCCTGCTGGCTGGTAAAGGTCATGCGGAGTCCTTCCCCATGGATTTGCCTCCCTAGGAGGTCCAGCTGTCTCAGGTTCCTTCAGTGCTTCAAGTCAGTAAGAAGTCACTGAAGCAAAGAGTGGCTGTTGTTGTCAGATCTCAGTGTCAGTGCTGCCCTTCACTCAGACAAAACCCACAACACAATGTGCCAGCTGGAATAACTGCCCTGGCTCTGGGGGAATTGTGTTAGAAGATCTGGTCTGGCTTTATGCACTATTTGGAGAGGGAGGAAGAAAGGACATCCTTCTTGACAGCATTTATTCCTCTGTTGATCAGTTTTGCCCACTTTTTCAGCAATTGATGAGAAGTTTCCTCCAGAACATTTCCGCATTGTGAGAACTCCTCAGGAACAGCTGTTTCAGAATAATCCATCCCGAAATCTGGTTCAGTTCCTCCTGTTCAGCATCCATGCAACAATCCCTGTGTCTGAGAACGAGCTCAGGAAAAGCATCCCTTGGAAGCAGTCTTGGGGAAGGCATCCAGAGTACCATATGTATTGGTCCTGCCCAGTCGTCCCAAAAATTATTCCAAAAACATGTTAAAGCATCACAGAAGTTCATTTTAAAAGGTTTTGTCTTCCTTTGGGTACATCAGAGTAACTCTAAGGATTGAGCACGTGCAGGTCTGGAGCAAAGCTACAGAGAGAAGTTTCAGGCACACCAATGGTCAGGTTTTCATACAGGAAATTGAGTCCATGGATTTTTATAGAGTGAGAGAAACAAGGATAATTGGGTGACATTGTGCAGTTAAGCACATTTCTCTAGTCGGGGCTGTTCTGTCCTTCACACACTTCCACAGTCCATAAGCTCATAGTCACTACAAAGGCCAAAACTCGTTACTATTTCATGGCAGATCCATCTATTTCCACCACGGAGACTCAGCAGGAAAACACAGGATAGGGTCTGGGTGTGGAGTAGAGAGAGAATGTAACAGTCCTTCCATGGCCACCAGACAGGTTATACCCATTAAAGGTCATCCAAACTGTGTGCAGGATGTTTAACACTTCCAGGAGACTTTTTGGAGTGACTTTTAGGTAGTGACACATCCCAGGCTGTCCCTGCAATCCAGTTTCCCCAGATATCTCTGAGCTTTCACAAACCCCTCACACACACTTTAATGTGTGACTAGTCCCTGTAGACTCCTCAGATGATCTTGTGGACTTAAACACATGCCTAATTTTTCATGGAATTGGGGCCTTGCTTGGCTCCAGATAGGAGGCTGCCAGAGGACTTCATTCCATCATTCTACTTATTGCATTAATTGCCTGTTTATGTTTTCTGACAGCCAACACTACCCAATAATTTTTATAAACAGAAGCTCTTTCACAAAATCTGCTAAATAAAAGTCACAGCTCTTGAAAACCAAACTGATTTTAAAGGAAAACTTGATGTTTCCCCTCTGATTTTCCTATTGATGTTTAACAGTTGCATCAGGCTGGGTCCCCGGTGCTCTGTTACCATGTGGCTCTCTTTTATTATAACAACAATAATGCAATTCAGCTGCAAACGTGTGGTAAAACACTCCTGGATTTTGTGCACACCTTATTAATTATCCTAACTGCAAAATGATGGGGTCTTTGACAATCATTTCTATAAACTCTTTGGGTTTCTCACGTGATGGACTACCTGAATGGAGGTGGTGCTTGCCTGGTTTAGTGAGCGGCTGCGGGTGGGCGTTTGTGGAACCAGGGGTGGTTATGAACCTCGTGCTACTGAGTCCTTGCACTTCATCCCTTTGTTGGAATAAAACATGAGAATAAAACGAAAAACACACCAGGGCCTCCTCCCTGCTCAGGGTGTTTTATCCAAGGGAAGAACAACCTGAGCTACATCTGAATGTGGCGAGGGAAGAGCCTGGGCAGGATCAGTGCTCAGTGTTGTTCTTTGCAGGTCCTGCTTTTTCTCTCGGAGGGTGCAACCACAGCAAGGTGTCCCAGGCACTCTGCCATGCTCGGGGTTTCCATGTGGCTTTTTCCATAGGATAAAAGCACCCAGGCAAAGCAATGCACCCACAGCCATCGCTCTGGTGTGACCATCAGTCACCTTCTTTATGGGGTGACAGGAGAGCAGAGAGAGCTGGAAATTCTGATTCCATACAGAGTTTGTGTGCTTGTGCCATTGGCACTTCCATGCCCACGCGGAGAGGTTAGGCAGGGATTTGTGTGGCTTGCAGGTGCAAATGTGTGAACTAAATATAAACCGAATTATGGCAGAGTTGTGACCTCTCTGACAACACCCATGTAAATTTCCTTGGGAATTTAGGGACATTATTACTGATGGTTTTCCCTTTGCCCGTTTGCCTTTCCAATGCTGCACTTGTAAGAATTGCCCCTCACCAAGAGCTTAGAAATGATAAGTCAGGTGTCCCCTGATAAAAACAAAAAGCCAATTACTTGTCTTTTATGGCACATCCTTGAAGGTCCTTATTTTAAACCTTTTCCCTGAAAACCTGACAGCCACGTGTTTATTATTTTTTAAAAGAGAGCTGAGATGAATGGAGATCATATAGAAAACATAACATCAGTACCCAGCTTAGAGATGCATCATCATTACCATCTTCTCCTGGTGTGACCACCTCAAAGGGACAATTGTAGGGACAGTGGTGTCCAGGGCAGGGATGAGACTCCAGGAGTGGCAGTAAGGACAACATCTGCCTGGAATATTTCTGCCTGCCTGTATAATCATGCACAGCTTTCTATTGTTCCAGGAGTTACTCAAGCATATAATAGAGTTTCAATGAGTTCAAACCTCCTGTTTTAGATGGTGTTTTAGTGAGTTGTTTTTCTGCCTCAGCATGGATTAGAATTTTTTTCCCCCCCAGCACATGGTGAGAGTGCGAAGAAAAACCTGGATCGTAAATGCTGACTATGCAGCTGTATGGTGGATTTTAAACTGCAGGAAATAAAAATATTGCCTAAAGTGCACCTTTGATATCTGCTTAGTGCCCTCTGTCTGTGGTCAGAAATAACCTTGGGCCCCAGACACCCCTTGCCATGCCCAGATCCTGCGTCCACAGGTGGAATTCCAACCTGGTGCTAAGGAGCTCATGAGCAGAGCCAGGGATTCTTCCAGGGAATGGCAATGCCAGACCGGTTTTGTACCCTGGAGTGTTACCTGGGAATTTGGTTGCAGATTCATAACAATGAATTCAAGGAATCTGTTCCATTTTGCTGGGATCACATAAATAGTCATGGGCAGAGATGCTGGATCTAAAGGATCCTATCTCCTCAGCCCTGTGCCTTGTCCTCTGAGTCAGGTGCAATGCAGAAATTGCAGAAATCTATCATTCAGAAAAAAAATTGAGAAGAAGAAATTCAGAAATCCATATTAATGAGGGAAAATATTTAAAATAATGCAATGACTGTTTCTGGAGTTTTGTTGTAGCAAGTATTTTTATTTAAGTACACAAACGATTGATTCATGTGGGGCAGGAATGGGAGCACCGTTCATGTGCCAGCTGAGGGAAAATCCAGTGGGATGAGCCGATGGCATCCCCCCTCTGCCAGCCTGCTGATCCAGGGCTGTGTGCTCACACTCCTGATTCCTCTCAGCCAGGTTGGTTTAAACTGTTTGAATTACTGGTCCCAGCTACCCCAGCTGATTTTTTTTATTATTTTTTTTTTTTCCTGCCTGGAGAGAATTAAAGTGCTCACTTGAACTGCTTTGCCAACAGATCTGTTCAAAACCTGCAGCAAGCGGCTTTTAATGAGCAGCTGGGGGAGCGACTTCTTCCCGGCACAGGCTGCTCCTAAAGAGCCTATCCATGCATATCCTTAAGACATTTGAAGAGACTGCGCATTTTTCTGTCTTTAAATCACAGGAAAAGTGACTTCAGGTGTTGCGGTGCTTGAATTCACTCGGTTCCTTCAGCCTGCGTGGTGCCCACGCCCGTCATTAGCACATCCTTTAATGATCAAGGCTGGACCGTTCAAACGAGGGAGCATTCGGATCCCTTTGGGAAGCCAGCAGGACAGAGCTGAACACATCAGTCCTGCTGCTTAATTAGATCCCAAAATCTCCAAGTAAAAATCAAGTAATGCTTTAACCAATTCTTGTATAATTGCTGTCTTGGTTAATTTTTTTTTTTTTTTCCGGAGGATTTTCAGCCTGGATTTAGGCGATTAAATCAGTTGTGCACTTAAAATAAATGTATAAATAACCTTATCTCTGCACAGCAATAATTTAGGCAGCTGTTAAGTCATAGGAACACCTTTGGAAGTGAGGTGAGTGTATAAAGGTTTGCTCAATAGAGATCTAACATTAAACAGGTATCCTAAGCCTTAAAATGTAATTTAAGTGGATGGGTGTTCCCCCTAATGACTGTGATAAGATCAGTCGGGGAAGGTGGTGGGAAAGTGTGTCGGATGCAGTGGTGGCTCTGCAGAGCGCAGGGATGGATTAGAAATTTCCCATCTCTCTCATTTCCCTTTTTCAAGCACATAAAAAGGGAATCTCATCCTTTTCCTCAGGTGAGTAAATGAAAGGGCTGCTCTCCAAACAGCTGCACACAAATGTTCAGCTTCTTCCTGGGCATTTGGTCATTTGATGAAAAACTTATCTGGTGGGCAGATGTTTGAGAGACTTTTCTAAGCTTTCTCAGAGGGAAAAAGTTTAAAAATAAGAATAAGCTTGCTAAGGGCTATCTGATGCGTGGTGGTTTATTAGCTGTTGTTCTGGTGTGTGAGCCAACATTCTGCCTTAATCCATGCATGGCAGCAAGTTCCTGTGGCTCAGGAATCACAAACCTGGGTTGTTTGTCTTGTTCTCTCTGGTGGACAGCATCCCATTATCGTCACACTCCCTGGCTGTGTTTAATGTGAGGAGGATACAAGCACTTTAAAAAAAAAAAAAGTCACTTCAGTGGTACTCTCTGCATTTTTATTCCTGAATATTAAGTCCCAATTTTTATAGCCTTAGCTCAATCTGGGGCTTCATAAAACATCATAAATTGGAGCTTAGCTTTACAGGCAAGCAAGATGATTTGATAAGCATGGGATTGCCCCTACTACATCAAATCACGTTTCCTCTCTGAGTATCCTGAAGCCCTGAGTTATGGCTCTGGCTCGGTAGCCAGCCAGGAGATAGAAGAAGCCCTGTGCAATTAACTCTTTGCATCTTGTAATTTTTTTTCTTTTTTTCCAAGGGGAAAGAATGAGAAAAGTTCTTTAACCAGGTATTTTCTTCAGATTTACCTCGTAGCAGAGTCAGCTACGTGCAACCTCTTGTCAGCAGAACCATTATCTATAATTTACATGCAGGAAGCAACAAAGTTTTAGGGTGAAATGTCTCCAAACCCGGGAACCCCTGCCCGTTCCATCATCCAGCCTTGCAAGTACAGGAGCTGTGTCAGTGACAGTATTAAGGGCTATTAAACTGGCTTTGATGTATTGCTGGGGTTTTGGATGATTTTCTAGTTTTTATTATTCCTCTGACTATCATTTGCTATTTTTAAATGGAATCTGCTATTATGGGATACAAGGAGTCTGTCCTTCAGAGGAGACTCTGCTCCAACAGCCCTTGTGCTCGTTGCCGGTGGCGTGTAGAGGGGACACAGATGATCCCCTGGAATTTGGGGGTCACAACCACCATTTATGCAATTTATCATCCAAGAAGGTTCTCTGTTCAAGGCTGGGAGCAGGCACAAGAGCTGCACCTGGAATGGCTCTGCTCCTGGAGCTGCAGCCCGGGAGCTGCAGGGGTTGGACTCAGGGCAGGTCTCCATTGGTGCCACCAAATTGGCTCTGCCCCAGCTGGCAGCTGCTGCTGCTCTCCCCAAATTCTTGTCCTTGGTTCAATATTATTCTCTTTAAACATCCCACCTTTCTCCATCCGTGGTCAGGCAGCGCTCGCTCAGCCACGGCTCTTCCATGGGTCTGCAGAAAGGGGTTTTCATGGAATCATGGAATCACAGGCTGGTTTGGGTTGGAAGGCACCTTAAAGATTGACTGGGTTTTTGAGACGTTTTTCTACAAAGCCTTGCAGAGTTTTAGAATCACAGAATCAGAGAATATCCTGAGTTGAGACCCTCAGGGACCAAGGAGACCAACACCTGGCTGATTTTAAGGCTAATTCAATACCTGGGTGACAGGTAGTGGTGAGAAAAACAATGAGATTTTTGAGAAAAGAATAGCATTTAATGAGCACTGAAATGTATTATTCCCTTTTTAACAGAGCTGCCTAAAAACTATTGATTTTGCTGCCCACAGATTTCTAATAATAAAAAATTTAAAGCCTTGCTATCATTCCCCCAAATCAGGTTTATTTCCAGCATGAGTGAACTCAGAAATTCTCCAGTTAGAACTATGGGAATTGGATCTTCCAAACTAACAAATTCCTCTTCCAATCTAACAAATTGTTGTGTTCATCTGCATCCTCATCCTGGGAGCTGGCAGAGCTCGGTGAGAAAACCCAAAACTGGTTTGTCTTGGTTGGTGTTCAGCTGCTTTTCCTCTTCCCTCTGGCTCAGCCTCCTCAATGAACCCCTCCTTATGCATACTTATTTTTCATAACTCAATTTATGAATATTTATGAATATTTTTTGACTAAAATAAGCAATAACAATTTGTTTTATTGTTGTCTTGTCACTCTAGTTAACCTCAGGTTAAACTTTTTAGGTCAAATCTGGGCTCACAAGGCTTTATATACAACATCAAGGCTCCTCACCTGGCCCTTGAGGGCTGCTGTTGCAGCTACATCTGTGTTCATTTTTACTGATAATTTGGCTTCTTTTTGTCTTCATTTTGCCACTGATAAGATGCCCACGAAGACTTTTGGCTAAGCTGCTGGTTTTCCTTGCAGCAGGGTTATCTAGTGTATTGCTGGCAGTGCCTTTAGGGGGAAATATATAAGTTTGAAATCGAGCTTCCAAAAAAACAAACAGCACTTGTGATTAGGATCTCATATTGTTATCCTTCCTGCTTCATTTGTTTTCCAGATGGGCAAAATAAAGGTCAACAACCCTAGGGCAACGAGCTGATTTGAAAGAAATGTGATTTCTGAAAGGGAAATTTGCAAAAAATAGCCATAACCAAGAAATGAGAAACATTTTAAGAAATTGGGAGTTCACACTAATCTTCCACGTAGTTTATCTTGGCGAATTGGTGATATTTTATTGTCCATGCAAATATGCTGATAATCCAGTCCTGCTCTTCTCGTGGCATTTCAAAACCATTTTTCCATATTGCAGTTGGGGTATGTCTGTGGCCATGAAGAAGGAGATAAAGAGGCCCATCCTGCTCTGAGCTAAACCAGAGGCACACTGAAGGCTGCTACAGCCACGGGTTTCCCAGAGGGAGAAGTTGGAGCTGCCACGTCCCCAGGTCGGCTGGGAGCTGCTCTTCCCAGCACCCATCCCCTCCAGCACCAAGCGGGATGCGCTATCCCAGGGGCTGCTCCTGCGCCCGTGGGTCAGGCAGTGCTTCCCAGGGCTTCTCCGGGAGGTCACCCAGCACCCATGGGTCAGGCAGTGCTTCCCAGGGCTTCTCCGGGAGGGCACCCAGCACCCATGGGTCAGGCAGTGCTTCCCAGGGCTTCTCCGGGAGGGCACCCAGCACCCATGGGTCAGGCAGTGCTTCCCAGGGCTTCTCCGGGAGGGCACCCAGCACCCGTGGGTCAGGCAGTGCTTCCCAGGGCTTCTCCGGGAGGTCACCCAGCACCCATGGGTCAGGCAGTGCTTCCCAGGGTTTCTCCGGGAGGTCACCCAGCACCCCGCATCCCTCGCAGGGCGAGGAGCGCTGGCGGCGGGGCTGAGACCCGGAGCATCCCTATTCCATGGATCTCCCAGCCGCTCGCTCCTGGGAGCCAGGATGTAGGAGCCGCTGCCTGGATCCCGACCGAGCCTCCTCCCAAAATCGGGGTCATGTCTCCCTCTAGGGGCTCGCGACGAGGATGAAACCCCCCCCTTCCCCTGGCAGAGGAGGCTTCCGATGTGCTGAATAAAGGTGTTTCAGCTTGTAGGGGCTGGGACGTGACACAGACCCTGCGCCTGTGGAAAATGCAGCTTAAAAGTTATATTTTAATAACATTTTCTGGAAGAAATTAACTTCCTGCCTCCTCTCTGCGCTAGGAGGAGGCTGAACTCTAAGTCAGTGTGGTTTTGCTGTGTGGATGAAGGATGAAGGTGGTTTTGTCTTTGTCCCCAGCCTGGCAGTGGTGACTCTGCTCCTGCACCTCCAGACCCTCACTGGGTGTCTGTCCCCCTCCTCTGCAGCATCCTCAGGCTTTTTGCAGGTGGCTGCTGCTGCTTGCTGGGCAGAGATGCTCCTCCAAAGGTGCTGCTGGGTGCTCTGCTGGTCACTGATGAAGCCTTAGAGCAAGGGCAGGGATGGGGACGCTGACATGGTCCCCAGAGCTGAGAGCAAAGAAGAAAATCAGGTGGAACATCAGGCTTTTATTTCAATGTTTGCTGAAATGGGAAACCAGAAGCATTTAATTGCTATGATACAGCAGTTAAACGTAGCTCATTGAGATGAATTTTGAGTTTCCAGTTTAATTTGATGCCTTTTTGGACTTTGAGGGTAGTTTGTGTTTTCTGTTTTTCCAGTAACAAGAGCAGTGGGAATTTCCCCCTGCTTAGTGGCCAGGCAGCCATGATAATCATCCTGTGCCACAGTTGACCTGATATTGATCTGAGGGTCTGGCAAGAAAAGAAGTCTAATAAATAAATATAAATCAATAAATTCAATCAAAATATAAAGGATGCTCTTCCAAGAGGCACGAGTGGGAATTGCAGGAATTGAAAGGCAGCCCATGTAATTTGAATGACTCGGCTGGTTTTGTGTGAGAAGTCAAGTACAGCTCTCAAAGATCTCCTTTTACTTCGGGGACACAGAGATTCATCTCACCAATTTTAATAATCCAAAATTTAGGCTGAGGCTTCCTCACAGTCAGCTGAGAGCTGGGATGAGTCATGTTCTGGGGGAGGGTGTTCATTAGCGGCACTACCTCATCGCATGGGACGTCAATGCCCAATTTTTAGCTGGCCCAAGTTAGGTGCAGTTTACCTCATCCCTCTCCACAATTCCTTCGTGGGCCGTTGCAGCCTCTCCCCGAGGGGTAACAAAGAATCCTCTTTACCCCAGCAATTATTTACATCGTGATGATTTCCCATTGCCCAAAACGAATCTATCTCTTTTAAATTATGGCTCTTCCCTCAGCGAAACCAAGGATCTCTATAAAGATGTCGTGGCAGTGTTGCTGAGAAATAATCTAAAAAATTTCTCAAAGAGCCCAAACCAATTTGAATACAATTCTTCTTTGCTCCACTGCAGTGTAGATCAGGAATGGCTCCTGAGCCCCCCTGCTTGGGTACCAAAGGCTTGGCTGCAGTTTGTGTAACACTGACAAGCCTTTGGCTCTTGCAGGGTGAAATCACTGATGAACCCAGGATGTTCAGATAGACGTATATAATTATTAATTGTTTGTTTGTATTAACCCTAATTAGGGGTAGGAACTAGATAATCTGTAAGGTCCCTTCCTACCCAAACTTAAAATGAAACTGAAGGATTTGGGTGATTTGGGGGCTCCAGGATATTCACTTGACCATTGTGCCATCAGATTTGGGGGTGTGCAAAAAGAGATAATAAATATAAGCCAGAGAGAAGGATGCTGACATTGCTTTAGGGATGGAAAGTGATTTTAAATGGTTTTAAATTCTGATGTTTAGTTACAGAAATTCAGGGTCAGAGATAACGAAAGATTTAGTACCTAAACTTGGTCTTGTATCTAAGTTGGGCTGTCCCACGTGATGGTGACATTTGCACTGAGGCCACACAAGGACAGCTCTGGGTCTCAGCATGGCAAGAGGACCCTTGTGGTCCCTTAAACCCATCGGGGACAAAATCAGCCTCTGATTTCAACAGGAACAGAGTCCCTGGGACTTGTGGAAGGTGGCCCGAGTTCAGCTGTCTCTGGCGGTGTTTTGTGGCTGCTGTGGGTGCTGGCTCAGATTTTCTGCTGATTATGCTGGAGCAATATTGCAAGGAATTTATGCATAATGGACATAAATCTCGCTCTACGAGCCACCTGAGAGGCAAGAAAAATGGTCTCTGTCAAGGATCTACACACAGAAATACATTAACCAGGAGCTCTCTGCAGAGCAGGAGCTCCAGCTCCGAATGTAGGTTTGGGGGAATAATGAAGAATAAAATTAGTGCTTTGGTAATGCATTAAGCCTTTTGGGGGGATTTCACTGGCAGCTTTTTACAGCCTGAAAGGATAAATGGTGATGATAATAAATTTTGCTAACTTTTAAAGCCATCTTCCAGAGGAAGATGCAGAAAGCTTCTCCTGGGCAGCTGTGGAGCGGGAAGAGCTGTTCAGCTGGGACTGCAGACCCCTGTTGGAACTCCCAGTTATCAAAACATACTGGGAAAGAGCTGCCTGCCAGGGTGGGAGGATTTCTGCTGGATGGAATGGAGGGTTGGGCACCCCACGCTCACCATCTTGCCCAGCAAATGAGTGAGGCTGGTTGTGAGATGCCCACACGAACTTGGCCCAGCCGCGGCTCCCATCGGAGCGGGGGTGCTGTGGCTGCTCATCTTCCCTTCAGCCAGGTCGTTCTGCCACTCATCTTCCCTTCAGCCAGGATGTTCTGTCAGAGGCTGAGAGCTGCCATTGGTGTCAATAAAAGGAATTCAAAGCCAAGCCCACAAACTGAATGTGCGCTTGTTTCTTGCTGTGAGTTGGTTACGGCCAAGGGGAGCTGGATGTGTATAAAGCCTCTTCCCTCCCATCTCCGCGGCTCTGGCTTTGTTATCCATATTCCCATGAATTATTTTGTTGCTATAGCAATACTTTTCAGTGGGCCTAATCCTTTCTCATTTACAGGGAAGCCCTTTACTTTGCTCTCTCAGTGCAATGGGGCCTTTACTTTGGCAAATTACCTCTCAAATTGCAGATGGAGGTTACGTTTGCTTTTCAGCACTAATCTGGATTAGGGAATTCTTAATTTGGGTTAAAGTGGATTTGGAAATTCTTAGTAAAATAGGTGCCAAAGGATCACATCTGTAAAACTATAATATATTATATATTGTGTATGTGCCTATCTTTGCAATCATGAATCTTCTCACCCAATTAAATCTCCTGTATGAGAGGAAAGGGGTGAGTGAAACAGAAATACATAAGAAATCTGCATCCTCCACGTTTACAGATTTCTGAATTCCATTCTCACCATGGCACTTCTCAGCATTTAAAAAGCACCTCTCAGTCAAAGTTTTTATTCCCAACTGTGTGGCAGGAGGAGAGGAAGGACATTGAGGAATGGAACAAGGCAGAGGCAGTGAATTCTGATGGGTCCTAGCACTGGTGGCTTCATTCCAATCGGTAATTTTTCTTCTCTCCTCTGTTTTTTCCTTTCAATTTTCCTCTTTTTATGTGTGTGTATCCATATATGTGTGTATGTTTTTTGCAATATTCTTGGATCAAGAATCTGCTGTCCCTCACGCTGGGTCATTGCAACTCTCAGCAATGCTTTGCTGTGTGGTTTGTGGATCAGCAAGAGGGTTTAAAGGTTTAAATGGCAAGATTGAAATGAAAAAATAGCTCTTTTGGAATGTATATGTGGATAAAAGTCAGTTTCAAGGTGGAAGGATTAACTTGTTTGCTTTGTATTAGTAATACATGTTAATTAGTGATCTGGTATATTAATTTTTAATATATTTAAGTCTCTATCTAATATATTTGGTCTCATATTTAAGAATGAGACCAAATTTTGGATAATCTTTCCTTAATACCCTAGAAGAGTAATTACAACCTCAGCTAGGCCACCACAAGCTTGCAAAATTAGTAATTGGAAAAGGTTAATAAATATAACTGAGGTTGCCGAGCTGCTGTTGGAGAGCAACAATGCTGGATTCAGACACTGATACTTCAAATTTTTAAAGTCCATTTAAAGTCTAGCACTGAATTCATTGCAAAGGATGGAAATTCAGCCCGAGGGCCCTGGGCTAGTGGCAAGGGGTGATTATTGGCCACAATCACCTGGTCAGGCTAACAGACATTGGCAGACCTCTGAATTCACCCCAATTTATTCATGGCTACTCCAACAGGCAAATCTATTCAGATGTATCAGCTCTTTCAACTCTTCCCATTTGGGAAGGGTTTTCAGCTCCTCCAGCCTTCCCAGCTGACACAGGCAGGTCTTCCACTGCTTTGCATGGCTTTAACACCCTTATGTGCTTCTTTTCCTGTGGATAAGATCCTTCCTTCCCTGAAACGAAGCCCTGGTGTCTCCCTGTGGGAATGCTCCCAGTGGTGGGATGGATGAGGTGGGTGCAGTGTGGATGAGTGAGCCATAGGCATAAGGAAGAATAATTAATTATCAGTTTAAGACAGAGAAAATACAGAGGGGGGGTCATGACTTACAGGGTTTTTCCCCCTGAAATCTGTTATTTCTAACTTCCTCTGACTTTTAGGAAAAAAACCCCACAGCATCTATGGATAGGGAAATTATTCCCATGGTGGCTGCTGAGTCCACACCAGTCAGTCCCACTGGAGTTGGGTCTCAGAGATTTTCAGTGTGATTGATGTCTTTTCTGGCTTTAATTGCAATTATTCGTGTGCCTGAACATTTCACAGAATTTGTTCTTTTTCCCCAGGATCTAGCATTTCTTTTTCTTGCCCTTTCAAGAGACCCAGCTGGGATTATCCTGTCCTTATTTTCTGTGCCTTTGTTTTTGTTCACATTCCATAACAAGTGATGCTGGATTATAAAACCTACTTCAGGCTAATACACAATTGTCCATCGTTTTCCACTGAGATGGTTTTTAGTTAGTCCCTTCCCTCTTCCAAAACTGAGCTATTCTTGTGGTATTCCCCCATGGAATGTCCTTGAGTCCTTCTGCAAGGCATGAACTCCTCTGGAGCCACCACGGCTTTCTCTGGAGATCTTAAATTTTCTTGACTTCAAAAGTCTATTTGTTATTTAAGAGCACGGGATGTTCCCCCCATGTTTACAGAACACATTGTAACACAGTTTAAGTGTAATTGGAAGGAAAGATCTTTGATGTCTATTGTAATAATTTCCCCCAAGGGCTGCAGGATTGGTCAAAGTCTACAGCAGTCTCTGGATGCTTCTTTTTTCACTTGCCCCTCAAAAAATGTCTGGTTTTTAGTTCATAAAATCCAAAAATGTGGATGTTTTATATAAGATTTAAATATCGGTTTAGTTTTGGGGGAAAGAAAGTCTACACGGGTATAATAAAATTCTGTATTAATATTTCAGAGGAATTATTTTATTTGCCTTCACTTCCCTCATTTTATCATGATGGGTTTTCCGACTTTTTCTTCTAGATATTTCATATATATATATATATATAT
>VWZW01004955.1:4009603-4135866 GCA_013397115.1 Edolisoma coerulescens
TTAAATATATACCCTGAGTGGGGGAGCTGCAGGGACCAAATTTCTTCTGAGGGTTGGAAACAGAAGGGAGGAGGAGTCTGTGCCTTGTTCTGAAACATCCTAATGACCCAAAGCCCCTTCTGATATGAGAAAAAAACTGGTTAAGCAAAAAACCCACCATGTTCTGCTCATACCTGAAGTCCTTTTGCTAAATCTCTGCCCAATGTTTGTGATTCCTGAGCTCCCATCCATCTCCATCACCTCAGTGACACCTTGAAGAACATGAACTGCATTTCTAGAGCAAGATTTCCAAATCTACATTTTTGGTGGATGTTTTAGCAGTCTTTTCTTTTTCATACTGAGTGTTCCATGCTTTGAATACTAATTTTTGGTGACCAATTAATTTTTATCATGGCCATATAACCGAACTAAGATAAGCATCATTTTTTGTTGTTTATTTCCCAACGCAACAAATCAATTTTACATTTTGAGTAGGAGGAGAACTAACTGAAGCTGGGAGAAATATAGATAACTGTGTGTCTTTGTTAGGCCCCAAAAATAAAGAGATCTCACAGCTTTTTAATCATGGATTCTCAAGGTCTATATTTAATATCTGGGATTTAGCATAATTAATTTCATAGACGAGTTTATCGTCAAATTCATTAATTTTCATCAGAATGCAAGTGATAAATTGTTCTGGATAAATAATCATCCATCTATGCCATTGTTGAGAGAACAGTCCTAACAGAGGAATTAGGAATCTTCTGTCCAGAGAAGGGAATGGAGCTAGGGAAGGGGCTGGAACATCAGTCCTATGAGGAGCAGCTGAGGGAGCTAGAAGTTTTTTCTCTGAAGAAAAGGAGGCTCAGGGGGGACCTTCTGGCTCTCCACAACTCCTGACAGGAGGGGGCAGCCATGTGGGGGTCAGGCTCTGCTCCCAGGGAACAGGGACAGGACAAGGAAAAATGGCCAGGGCAGGTTCTGGTTGGATATTAGGAAAAATTTCTTCACTGAAAGAATGGTCAGGCATTGGAAGGGGCTGTCCAGGGCAGTGGTGGAGTCCCCACCTATGGAGGTGCTCAAAAAACGAGTGGACACTTCGTGTGGCACAACTTCCTGGTGTGGTTTAGTGGCCATGGTGGGATTCATTGGAAGCTGGATTTGACTACTTTGGAGGTCTTTTCAACCTTAATAATTCTAGGTTCTTCCTGCATGCAGATGTTGGTGGTGCCCAGCAGCCATCCCTGCTGCCACCTGACACATCTGGCTGCTCCAGGCAGGTGGTCTCACACCTGCCTGGACACTGGGTTGTCTCCCGACAAACCAGGGGAAAACCACCCAGAGCAGTTGAAGCCATCACAGAAAACCTCTCTCGCTGTGATGTGCTGTTACCTCGGAGCAGGGAATACATATTTATGGTGCATTATTTACTCTCAATCAGCAGAATATAGGCCAGCTTTGAAATGCAAATGAGCTGCTTCATCTACAGCCCAAGCCTGCAAAGGCTGAACCCACCCAAATGCACCATTTCTGTTGCTCCTAAGGCCGAGCTCACCCAGCTACAGCGTTTTCCTTCAGGGAGTTTTCCAGGGGAAAACAATCTCTGCTTTTCATTTGCTCTCCTGAAGTTTGAGGTTTCCTCCAGGTACCCTTTGGTGCTCTCTGTTTATCAGGAAACGGATCCACGTTCCGTGGGCAATCCCAGCCGTGCTGCAGCTGCTCCCTGGAGTCTCCCTCCCTCCACACGGTGCTCCCAAGCACTAACAGCTTCCAGGTGCTGGGACAATGTGTGCTGCACATGGCCCAAATTGGGGCTTTTCACACAGCCATCACATTTGCTTAGGAAGAAAGTTCCTTTCCCCAGCAGAAACACCCCAGCGTCCTTTCCAGTGCCATCTGGGAAGAATAACTGGTGCAGCAGAGTAATTCTGTTGTCTCTATGCATCCAGGCAGAATTCCCAAGTTATTCCACCTGAAAACGTGTCTCCTGCAATGGCCATCAAGTCGATTTCCAAGACGTGCAGACAAGGCTGTAAGTGCTGTTTTGGTTCCATGGTAACTTGAGCAAAGAGTGACGGAATCCGACAGAGAGGGAAGGTTCTCTTGCTAACAGGAGCATTAGAAAAGAGGGAAAATATATCCCGGAGAGCAGATGAAGATGGATTGTGAAAATACCAGACTTGGGTCTCCTCCTGGCTCTGTGGTATAAGAAAAGAATTGGCTCCTCCCACAAATATTTTTACTCCCTAAATGAAATTATTACTCAGTATTATTGTAACAAAAATAGAAGTGTCATAAACCCATCCCCAAATGCTTAAAATTCCAGTCCCAATTTTTGTGCTTTTAAATGCTATTTGAAGAAAAAATTATCTATGTAAAATATAAATATTTTATATATATTTATATACATAAATAGTATATAAATGCTACTTTCTAAAATAAATTATAGGCAGCCTTCTCAACACAAACAATTTTTATAGTGCTTTTTCCTTACCATCCTTTATCCTGGGTGGTATTCTTGTCTGAAATTCCCAAAGAATGTCGCAACTTAATTATATTTACATTTGTCATTCCCAAACTTCCATCCATAAGAATCCGACCACGATGCTGGATCCTCTGCAGGTTTGTCCTGCTGGGTCTGCCCAACACCTGCACAACTCCAACAGGAAACACATCCTTGACTCACTGGTGACATCCCAAAAAACGGGATGAGGAGAAACTAACTGGGTAATGTTGCACAGCACTTTCCTACTAGAAATGAAAAATCTTGGCTGTTAGAGCTAGAGAAGGAATTAAAGAATGCCGATTTATTAATCCCAGTTGTTCAAATTCCAGCTCACATAACATCTCTTTTCCCATGAGCAAAGATTTTTATGCTAAAACTCCTCTTTTGGAAGTGTCTGGAATATTTTGCTATTACTTAGTTGTTCATGCTGAGCAATTGATTTTTTTCTTGGCTCTAATCAGATGTTATTGCTTTCTCTTAATTTAGTTTTATAGCTGTTTAATGAAGGCTGTTCCTAAATGTATAAAAGAATCCAGAGGATTTAAGGAGCTAGAAAAGCTCTTGGAATGTGATTTGTGGTGCATTTCAGGTAGGAGGGAGGAACTCCTGCTCTCCATCTCCACCAGGCTGCCCAGCTCTGCAGATGAGATCATTTCATCAGTTAAAAGTCATCCTGAAGCAAAAACAACTTCCAGATGTTTCTCTAATTTTGCAGGACACTGAACTGTGAACAATCGTTAAACTTTATCCCTTTTGTTTCCTGAGTTTTCCAAGACAGAAACAGATAAAAGAATGGGAAAAAAACCCCCAACGACTGCTGAGGGATAATTGTGCAAAGGAAAACCCTGGAGTAAATGTGTTTATTGTAGGTATGGAAAAGAGAAAAGGAGCAAAGTGCAAGGGCGAGGTCTGGGAGCTCAGTCACTTCCCTGGAGAACGGGATCAATCCCACGTCTTGGCGGTATTGGGAAAGTCAAGTGTTGGACACCTCCCTGCAGAGAGGGATTTGTTTGACAGTTATCACCTCCCTAAAACTGGCTCTGGTGGAGACTGAGAGCTTGAGATCTGTCAGGAAAAAGGGGTTTGCTGTTAAAATTAATCTTTACTTGCTGAAGATGAGCTCCTGACTCGTCATCCTCCCTAACCCTGCATAGCTACAGTGAGAATCAAGGATATTTTCTCCTAAAATCCAGGACTGTGAATTAAATCCTCCATAAAATTTTGATAAAGATCTTGCAGCTTCAACTTTAGAAAGCATATACTTATTAAAACTCCTCTGACTCAATGTTTAATATAATATTGACATCTAGTAATTAGTTTATCCATGATATCCTTCAATTCTTTTCTGCCAATTAGTGCTGCAGTTTTCACTTTTGCCTGGCATAGAAATAAACACAGAAGGTATCATTAGATTTAATTCTATTACTTTTTTTTTTTTTATGGTGGTTTTCCCATTTCTTTTTCATCCATTTAATGCTGCAAGATGTGGAAATTTGCCAATTGCCCCAACATCTACCCTGCAACGCCTCTTCTTTGGGGAGGAACAATTCAGCTCTAATCTCCCCAGACGATGTTGTCCATAAATTAGCGCAGGCTCAGTCTGAGGGACTTGATCTTGCTGCTTTCATTTCTCACGTGACACTTGAACAGAAAACCAAGTGGATTTTAAACAGCTCTAATTTGTATTTACCAGTTAAGAACCAGTAAGATCAGTTCATGTGGTTGCAACATTATTTGGAAAAGACCCAATACAGCCTTTTTCTGTATTTTCCCTGTAAATGGTGTCATTTTCCATTAATATTGTCTCTGGTTTTGTGGAAGCAGCTCCTGTGTTTTTTTGTTGGTTCTCTGGATTAGACTGGCTGTTATGAATTTGACAACAGTTATCAAATCTCCCCTGCAGCGGATTGACTGTCAAGGATATGATGGTCAAATGTTTCACATATTGCAATCAAACCATTTGTGTTTGGTTTGAAGAATTCCAAAAGAAAGCTGTCAGCTAAGAAATGAAGTTGAAGTAGCCTGAAGCTTTTGGAGCATGTTGATCCAATTATGATGATCCACTCATATCCTTCAGCTTTTTTTTTTCAAAATCAATTTTCATTTTAGCTCAGGGGATGGGGTTTTTTTGGTAATGCAGAGAAACATCTGTAAGGGTATTTCAGATGTGTTGTTTCAGGAAATTTCTTTTTTTGTGTGCGAGAGACCATTGAACTCCACATTGATTTTGCAAGTGGCTTTTGTCTCCAGTGCACACACATTTACATTGTACATACATTGTACATACATGTATACACATGCAATATATACTAACCCAAATGGGAATTTTAAATTAGTTTACATGTGTTTAATCTGGTTGCTCAAACCTGAGGAGAAAAAACTACTGCAAAGCCCTGAGGGTTTAAACTGCCAGCACCTAAGGATGGATGTAAAGAAAGCTAAACTGTGAGTGTTGTGAACGAGATTCCCAGCTGGTGTTTACCAGGGAAACTGTTTGTCACTTGCAGGGCTCTGTCCTGGACAGACACTGCTGTCATGACATGTTGACATAACAAGTCAGCGGTCAGCTCTCTCGTTTCACTCCTTTAGCTGAAAAATACCAGCTGAAACCACTTAATATTTGTTATTCTGCTGCCAGGTGTTGGTGGTGGTGAGTTGATCCCTGTCCCTTGCGCAGCCTGAGGGTGACACCGAGGTGTGACAGGTGTGATGGTGAGGACAAAGCCATGCCCACCCACGTTGTCCCCTGCCACAGGTACACAAGCAGAACAGCAGAGCCGATCCAGGATTGCTGTGCTGTCCTCATTTCAGATCAAGGGTTGACAGTGTGTTGTTTTCACATTCCATGGAAAGTATTTAACAAATGTCATTAAATAAGGAGATATTCCATGGTAATAAGAACTATCTGGGTGCTGTCACTGGGATGATGGACACTGTGTTTGGGGTGATGGACTCTGGTGTCCAACAGAGAGGCACAAAATCCCTGATGTTGGGAATGGAGCAGGACCCAAACCAGGACCTCATCCTTTTGGTCAGCATTCCTGGTGGATCCAGTTCTGCTGGAGTTCCCTACAGCCATAAATACCCATCATCACCCAAAGCCTGGTTCTCTTCTTGGGCAGGAGCGCTAGAAATTCTTCAAACTGGCAGTTAATTCACAGTCCATACACCCACCAAGCTGTGAGTCTGATGACCTTTCAGAGATCCATAAATGCTGTTCCGGAACCACCTGTACGAGATCTTCACCATTTAACCCAAGAGTAAGAAATGGGTAAGTCCTCCAAATCTCCAGGAACTGAAATTCGACCTTTTCCTCATGGTTCAACTCCAAACTTCATTTAATGATGATTCTGCTAGGAGAATACACTTCCCTGAGATAAGGAAGGGCAGCCTGGCTGTTACAGCAAGAAATATTTCCAAGTTTACCAATTATGTTCTGAGAGAGAAAAACTGTCTTAATTTTAGTCAAGACCTGGTAGGATCAAAAGTTTTTTGATGGGAACAGGTGCCCAATCACCCCAAATGTGCTGTGGTCAGCAAAATCCATTAAAATATACTCCTGATACAGCTGATTTGAGAGGAAATAGTAGATATGGCAGTTCTTTTGAGGCACCTGATTCCTTGAGTCTTCTCGCTGTGGTGGTAGAAAGTCTTTCACACTGTTTGTCACCGATGCCAGAGGACATCCTGCTCATTCACTCAGCACAGTGAGCCTGGCACGTGTTGTATTGGCTCTTTTGTCTCATGAGCTACTGAAAGCCACCAAAAACATTCATCATTGTCAGGTTTATTGACGGGTTTAAGATCTTAAATGAGATGTTTATAGAGAAGTTAATCTTCTTGATTTTTGTGCCAGCATACCTAGAGCTGAAGGGCAACTTTAACCACTGTTTCAACAGTATATTTTGTTAAATTGAGATATTAATATCAACTGGATGGCTGATATTTTCCATGGTACAGTGTAAGTCAAGGCATACTTGATGGTGCTTCAATATCTTTGCACCTTGCAATACTGGATTTGAGAAACTGTTTTGGCAAATGCTGGTTTTCAGCAGAAATCAGGTTTATTTTCTTTTAGTTCTGAAGCCCTGACATTTCTCAAGGAAGTGAAGAGTTTATTTAATAAATCCCAAATAGCCATGAACAGACTCCAAATGCTGACTTTAATAGAACAGTGTTGATTTCCACCAGCTGAAACTTTCAGCCCTTTCTCTCTCAAAATCTGCAGTGAAGGCAGTGCCCAATTCCCTTATGATTTTACAGGGAACTGGATCAGCTCCATAAAGTTACCTGGAAAAGAGCAGACCCACAGATAGTGAACACCCTGCCAAGCATTTTCATGAACTGATGATGGAGAACCACACTAAGATCAGAGATCACCTTTCAAACCTTTTGGCCTAAATGTACTTTATCTTGGATTTGGAGTGTATCCATCAAACTTTGAAGTTAAAAAATGAACCAGTTGGGGTTTTTTGAGTCCTTTCACTCTGTACAGTAGCACTGCTGTTCGAAAGAATTATTCCAAAATCATTCAAGGTTTTATTTAACTGTAAATATTTATTTTTCATCAAAGGAAGGGACTCCCAGAGGTGGGCAAGGCATCCAGCTGGCAGCTTTTCAACAATATATTAATTTTTTGTACACCCTTTTCCAAGCTGTGCAGTCAGCAGGAGTCAGGAGCTGTTGAAGACAAAGTCTTGCAAAGGGCAAGTTTCTCCTGGATAAACACGATGGGGCATATTCTGCTCTAGAAAGGATTTATCCTGATTTTCTTCTCCCCCAGACCAAAGGTTTGATTTCATTATAAGGCAAAGCAAAACATTTGTTTCCAGTAAAAGCAAAGCATTTTTAGGCTCCTGAATATTTCATTAGAGAATCTTTCCCTAATTTAGGTAAATTTTCCAAATAGTTTATTTTTACAGTAGGATAAGAATGGAAGCTGGAGTTTGAGGCTCCTCCAGGAGACACTAAACCTCTGCGTTGGCAAATGTAAGAACAGCACTGCACAGATGTTCCAGACAAGGGTGGACCTGCATAAACACAGAAAAAAACCCTGTCCAGTCTCTCTGGATACTGAATTGTACAAGGAGCAAAGCACACAAAATTAATACAGCTCATGATACTGAAATAAGGAAAATGCCAATCAAAGTCTCCAACTGCTAATACGGACTGTCCCAGAATCCCAGGATTTGGATGAAAACCTGTGTCAGCAGTTAATGACTCGCTTGCAAAACGGGGTGATTAATTATTTTTCTGTATGACCACCCATGGATGCTTTAGCTGTGGCCTGGGATGGATCTGTGTTAGTGCTGCATGGCAGCAAACTCCAATCCAGGATGAAAGACTGGGATGTAATTAGCGTTGTATGAGAAAATACCAAGCGAAATATTAATTACCTACACATCATAAATTTCACCTATGTCAAACCATTCTGTGGCTGTGCAAAGGAAGGAAAATTCTGCAGATGGATTTAAAGAAGAATCCAGTCACTCTTCCTACACATGTACGGTTATTTGGATGAATGGAGAAAATAGGTTTTTTGAAACTATTGGCATCCCAACACTGCACTGGGTGAGATAGAAAAGTTCAGAGTTTGACTGGACCAGATCCTCAGCAATCGGCTCTGGCTGCAAGCAGCAGATGGGCCCGAGTGGCATCTGGGGGTCCAGAGAGGTCCTGTGGAGACACAAAATGCTGATGGTTTCCCTATGGCTGAACAGAGAAGGGCACGTTTTAGTCATATCACTGAGGGAAAAAAAAATCTGAGACTTCAGCATAGCCTGGAGGCGTAAACACAGGGAGATTTGCAAGTGGATATAAAGTCAGTATTTCTTAAAAAATAGGATAAAGAATGAAAAGGAAAATAGTGTGGTGGTGTTTTCATAGATAGTGTGGTGGTATTTTCCACAATGTTTAGGTACTCAGAGGTCTAATCAGCCTAGGGAAGAAAGATGAATAATTCCATTTAAATCACATTGGACCAGAATTGGTGGCTCAAGAGCTACATGAGGACTAGACAGATCAGGAGAGAAACAAGATGAGCAGAAGGACCATGTGAAGTTCAGGCAAACCCATCTGATCCCCACTGGCTGAAGCTCAGCCCCAGGATGTGTTTTGCACCACAGCACTGAGGATCTGAGCAAATATTTTGGGGCTATTCATTGGTGTTATCTCCTTAAAGGGAGGAAGGAGGTCCTTGACCCTTCATGTTTTCTGCTTTAAGCATAAACCCCCTATCAAATCCATGCAGAAACATTGTACAACTTTCAGAGTTGTATTTAGCTGCTCAAATTTCCAACCTGAGCAAACGGAATAATGTTATTTATTTACTGATTTCTCCCTGCGCCGCTGCTCGGGGGCAAATACGTAAAGATGGAGCATTTCCCACTGGAAGCTTTGGACTCCAAGTTTAGAGGAGTCATTAGTCACGTCACACATGCCAAGTCTGGTGGAATTTGGCAGAGCTGCTTAAACTTCAACGAGGGTAAAGAGATGAACCTTTACCTAAGCTGTGCTGAGGACAGATGCCGATGGTTACAAACGATGTTAATTCATCAGGAATTTAGTGCTCAGCTTCCCATTAAAATAACCCAGTCAGCCAGGATCAATCCCTACAAATCTGCCAGGAAAGATACAACTTGAATCAAACAATAACATTTTTACTCAGGCTGCACAGACACAGTTTGGCTCTGATGTGTTTTCCCGGGTGAATTACAAAAGCAGGATTTGGAGATTCTTCCGTCTCGGGAATTAAATGCTCAGAACTATTGGCTGTCAACTTGAAGAATGTTAGATCTGCATCTCTCCACAACTGTCTTAAGTTTCTTGGAATTGAGCCCAGCTATTAGCAGGGGGTAAATAAGACAAAAATTGACAACAATGTGCATTATAGGGTGAAGCGTGGAAGGCTGAGGTTTAGATGTGAACGGTTAATGGATTTCTTAGAACTGTGGTATTTGATTTGAAGCTTACCATGTTTTTCAAGCAGGTTCACCTCAGTTGATCTCTGAAAACTTAAAAAAAACAGAAGTAGTATATTTTATTCCATTTGAAATACTGCAAAAATACAGGGTAGTGTTTGTTAACACGGTGTGATTCTGGGGGTTGTGAAGAGCCAGGTGATGGGCTCGATGATCCCTTACCATTCAGGACAGTCTGGGATTCTATGATTGTTAAAAATATGCTTTAAATGTGCATTGTTATAAGTTTGAGTTGGCTGGATTCAGTTTGGCTCTTGGTGTGGACCAATGCAGTAAAATTAAAATTGCGTGGTGAAATAGGGGTTAAATATCTGTTATTTCCAAGTGTGCTTGTGTTATTTCCAAACTCCTCCTTTTGTTTTTACAACACACAGTGGGCACAAGGTTGTGAGGTCAGACTGGAAGTGTTTCTGCATTTTCAGAAAAATGGGTTTTGCTCTATTTTTTCTGCTGCCTTACGTGTTTGGACAACAAGAATCTTTTTTCTCTTCTGTGGCATGAGCTGTGCTTTTTATTCGACAGCGCCTTTACTAGGGATGAAAAGGCCCGAGAAAAGAGTGATAATTTTACCACAGATCCAACAAGTGAACAGCACAGCTAAAATATGGCAAGCTTGTAAAATACCCTATTTCAACAAGTTTCTGAGGAGCACAAATACAAATACCTTGACACAAGCCCCAAGGAACATAAACAAACCTAAAAACACATTAAAGCTCAGTTCAGCCAGGCACCTCAGCCTGAGGTTATCGAAATATGCTGTAGTGTAGCCCTCCTGAATCCATAGGTTCATTCACATTCGTGCACAGTTATGGGTGTGCAAACCCCTTGTCTCAGCGAGCAAAGCCAAGCCTTTATTCCCTTCTCTTTATTTCCCTGCTGAAGCAAATTTTTCTGCCTCTCTCTGGACTTCCTTTCTTAGGAAAATACATTTGGTGGTATTTTTCTGTAGGTTCTGGATGTGTTTCCGGAATTTCAGTGTTCCCCCACCCTTCCCCGTGGCAGTGCTGCCTGAACCTCTCTCCAAGCAGCTGACAGAGGCTTTGGGAAATGCTCGGCTGCCTTTGCACCAGCCTCAATTCCTTCCCAGTGACAACACCAAGCTTCACTTTGGAGCCTGAGGTAGGTTTCTACTCAGATAAATCTGCAGACAATAATGATGAATTTGGGCACACAGATTCTAAAAAGTGTGCACATAATGCCTTTAAAAACTGACTTTACTCAGTTGAGAAACATCACCCCACTGCCCTGTCCTGTTTTCAGTAACTGTTGTTATGTCCCAGTTATCTCATTTATATCTGAAAACCTCTGGGGTTTTTATTTATACAAACAATTCTTGATTTTCTATTTTCTCAGGAAGGAATGGAGGAGTTTTTAAACATTGTGTTCCCATGATTGCAGGTGTGTATTATGGCAGTTGAAAGGAAATTACTGCCAAGTATATATGGCTGATGGAGACCATTCATGGGTCATGAACTGCAATGAGAAACTCCCAAAAATTTTTTAAGGCATGACTTTAGTAACGAACATAAACCTGAGCCTGAAAATGAGCAGGTGGGTTGTTCCATTTGGTAAGACCACACAGTCAACGAGAGTTGGGCTGAGTTGGAGTGACTTTGGGTCTTGTTTTTAGCAAAATATCACCCACTTGGGCCTAAGACCCCATAGAAATATAATGTAATAGCTTAGAGTCAGTAGTTACAGTATTACTAGATCACGGGGTGGAGAAAATACTAAATGGAAAATATTTGGAATATACCAGCAAATCCCAGGAAAGTGGGAGAGCAGAAAGGTTCGGCGCAGCTTCTCCAGGATTCCTGTAAATGAGGAGTTTCCAAGTTCCCATTGATCATTCCTCTTTGAACCATGTGTATAAAATAGCAATTTGAGGTTTCAGGAGTGTCATGTCTGCATGATGAGTCCATCAATTTTCTTTGGCTGCAGGTTTCCCTTCAGTGGCTGGAAAGTAAATTATGAGAAGCTGAAGGAGAAAGCCGTAAATTATTTGGCTCTGCCAACTTCAATATCCGCAGCCTGACGGAGCCTTGATTTGACAACAATCTGCTTGTCAGTCTCTCTTGCAAAATATTAACACACTCAATTATCAAATGTGTTATCCAACTGTTAAATCTCACGGATAGAGCAGTCCAAAGTCCAGGGTCAGGCTCCGTTTCTCTTCCTGCGGCAAAGCATCTGCTCAGGCTTGGGAGCTGCTCGTTCTCGGCCCGTGACAGCAGCGTTTCTTTAGGGTTAGTAGTATTTTTTTAGGAAAGTCAGGCTCTCTCTATGAGAAAACTGGAAAGAAAGGCACAAGTGCTGTTGCTTGGTTGCCCCGGGTGCAGTTGGAGTTTCTGGGAACAGGGATTGGGAACAGGATGGGCTCAGTGCTCCCCAAATCAGCCTCTTTGAAGATGCAGAAAACAAATTATGTGCTTTTAAAAAGCCCCAAGTTTGGGAGGAAACACCAGGTTACCTTCATTTAAGAGCATTTTATAACTACCAAATCAGGTGTCTCCTAATCACCAGCACAAAAATCTCATCTTCCTCTGAAAGACCCTTTGGGAAAACCATCCCACTTCCGTGGGATTTTATCCATCCTCCTGTACTTTTCCCCATCTGGTCTGTGCCCTGGTGCTGTGATTTGAACCTGAACCAGTCCGGGAGATGGCAAAGAGCTCAAGGAGCTGAGCCCCAGGTTTCCCCAAAGTTTATATGTGCAGAGCAGAAAGCTTTTTTGTCTTTAGAAAAGCAGGAGCCAGTGGTGTATCCAGGAGAGCTGTGGGAGTGCAGCTTTGCAGGAGGGAAAGGACACAGGACCACTAGGAAGTGGCCACTGGTCACTGGTTCCATCCCTCGGAGACAGGGAACAGACTCTAGAGCTGGAAAGAAGTCCACGGTGCAGTAGAGGTGAGTTGTCCATTCTCCCTCCCCACCCAAAAAGATGAATTTTAGGACTATTTTACTGGCAATAATGGATTGAATCTATTTAATTTAAGCTACAAGGCCTCTGTCAAAAATCCCTGTGTATTCCTGTGGCTGCATAGGAGTCCTAAAACAAAATCCCCGGTTAAATAAAAGTTGACCACTGCTTTAGAAAGCTCTGAAACACCTCCCACCAATTCACGCTGGTGAGGTATTTTTATAGATGAGGCACTGATCAATCATTGCATTTAATTGCTTGTGTGGAATTTAAAAAGAAAGTTGTATCTTTAAGCATCTTGTTTGCCTCAGGCAGTGGTGATGAACATCAGTCTGTCTCCTCATGCCATAAATTATGATGGGCCACCGTAGATAAGGGGGTTGTGCTAAACATTAAAAACAGTCACCTGGAAACAAATAAAAGTATGAGTAATAACCACATGCAAATGTATCCCCCATTTATAACGTGCTGGTAAGTGCTGACATTCGGAGACAGGGAATGTGGTGCAGGAGGAGGATGTTGGGTTTTGCAATTACAGTCCCAATCCATTCTCAAAAGATTAAAGTTTTACACAGTGGTTGTTCTGGGGAAATTTGCTGAATCCTAATATTTAAGATGAAAGCATAATGAAGGATGATTTTTTTTTAAAGAATTGTCTGATAGGCTTGATTTGCCAGTTCCCACTGAAGCAAAACTTTCCTCTGACTTCAATTATCTGTAAATTGTGTTGACCTCAATAAGGGTTTTTGCAGAACTGGACCCGTAGCATGAATAGGCTGTTCTGTGCAGAAAAGTGACTGCATGAAAATGGCATCTTCTTACTCATCAGTTCTGCTTCCCGAGGGCACGCGAGCTGCTGTGTCTGGCTTTAATGACAGAAATGAGGTTGGGCTGCTCTTTCCTCCTATGAGACTTTTGGAGCTGGTGGAATCGGAGTGCAACAGCAGCAGAATTTGGGTGAGAACAGCTTTGTCCCCTTGGTCCTCCACACCCAGAGGGGTGTGAGCCCCCAGGTTGTACCCCAAAAGAATGTGACAAAACCCAAACCCCCGTCTGTACAAGACAATGAATCAACCATCATTTTCCCACTGGGCTACTCCAGACCGGGAGCTTTAAATGCTCTCTGTTTGACATCCTCCTGATTTATTGCATTTGTAAAGGTGACCTTAAATATTTTAATGGTAATAATTCTTTCAAGGGCTTGAATCAGTAAATGTGCTGTGTTCATATTTTGGCATTATATACTGTAGGCAATTTAATCCATATAAGCAGTTTCAGTGATATTAACACTGTAGGCAAACTGATACTAAAGTTTAAATGTCAGAGAGAGTTTTCATATTACATCTAGTGCAAACAAAGCATTTTTTCTCCAAGTACTGAGGCATAAAATACCAGGAGATAGTAAAGACAGAGAGTGCCAATGAATCTGAAATAAACAGGAGGTGAAATTTATAGTATTTTCAAATATGTGCCCTATCCAAGGACTGCTGCAGCTGCACAGATCTATAAAATTAGAGATAAGAGAAAAACCTTGTAGTGCTCCACAATAAATGCACCTCCATCAGGGTATCTATCTAGATTTCTGTAACTCCTTGGAGATTTACTATTTCACCTTGGATTTATTTCCCACTGTGTATAGCATGGATGGTATTTTATATTTCCTCCATTGTCCCACTCATTATGCAGTGACAGGTCGCAGTTCTTATCACCGTGCAGGGATGTGCCACCACGAGCCCATCCCTTGTAGGAGGGTGCAAACAGAGAAGGGCTGGGATCCCCCCCACCAGTATTTACCCAGTAGTGCTATGGGAGCTTGGGATCAGGCAGGTTTCCATCCTGTGGCCCCCAAGCTCTTGGTGTCTTCTTGCACTCAATGGGCAGCCAAGATTTTGCCTTATTGGGGAAAAAAAGCAAGGATTGGGTAAAAAGAGATGCCTTCCACGGTTTCCAGCTTGTGGTGAGGTGCTGGGTGCTGCCCATGTTGGGATAAATGATGCCTGCGGCTCTGGGAAGGTGCATCTGAGCCAGCCAAACACCAGCTCATAAAACCTGTGACAAATGGTCAAAAGGTTTATTGGCCATGTACTGCTGCTCATGACCCCATAAACCAGCAAGGATGTGTGGAAACACGGGCTGTTTGTTAGGATGTTTGCTTGTTAAATAACCTGACCTGCTCTGAAATCTCCTGCCAGCATCGCCAGGCTAAAAAAGGGGGGCAACTCAGTAAAAATAAGTAAAGTAGCCCATGAATGAGTGTAGGAAGTCACAGGAGGAGGAAGCACAAGTGCTGTTACGTGGGGGATGAGAGTGGAAGGGAATAAACATTGAGAAATAAAATTTATGAGATAATTATTCTTTTTTCCTAAGGATTTTTGTCCTTGATTTAATCCTTCTGAAGGCACAGCTGGGGTGACCATGACTCCTGGGAATGTTCATCACTACCACTTAGGTGACAGGACTGTGGTACTGGACTTGGCAGTGCCTCTTTATCTCAAGGAATTTTGAAGGTGCCTCAGGCAACTTTAGGCAACTGGATATGAGGGGGAAAATCCTGCTCCTGTTGGGATGGTGAAAAAGGTCCTCAGCCTCCATCCTTGCCTGGCTTCCAGGGCTTTCAAGCTAAGCCCTGCCAGACCTTGATGAGATGTCCCACACCAGAAACAAAAAGAGCTCCTGACCCCATGGGAGGAAGGGACAGCCTCTGCCATGAGAAGTTTCTTTAACTATTCAGAAAACTCAAACACAGATAACATTTTCCCAGCTGTGTCATTGCATCAAGGTGAGCCTTTTGTGATCCAGGCTGAAGGATTCCTCTGGAACAGCACTTCTTCCATCAGGAGCCCCCGGGAGCAGGATGTGCCCATCGCCTTTTCTGGCCACAGTTCCTGGGTGAACAAGTGACCCAATGCACAACTTGCAAATTCCAGAACCTCTTAAACTGAAGAGAAAATGAATGTGCTCAAGATCTCGTTGCAAATTTCAGTCTTCTGCTGAAACAGAGCCAAGATCTTTAATTCATATTTAGATCCCTAATCAATATTTCAAAAAAATCAAAGTGTAAAGCTCAACCTGTATAATTGTGGTTCTGCCTTCATCCTGATTGTATTTAATTTCATCAGGGTCACACTGAAGAGCTCAGGCTTGTTTAATTCCAAACTCCAATGACAGTCAGAGGAACCCAATGTTAGTTGTGGCTCTGTAAGATTTTTTAGTCAAAAGCAATTAAATGGTTTTCTTTGGCCTCCTTAAATTGACAAACTGTAAGGAAGGTGTTCTGGAGAGTTGTTTCTCCATAGGAAATGATATCACCATATTTAAAACATATATAGAATAACTTGTGATAACTGCTACTAGCTCAATAGATGACAAACCAGTAAATCAAAGTAACAGCAGATAAAATGATGAATTCTGGTAGACTTAAGGTGATATAAAATAATTGGAGACTTTACTGCTATTTCTATTTTTAATGGAGTTCTGTGGCAATACGTTCTGGCAGCAGGGCTGGAAAGGTAAATTAATCTTTATGCATCATCATCAAGCAGTGTAAATATGGCCAAACTTAATTAGGACATAATAGATTGTTAAGTGTCTGCCCCTCAGAGGTGAGACTGCTCTGGCAAGTGATTACAGACTATCAGGCAAGGTCTTCTTTAAAAGACTGGTAGTAGCTTTTCCATGCCTCTGACAGCAAATCCCATGGAAAAGCCCTGACAGAGAGGCAGCTTTCCACAGTCCCAGGGCCAAACACAAATCTGCAGTGAAATATTAACAAAATGTGGCCTGAGATTGTACTGCTTTGGCAGTAAAACTCTTGTTTTAGTGCAAAAAAACCCGATGGGAGTCATTGAAATCTCCACCTGGGAGTGAGATGGGAGTGAGATGGAAGTGTTGGGCCTTTCCAGCTCATCTTCCCACAGCCATGGGCACCCTGTCCTGCTGGGCTGGAAAACCCATGGAGAGGGGGAACTGGGCTGAAGTAGGTGTAAAAAAAGAGCAAAAATCTTACTTTACATACTGTCTTTGAGACATTTTTACACATTAAGGACAGAAATGCAATACAGTTTATTTCTCACTTCTATTTCTGATACTGGTTTTTGTCATTAGCAGCTCCATTCCTGTGTGATTTTCTGAACCTGTTGTACTGTGACCTCTCTTTCCATGGCAGCAGTTGAACTTACACTTTTATATATAAGTATATATTTATACTTTACTACACATGCTCTTGCTTCTTTAATGGAGTAAGTTCACTAATTGAACACAAGGTGATAATTTCTGGTTTAAAAGTAGCTGCAAAATGTTGTTCAGAAATCTCAAAGTTTTTTGTGAGAAATGTTGGCAAACTACTTCTGAAAAGAAAATATGTTTTATTGAACAGTTTCAATCTGTCTGGATTCAATGCCTGTACAGTGTGGACAGCATAAAATTCAGTCCAGAAAATATATTTTAATCTCAGGGGAATTTTAGTTGTTTCTGCTTTAAAACTCATTTTGTAGTGTGGATTGGGTGTGTCAAGGTCACGATGCAGACAGTGGCACGAACTGGTCAGATGTGGGGTGGAAGATCTTTTTCAGACTGTCAAATACCAAAAGGTGACTTAATAACTGGAAATCAAACTGCAGCATCATCTTCAATCCCTTGATTACTCCAAGGCTCCTTTTGTAGTTCAACATTCTTGAGTTTATTTCCTGATAATTGTGTTAAGAGTTTTCTGCTGCTCAATTGCCTCAGGAATTAGGATATGGTTTTGAGAGCAGGGAAAGAAGTCCCCTGCTAGCACAATTCTCCAGAGCAGAAAACATTTCTCATTATGGAAATTATCATAGATATTGTATGAAAAGGGGAAAAAATAATTTCAGAGCGGTGGGAAAGGTCTACTGCAGACCATCATGTTGCACCCATCTTGTTAATCAGGATAAAATGGCAGAGACGACACAAAATGTTAAGTTCCCAGCTTTATTTGGTCACTAGCATCCTTGCAGAGGGGTTGTGTGTACTTTAATTTCTATTTTAAGTCTTTAATTCACTTTTTAATTCCCTCTTTGCTAATTTATTATGTTTTGCTCTTTGTTTGCACCACCTAAAACTAAACCAGTTTAATCCACGTATATCTCAAAGTCAGACTCCACCCCGCATTTACTTTTGCATTTCCACTCTTTGGTAATAGCTTTTACAAGCAGACCAGTTTAAATTCTTAATTTTGTCTAATTCCTCTAAATGCACAATGATTCTTCAACTGGAAAGGAAAGAGAGTAGCTCGGAATGATCCATATGTTGAAGTACTGTATTTTCATCATTTAAATGATAAACTTCCCATCAAATATCCACAAATGTACATTCATGACTCCCATCCAATGATCCATTGGCCAGAGGCACATACATTGTTTTAATTTATTTTGGAGTAAAGGTGCTTTCCTGCCGAGTTTGGATAAGCTTGCTATGCACCAAACAGATGTTCAATAAAAGAGACTTTACTGAATATGACAGAGAAACTCAGGGAGAGAGGAGGAAGGAAGGAAATTTACAGGATGTATGGATTCCTGGTTCATCAAACAACAGGCCACACTTTTAATCGGGGCCCTTTTATGGACGGAGCAGTAATGAAACAGAAGGACCAGGGATGTCTTGGAAGAAGGTGACGCCAACGTGTTGTTCGTGGTGGAATTAACTTTGGGAAACCCACTGTGGGAGCACACCAAGTCTCTGCATCCTCTTATGGGTGCAAACAGATCCTCCCATCATGGAAAAAACACCTGCAAAAATTCAGTTGCAAGACCTGGGAGAATTACAAGGTCTGGAGGTGGGCATGTGAGGATTTCTTCCCTTCATGTGAAACACTCAATTTTGCTCTCGGAAGGGAAAAGTGATGCTTAAAACGCCCAAGCCTTACATCTATTCAGGTTTTTCCTATTTGGAGAAAGGTGCTATTTAAGGAGGAGTTGAGGAGCACAAAGCCGGCCTGATTCATCGGGGGATCAAAGAGGGAATGCTGCCTTTGAGATAAAGATGGCTCTGCTTTGAAAGGTTTCTCCTTTGTTCAGGGATGTCCACCCACCCCGTGGGACACCTCCTCCTGAGAGACACACACGAGGAGAAAAGCACCTCCTCTGCCTGCTCCTGGGGAGCTTAACCTCCAATTTTTGGATGTTTCCATCAAAGAGCGACTTCATGCCTGACCTTCTCCAGCCCTGGCCTGCCTTCGAGCAGGGCGGCACAACAGGGATGGGCCTCCATCTTGTGACAGAGAATTGACTCAATGATGCAACTTTTACACCTGGAAAATTTCAACACCCCACTGGAAACTTTCTTATTCGCAAGACTTGAATCCCAATATTGATTTCCCAAGGAAGAGGAATTGACCTTTTCCACCCAGAAATCTGCTATGCTGGGCCAGGGGCAGTTCATAACCACTTTTCCTCAGTCTACCTTCCACTATGGATGTGTCAATGTGGTGAAAACTTGAAGTATTTAAGTATTTTTGAGGGCATTTTGGTAAAATCTGCTGGTATAAAAGCTGGAATGGCTCCTGCAGGTGCAGGTCGTCTAGCAGTGCTCTCCATCCACATTATTTGATGCTTTCAAAATCAATCCTAATAGTAGTGGAAATGCCTTGGAATGTGGTGGAGGACAACCAATATGTGACCTGATTTGGCTGCTGAGGCTTTCTCTTGGTGTAATGGAGTGGAGAGAAAAGGTAAGAAGGGGTTTCTGGAAAAGGGACCTTTATAATTGAATTTTATAAACTTTCTTTCAGGAAATTCTCAGCTTGGCTTAGCTCTCCTACATTCACTTCTTTATAAGGCACTTCCTTTCTACAACCTACAAAATGTGTATTTTCATGTGAACATGAGATAATAAAAGAAAAGTGAGTAGGATATATGGGGAAAGATGGCAAAAATTCACGACAAAAGAGGAGCTGAAGGAAATAAAAGGTCTAAGGTATAACTGGCATCAGATCTAACTACTTCTTTTTTTAAGAAGCTGCTGAGACACTGACCTGGATATTTACCAAGCTCTTTCTGGGCAGAACTTGCTGGTTACCAGCAAGCTGAGATGAGACACTAACTCAGCTATGGGACTGTGATGGGCTTCTCCAAAATACACATTGAGATTTGTTAATATGCAATGGGGAAGCAACACTGTCCTTTTAATAATAAATTATTTTATAATTTATTATTAAAACCACCAGCCATGAAGAACCAATGAATAAACAGGAATACTCACTATTCACTATTCATATTGTGAATTATTCACAATATTCACTCCTGTGAATAAACAGGAGTTTGCAACATGATGTAGGATCCTGTGTAGACTTACTGAGCCATTACTGTGTGTGAGTATCTACAACCAGGAGCACCAAGTCTCCACTGCCGCTGATGAATTCACACATGATGCTGAAGTTTCAAAACACTGAAGCCTGGGCAATATTTTTCACAAGATGGATTGGCAGTTTTAATAATTCCCAGATCCCAAACACATATGAAACAAGCCCTTGATGAGAAAGGTCTGATTACAAATAACCTGCAGAGAGATGAAAGTTCGTTTTTAATATCTGTTTTTTTAATTCTGCCTTAGACTTTCAAGAGGCTTCAAAAGAAGGCAAAGACTAGAAAACAGTTTGATTTAATACTGTTAGATGTGTGAAATAAAATGCTGGACAATAAGAGATGTAAAACAAGCAACAAGTGCAAATGACTTAAATCAAATTAAAGAGCTAATTGAAAATAATGGAATTAAACCCTTTTTTGGTTGTTTTTATTCATCTGGTTTTCAGCCCTGTTTGCAACAGCATTTTTTTTTTATCTTCTTTACTTTGAAGAACAAACTTTCTCTGCCATGAAAGACAATGATTTTAATCAGGCTCTGAAATGTCATTCTCTGGGGATGCGGATGTTAAGTGCCAGCAAGGAAGAGAAGCACCATCAACACAAACCAGCGGGGCAACCACGGAGCGAAGAGGCCTCGGTGTGTGGAGCTCTGATACAACATCCCGATACCGAGATCCTTCAGCTCCCATCACAGTGGTCCTCACCAACACGACCTTGCTTTCATTCTCTCTATATCTAAAGGAATTCTTTTTTTGTAACATAGACACTCACAGCTTCAACTGAGCAAATCTCGGACTCCAGTGAGGAACCATGAGGTATCCGCTGGTACCTCTCATTTTGAGAAAGAGTTTTTGCCCAGATCACTCAACATGGACTGAGCTTTTGTTGGTTTTGTTTACTCAACTGAAGGGAAATGGGATTTACATGAGGGTATTTGGGTGTCTTTCTATCCATTAAAGCAAAGGAGTGACTCCTCTGCAGTGGGATTGGTGTGACTGCAAACCTGCCTGTGCTGCAGGGAGCTGCTCCTGGGTGTTCCCGATGTGTGGGAGGGGAGGTGTCCCAGCAGGAGCATGACTGTCCTTAGAGCTCCTCACTGTCCCACTTCTCTTACCTGGCCCATTGCCCTTGCAGTGCCGGGCTGACTTCTCCTCACTCTCCTCTGTCCACTCCCAAGCCTCCTCCTCATCCTCCAGCTGGGTTTGAGCTCCAGGGCAGGGATGGCTCAGCAAAGGTGCATTTGCCCAAAGGGCCTGAAGCCTTCGGTGCTTAGAAAAATCCTGCTGAGTAGAATGGAAGATTTTAAGGGTCTTATCCAACTTAAACGATGATTCTGTGATTGCAGAGTACATCTGCAGGGGGATGTTACCTACAGACCTTGAATGAGGCTTGGCTTTGCAGAGCAAAATTAAACCTGTTACAAGCATTTTGTATAGAAAATTCCCCCATAAATCCCTGTCATCAGTGTTCAGAAAGTTTCCCTCTTTTTTTGACTCAGGGAAATAACTTCCCTGTGGAGTTCAGAGCTGGACAGCACAGCGGGTTCAGCTGCTCCTTGGCTTTAGAGGTTATTTTTGCTTTACCCCATCCTGCACAGGAGCAAACCAGGCTTGGAGCAACCTGGTCTGGTGGAAGTTGTCCCTGCCCATGGCAGGGACTGGAATGAGACGATATTTTAGTCCCTTCCAACCCAACCCACTCTAGGATTCTGTGATTAACTGTGCTGCCTTTCTCATGGGCAGCTTAATTTTAAGTCTTGCAGAAGAACAAGGGGAAAACTGAGACAACATGAGGACAATTCCCCTGCTTGTGGAAATGGTTTTTTTTAAATGAAATTATTTCCCCTGTGTACTGCTGCGCTGCCTCTTCATTAGAGGGACAAGAGAAGTATGTGCTTGCTCAATGCTGAGCTCTTATGGTATGCAGGGGCTGCATAAAAAAAATCATTCCTGGTGCTAAAAACCAGCCTGACACTGCTCCTTAGGTTTGGTGAAATATCCAGTCAGTCTCAGCGGGCTTTTCAAGAAAAGGAATAAATAAAATAACAGGAAGGGAAAAAAAAAAAAAAGAAGGGGGGAAATAAAGAAGAGAGAAAACCCACCAACCCTGGTGTGTTCCCATAATAAAGGGTCTAAAAATGCCCCACTCAGTGATGCAAAATTACAGTTATTGTTTATTCTCCTTCTACTTCACACAGCTTTATACAATACACACCACGAAAAATACAAGCAAACAACCGACACATTAGTTAAGAGACCTTCCATTTTACTTTGGCAGTTCACGATAATGGAATTTAATTGTGGAAAAAGCTGAATAATTTTAGCTGAATGTCATTTGGTTCATTCAAACTGGGAATCAGGGACATTTTTAACAAAGGTTTTCAAACTTCTTTTGAAATCAGGAAGCTGCTGTGCACAGATAAGGGGAGAGGTTTGAGGATTCTCTATCAGAAATTTCAAGGTTTTTTCCATCTGCTTTTTCACATTAACTGGTAATTATCCAGAAAGGCACATAATAGTGCAGAAATGACAGAAGCTGACAAAGGTTTTCCTAAGATATGTAAATTGTCAGTGATAGGCAAGGTGCAACAGAAAGGCTTTCTACAGCACAATTATTTATGCCAGTTTCATTTGCTTTTAGGTAGCACTGATGGTTCTACCCCACCACTGCCTTTATCACAGGCACTGCACATTCCCTCACCACCAGCACACAGGGAAGGTGGCAAAAACTGAGCTTGGAGCTTGGTGGTCTCCTCCAATGCCTCTATTTTCTATTAAATACATGCATGGGGGGCTGTGTGTGGAGATATTTCTGAGGAGTTTGTTATAACCTTCCCCTTCATTTCTCATGCTGCAGAAATAAATAAAAAATGTGATCCTTCCCAGTGAAACAGCTCCCACGTGGTGGTGGTCTCAGAGCCCACCTTCCTCACAGCAGCTGTTTGAGGGAGGAGGTGTTAGAAGGGACACTCAGCTGCTTGTCTCTGAGGTTTGTTATCCCTCCCTGCTAATTGCCCAGTTCCAGCAAACAGATCAAACCCTTAGAGATGTTCAGAAAAAGCTCCTTCCTCCAGCTCTCGCTGCCCAGCGCTTCTCCTGCTGGGGTTGGAAAGGTGGGTGGTGGGACAACCACTCCACTTGCCTTAAAAAATTCATTCTGGGAATGTAGAATCGTGGAATGGTTTGAGTTGGAAGGGACTCTTTGAAGGTCATCCAGTCCAACCCCCCTCAATGAGCAGGGAAGGCCAGATTTGGGCACTCTTTGGTTATACTCCTTAAGGGAGGAAAGATCCCCTCTCCCTCAATTGCCCACTCGGTCTCAGGAATTATTACCCCTGGCATTACAAACATGCCATCCCCTTGATCTGTCCCAGCAGGTCTGGCCTCCAGGTCTTCAACGGGGTTTTGCAAGGATATTTTAAGTCTCTGCTGCACAGGCAGATGGGGGGTTGATAAATACCCCTTTGCCAAAGGAGAGGTTGGGGTGGGCTTCTGAGTCTTTTAGGGAGCTTAATTCTTATTTAAGTAAAAAGTAAGGGGCTGTGCATGGGAGAAATTCCTGCCTGATCTCGCCCTCATTCAGCTCATACTGGAATTACAGATTTTAATTAACTTCTTCTGGGAATAGGACTTCCCATGTAACTTCACATGTAACGAGAGGTTATAGGATCTTTAATGGATGGAAGGACTTCACCTGCTGTAGTGGCACCAGAGGTGTTATGGTGGGATAATCACTTCCCATCAGCACCTGAGTGATGTTAAATTACCCTGATGGGAGGAGTTTCCGTGTGTTTGTGGGGGTGGAATTCATTTCCTTTATGGTAATATTGCCTGAAGTTAATGGGGGCTGAGAGAAAGGAAACAAGATGCAACACAATAGATTCGTATTAAAAAAACTCAACAAGATTGCATTTGAAAGTCAATAGGCTTTGTTATCAACTGCAAAGACCTTCTCTCCTACCTGGAGCTTTGTTTTCCCAAATCAGGGAGGTCAAACCCTTGTGAAAGGCTTTGGGATGGATGGAGGGGAAGGATTTCACCCGCCAGAGCTATTGGGCTGCTGCTGGTACCCGAGGAGTGTCTGTCCCTGCAGGAACCAGCCTGGGCTTACTTGTTTTCCTTATTTAATTTTTTCAAAGACAGATTTTCTTTCAGGGGCTTTTATGCCATAAAGATTCAACAAAAACTTTCAAGAGCTTCTTTACTTCAACACTACAGTGCTGAACCCCAGCAGGAGGTGCCAGCTCAGGGGAGTTGGATGAAACATCCCAGCAGCTGATTTTTGGGGGCTGCAGCCCCAAAACAGCTCCTGTGCTCATGTCCCATTTTGTCTCCATTCCTGTTAATTCCCAGGACTCCTTCCTTTCCCTGTGCAGCTCCTGGTGGTGCTGGAGGGGCAAAACCAGCAGCTCCAGCTGCTGACACTGGGCTGTAGCTCCACTGGATGCTGGAAAAGCCAAAACAGGCATTAAATGGGCCTGGGTTTAAGTAGAAGTCAATAAATCATTAATTGCAAGAGGAAAGCCCAGCTCATGCTCAGGGAAGACCCCAGGACAAGACGAGGTGGGAGACCAGATCCCAAGCCCAGCTGGAGGTGGATTTTGGGAATATGCAGGTGAATTAAATTAGGTGTGTGGGCCAGCAGCATCCTGCTGATATTCACACAGAGCATTTAGGATATTAAGAAATTGCCTGAGTGGTAATTATGTCCTTAAACTTTCTGGATTTCCTTTGGTTTTAGGTTTTTTAGGTTTCTTTTTTTAAATAAAGTTTAAATTAGATCAAAAACCACCGGGCCTGTGAAGATGGTCCCAGGTGGTTTGTGCACAGCAGAGCTGAGGACTTTGGAATTGTCATGCACAGACATCAGGTGAGAGCTGGCAAAAGCTCTTTGAAAAGGCACAAAGGCACTTAAGGACAGAAACCCTGAAGATGCTCAATAAACAATCACAGGAACGGTGCTGTGAATGTGACTTTGCCATTGCTACACATTTCTGCTCCTGCTCATAGTGACGTTTTGGCCACTGTCTAAATACACAGAAATGGCCTGAATGCATCATCTGGATTATCTGATGTTAGTTTGAGTTTTGGGGGTTTTTTGCAGCCTCTTGGTAGACTTTGAAAGGGGAAAAGGAAAAAAAAATTAAACATATTTCAGAGTAATTGAACTGTGTTCACATTAACTTACACTAAAATTATTTTTAATTAAATGAACTTCCCCTGTTTGTAGCTGGAAGGTACTTGTGTGAGATAAAAACTCCATTCTAATAACGCTGAGACTCACCAGCACTTAATTAGCATCACAACTCAAGGCAGAGGGAGCAGGAAGGCGAGCAGGGAGGTGGGTCTGTGCTCCTGGGTGGGATTTTGGGAAGGGATGCTCAGCCCCCATCCTAGAGCCCACCCAGCGCCGCCAGGAACTCCGGGAGGGGAAATCATGCCTAGGATTTGACACAGTTTGTGGCAAAAGCAATTATAATTAACATTTTATTAAATATTAAGTCAAGATCATAAAATGTTGATTGGTACTGATTAGCTGCATAATCCATAATTAGAAATCACTGCACCCTTCAGCAGGTACTGTAGTGCCTCGCCTGTGATTTCACCACTAAATTAAGCGAGAGTGATCCAGCTTTTGCCCTGAGTTTTACTCCTGCATTTCATTTAAGGCAGAAGCACATTCAGGTAAAGAAAGGTGCAGGATCTGTTTCCACTCAGGTTGATCCCAAACTCCCCATCCCAAGGGCAGCTCCCCATCCCTTCCACGCCCATGGAGAGGCCCAATTGCCCTTGACCATTCTCAGCTCTGCTTTGGTTGTGGCTAAAAGACGTAGGGAGAAGCTTTGGAACTGCCTGGGGAAGTGCTGGAGGGGTTCAAAATCCATGTGGATGTGGCTTTTGGGGACATTGGGTAGTGGTGGCCTAGGCAGTGCTGGGGGTGGTTGGCCACAACGATCTTAGAGGGTTTTCTCAACCTGAATGATTCCACGACTGCATGGAATTCTGTATTCTCTGAAAACTCCTTCTGTATTTCCGCACCCCAAAACAGCGACTGCACAGGGCTGAGTTGGGGCTGTGCCCTTCTGGCTCAAACCAGGATGAAGCAGCATTAGGCAGCTCCAAGATAATGATTTATTTTTGGCACAACCTTGGAATACACCTCAGGACACCTCAGCAAGGATGGACCAAAAGGAGATTCTTTATTCTGATTTGATTTTAGAAGACCAAACCCATCTGTGCCTCGCTCATTAATGGGGTGGAAACAGGGACCCTTTGGGGAGGTCTGTGGCTCTGGGCTGAGGAGCTGCTGCAGGAGAGTGAATTATTCGGGGTGTTATCAAGGCTTGCTTCAGCAGCCCTGCTTTCCCCTAATTTTATGGGTCCATTTATCCTGGATATCCATTTGTAATGGATAATGTCATCATCACACACTGGGAAATGCTCAAGTTTTGTTAAAGTAAAGAACAAAATCCCCTAAACCATGAGGTTTTATGTCTTTGCTGCTAATTTCAGTCACTGCCTTGGCTGGAGACCCAGCTGTGATTTTCCACAGTAGAGCTGGATAAAAATAATAAAATTTGGTGGATAAACTCCCAAACCCGTGGCAGCCTGGCTGCTCCTACTGCAGCTCCAGCAGCCTCCTTGCAGCTGAGCTGATGCAGAGGAACCTTCAGAGGCTGCGCTGGGCACCCGCTGGCAAAGCCAGGGCTACAGAGAGAAAACACATTGTTGTAATTTCCTCTTTTCCGAAGGCACTTCGGAGTCCTAGGGAAGAAACCTTTTCATTCCTTCTGCTGTTATCTTTTGCTCTGATTAGCATTGCCTGGGAGAGGAGCTGAGGTTCTGGGCAGAGCCCGGCGCTCTCAATCAATTAAATCAATGCTGCCGTGACGCTCCAGTGATTTTCCCTAACCAGGGGTTGGGCCTCAAAGGAAGGCACAGGGAATCACAGGGAATGTGGCTGCTGGGCAGGTGGAGAAAAGCAGGAGAGCTGGGCTGAGGGTGCCTGTTTCCCTGTGATGGATATCACGGAATGCAGCCCTGGACTGGGTCAGGGAGGTACTCGCACTCACACACTCATTCCCACAACATTTTAATTATTCTCCCTATTGTGTTAATAACTGTATTTTTATTTATATCAATGCTTTTTAATTTCTAGGCATACATAAATACATATTTATGTTAAATATATATATATATTTAGTAAATTGTAATTTTAAATTATTAAGATAGCATAGACCCTCTCCATCTTTTAAAAGTTACTTTTAGCCAGCCCAGGGAATCCTCTGCCCTGCCTGAGCTCTTCATGCAGCCATGTATCCTAAGGAGATCTTTATCTGTCCCACTATAAAGCATCCAAACCCCACTCACGTTCTTGAAACGACCTGAAAACACCAGCAAGCACCAGAAAATGCTCCCAAACCTTGTGTGTTCTTTGCTGAAGTATTGAGAGTGTAGGGGCTATCTCTGAGTGAGCAGCTAAATAAATAAATTCAAAAACATAAGAAGATTCCCATGCCATGACTATCAAAACCAAGGTATTTCCACTCTTTCAGCATTTTCATTTGAAAAAAAACCAAATTGTAGAAAAAATAAAAGCAGAATGTCCTCTCTCTGTGTCACCCTCCCCTGGGCAGGAGTGCAGAAGGTGCTGGGCACAGGGTGCTGCATTCCGAGTATAAAACTGGATTTGCGTCTCCTGCCTGGGATGTACAGCAAATCCCTCCACCCAGCAGACAGCCTTTTGGCTTCTGGAATACTAAAAATGTCTCCTTTTTTGCCTGCAGAACCAATGCATTAACTGAGAGAAGGGGCAGCAGAAGGAAAGCCTGGAGCTGCTGCTTGCCCTGGAGCTGGAACATCCTTTGAGCAACAGCAAAGCAAGAGAAACCAAAACCACCCCTCTAAGATGGCTGCAAAGAGAAGGTCTCTGTAGTCCCTTCTTAAACACTGAAGATATTTTCATTTAAAAATACCTACTTAAAGGCAGGTTTAATCTCAAAACAGCATTTTCCACTTAAAAAAAAAATCACACGCACACAAAAAAAACCCCCACCTTCAAAAATGTCTCGAGTTATTTCTCCTTCAATTTTTTTTTCCAATTAAATTAATTTAAACTGAGTGAAAAACACTTTATGCCCTAAGAGCCTGAAACCTCTGGTGTCAGCTGAAACGGGCACTTGTGCTCTCAGCTTCAGCCCTCGCTGCAGGCACCTCTGCTTTGAAGCCTTTGAAGTGTTTGTGGCACAGGAAGAGTCTCTCCTCAGAGAACACCAGTTATTTTACAGATATTTAATGTGCAAAGTGTGTGTGCCTGTGTTTGGGTTCGGATAACAGGGGTTTCACAAGGCAGGTGGGAAAACAGGGATAGGATCTTGACTTGCAGAATAAAATTGAAGGAAAAACCACCTTGAGAGCATCTCCAAGATGCTTCCAGCCTTCATCAGCACCATCCTTAAGATGCAGATGAAATTATTTGACCTTCAGAAGGACCAAAACCTTTTTTTAGTGCCTATAGGACTCATTCACTCTCCCAGCATCAGGATTCCCTTAGAGGAAATAATGCCACCAAAAAAGCAGGGGAAGACCTGGAGCAAAGGGGCTGAGGATGCCCATCCCCACAGCGCAGCTGGTACAACCCCCCAGGTTTATTTTGGGGCTGTGATGCAAGAGCCCAGCAATAAATTTGATTAAATTTGATTAATGGTTGGATTTTGGAGCTAGTTATTTGACTCACGTAATGACCTTGCTTGTCACTTGAGAGGCAGCACCTCTGCCTGCATTTCAGGGGGGCTATTGCAAAATCTCCACCTCAACACCCAGCAGGACCAATTTTGAGGCTGATTTGTTTAAACTGTTAAATTTCCCTTCTTTTTTGGGGGGTGGGGATGCCCAAAAGTTGATGCCTCTGTTTCAGAACAAACCGCATTTATTCCATCTTGTGCACTGCAATTATTCCAGCTTCTAACCAATGAGGTTTAATTAATATTAAAATCTTAAATCAGCCCGTTCAGCCAATGTTGTGTGAGCACTGATAGTTTGCTGAACATCTGCTCCCACAGACTGGTTTTTAAATAGAAGAAAATACAAAAAAAAAAATTCTTACAACATCTGAAGTGGAAAAACAATTCTGTTCTGTGACTTTACAGAGTTATTTTTGAGGACATGAAATATATTTTTGCAGAGTCCCTGTTCTAGGAGAGGCTCCTCCTGCTCAGTGTTTGCTGCTTCTCTTGATGTAAACATGAGGAAATACTGGATAATGGATAGGGAGAAGAAATAGATAAGGAATATAAAATAAACCCTCTGTTTTTCAAACAATCGCCCTCCATGCTACTTTATTTTTAATTTTTCTAGCTTTCCTGGAGCCATCCTTGGCTCAGCCAAGGCCAGGTGAGACTTCTTCCTTCTTTGCAGATCCTGAAGTTTATAAAGCTTCAATCTGCTCTTCCATAACCAAATGTTTGGTACCTACCAGACTTTTTTTCCCCTTGGTATTTCTTTTTAACAGTAGTCCCACTCTTTAACCCACTGGTTCTTTTGGGTTGAGCCAAGGGTTCATCTGATCCACCTGGAAATATCAAGTTCCAGGAGATAAGAGCATCACCTGCCCTCCTGACAATTCCCAAACTAAATGCAGCACAGAATCTTGGCTATATCTCAAAAATAGGTGATTTTTATTTTTTTAATTTAAAGAGGAGGAGAGAATACTTGTAGGAAAAAAAAAAAAAGATGAGAAGGAAGAGAGAAGATCAGTGAATGTCCAGCATTGATTTAGAAACAGGCTCTGCCAAGCAGTGGGAAAAGGAGCCTTTCCCCATCCATTCCATTTATGGTTATTGGTATTGATATTGTATTTCTCTTGGCTCCCAAAAGGAAAAGTGGGGAATGAATTAGGAAAAAAACTACATTTCTGTAAATAATTTTTTTCCAATTCAGATGTTTTTTAGGAAACAAGGGGGGAAAAAAAATCTGCTTCTCAAATGTCAAGGACTTGAAAGACTAAAAATACATCACCGGAATAAATAAATTAACCCAGAAGACAGGACTGATGCTCTGCAGGCATCAGGGATTAAATAAATTCACTAAATTCAAAGTGGTATTGCAGATAAGAGCTCTTTGTGCTGCAGCATGTACAGCTTATTGATTCTGGGATTGAGGTGCTGTGCACTCTTGTAAAAGGGACTCTGCCTGATATGGCTTAATCCTGCCCTAATGCACAGCCCAGTGCTCCGAGCATGGAGCCCGCTCCCCTTTCCCCATTTATTTTAATTTGGTTTGTGCCTTAATTTGCTGCACCACATCTGTGCCCTCACCCCCAGCCCTTCCCTGGGCAGTCTGAGGGACCAGGGGCACTTCAGGAGGTGCTGAGCCAGCAGGATGGGGGCTGGTGCAGGAAGGGGCCGTGGGCGTCTTCCACAGGGATGTAACACCCCAGCGCTTCCCTTTTCCGGTGTGTTTTGGGCGATCTGTGGGGACCAGGGATCCCTGGCAACGCCCAGATCACACAGGGACCTTTGGGGAGCAGCTCCAGCCAGGATCCTGGTTCTGCACACTCACATTTCATTACAGGAGCCACCAAGGCAGCAGGAATGTGTCTAAGCAAGGTCAAAAAACAGCCTGCCCAGATAAGAGGGATTTTTCTGGACAAAAAAAAAGAAAAAGTGGAAAGGTTTGTAGAAAATCCCAGAGGGGCTGTTCCACACCTGGCTGGAATGAAGTTGGGTAAGTTCCAATTTACCTGTATTCCATGGCAGAAGGTGTTTTCACCCCCCTGGTCAGGTGCTGAACCGCCAAAGTCACTCCACATTAATACAGAAGAACGTTCAATTCCTCCTTTGGAAGCTCTCCCGGTGCTCAGGAGCTCAGGTCTCCTCCACAGGTTGTTCTGAAGGGCCAGCAGAGCTCTCCAAACACAGAACTTCATCATTTCCCAAGAAAGACAAAAACCTCCATCCTCTGGAGGTGTGAGAAAGCAGCTGGGCAGGGCAGTGGTGCTCTCAGGGTGTGCTGGTCCCCTGAGCCATCTCCCCTTGGGTGAGGTGGACCCAAGCACCAGCACCTTCCCAGCCTCGGGGCATCCTTGGCTGTTGGCTTTCAGAATCACTGGAGAAAGAGCTGATCTGACCAAGGGGAAAGACTTTTATTATTAATTGTTGTCTCTTAGGAATGAGGGAAGAGCTCAGGGAAGAGCTCCACGGCATGAAAGGAGATGCTATAGGGACTTGTGGGTAATCTCCCCAAATCCCTGTATCTCCCTCAGGTTTGGCAAATCTCCCAATATCTTTCACCAAAATCAAGCTCTTAATCTCAAGACACCTCTCCTCTCCTCTGAAAGGCTGCCTCCTGAGCACGATCCACAGGGCCCGTGTTTCAACACCCAGGATTCATTAATATTTCCTGCAGAGCGCTCAGTAAGTAGCAAATAAAGCAGGAAGTGTCCCAGATGTTGGAAAGAAAAAATGGAATTATTCATTGCTTACTAACATCAAATGCTAATGTGAGAAAAGCATCCTTGAAGAAATCCTTGACTAAAATTCATCAGAGTGATGTGAAATCACTGTTTTAATTATGCATTTTGAATGTATTTATTAGTCCCGGTTCTGATCTGACTTACAGATGTTTAGCAGTGATAAGGGTCTGCCGCAGCCTTCGGAATTACTCATGATTTATAATGACAAAACTTGTATCAGAATTAGGTCCTTGTCACTACTCTATAATATCCTTTCATCAAACTTCACATTCAACAGATGAAAGCGACCGTGGTTTCTGCAATTTCCAACTCTACCACTGAGCCCATGAGTTCCTTTTTTGAAATTTCTCCTCCAGAAATGATGACTCTCACAGCAAATTTTGTCTGCTTGAGTTTTACTTGCCACAAGAAACTTGAGAGCAAAGCAATTGGACTCTTTAATCCACAAAAATGATGTGTTTGGCCTTGTGCTGGCAATAAACACAGAATTTTAATGGAGGAGTTAATTGCTTTAATTATGCAACTCTACAATCTGATTCTTTCTTATTGTTGTGACTATTAGATATATATGTAATATTGAGAGATTTTCCAAACCTGTGGGAGATCCAGAGATTTGATGAGGTTACCCAAAAGCTCAATACCAGACAACAATTGGAGTGTGCTCAATACCAAAGATATTCAAGATAAAACACCCCCTGTTCAAGAATGATTCAAAGCTGTGTGGTTTCTTTCCAAAGAATGATGGAATTTTAAACTATTGCTTGTTCTAGAGCTGATCCAGAAAGACCAAGTCTCCAGGGATGCTTTACTCCCTAAGGCATGAATGCATGATTAAGCTAAATGTATTCCATAAATGCCTTGATGACATTAAACTAAATTTTTTAAAGAACAGATGGAGAAAGTTAATAAATATTTCATTCTATAATATAAAACTCACTTCTATATTCACAACTTCAGGGATCCTCAGCTTCATAGATATCAATAAGTCTGATGGATTTCTTGCTGCATTCTCATTCTTCTGCCCTGGTGTCTCTTATGGGATCATCATTTCTGCATGCTTGGATTGTTTTATGGGATCAGTGAAAGGCAAGTGACTGTAAATCTTGACCTCTTCTGCTCCTGGATTATATACTTTTATTCTTTGTGACCATAAGTGTTCATCTCCACATTGAATAGATAATTAAATGACAAAAATTATTCAAAGGGAATTTATAGTGAGAAATTATCCCTTGAAGAACTGATGGGGAACAGGCATAACCCAAGGAGAATCAGGGGAAAAAAAAAAACAGTTTAGAATGGCCAAATAAAGCACTAAAATCTCTGTGTATTTGGGAATGTCATGAAACATCCATTCACTGGGAAAAAAACATGATTTTTACCTGCATATCACAATTCTATTTAAACAAAATTTCTATTAAGGGAAAACAGTGTGGATATTGCCTAAGAACTGTAGCCCAAGCCTGTTATTCATATGAAAGAACTAATCTTTACATGGGGGAATTACAATTTCTCACTCTGTGTAGGCCATGAATCTCGTAAAAGAATAATTAGAACTTGCTCCGAAAGGAAAGAAACACCAGACTTGAATAATATTTTAGGAAGAGCATTAACAAACATTTTTACACTGCCAACAATCTTCAGCGCTTCCTAGCAGAGATTTACATTCCATTATTAATTAACTGCACTGAGTCAATAGTGTGACATAAAGCTCGGGAGATGTGAGTTGAGCACAAACTCTGACATCCACGAGAACGGCGCATTTTGAGAAGTTTGATTTAAAATTTATGCAAATGAGCTCAGCAAGCAAGGACCCAACAAACTACTTCAAAGCGCCACACTCCAACCCAAAAAACATGACAAGATCAAATCTTTGTCATTTTCTCAAGTGTCTTTACAAACCTCTGCATATTCAGGATAAATTATTTCACCCCCAATACCCGGATAGTTTGGTGGAGAATTAGGAGGTGATTCCTCTTCATAGGGTCACTGCCACGTCAGCCAATCACCTGAGTGACTGCAAGAATTTAAATGTATTTAAATGTTACAGAATTTGTCTTTTTGGATCTGACTCCTGTGAGGTGTCCATAGAATACAACAAGGTCCCAGCTGAGCTGCCTGACAGCATCGACCAAAACAAAGCAAAAAAAGATACCAATGCTATTGTCCTCACTCCCGTTCCCTCAGCTCCCACCATCATTTAGTTTTTGGGCTGAGAAACTTCCCAAAACTGTGTCTAAGGAAAATATTCAATTCAGAGTAATGACAAAAATTATAGTGAGAAATTTATAGTGAGAAATTGCCACTTGAAGAACTGATGGGGCACAGGCACAACCCAAGGTGAAAGCATAATATCATGCTATTGTCCCCCTCCTTTTCCCTCAACCAGGATCATCTTCCAATTTTTGGGTTGGGAATCCCCACAAAACTGCATCCAGGGAAAATATTAAACGCAGAGTAAAGCATTGCTGTCAAGAAGTACTAATTAATTCATGTTATGTTTCATGCCACAGAAATTGGTTTATTCCCTTATTGAAAGTTAGCTTAGGTCCAGGTACATTTATATCTTCAGAATCAGGGCTTTTAAGGAAGAAAAAAGTTTCTCATGTTTCCCGACATCCCATTAAAATGGTTGTCCTTTGACGTCAATTAGAGACAGCTAAGAAAAAAAAATCATCCTTAATTGCTTTTTAGAAATAGACATTATTGCTTGCACCGTCGCAGCCAGATTCGATTTCCTTTTACAAGAAACCAGGATGCTGGGAATGCTGTAAAACTCCAGCTCTGTTGAATATGGATGTGGAGCTCTGCTGACAGAGAGCTGCTTTCCCTTGGGCTGCAGAGAAAACTGGTGCAAACCCGACAAACGTGCTGAAATACCTCCAAAGTGGAAAAAGGCTGGAGCTGGATGTTCAGCTGGGGCTGGTTTGGGATGGGCAGTGGTCGGACACCTCTGCTCTGGAGCCAGGATGGGAGAGCTGGGGGTGCCCACCTAGAGAAGAGAAGGCTCCAGGGAGACCTCAGAGCCCCTTCCAGTGCCTAAAGCGGCTCCAGGAGAGTGGGAGAGGGACTTGGGACAAGGCATGGAGGGACAGAACAAGTGGGAATGGCTTCCCACTGCCAGAGGGCAGGGCTAGATGGGATATTGGGAAGGAATTCCTGGCTGTGAGGGTGGTGAGGCCCTGGCATAGGTTGCCCAGAGATGCTGTGGCTGCCCCATTCCTGGAAGTGTCCAAGGCCAGGCTGGATGGGGCTTGGAGCAAGCTAGGACAGGGGAAGGTGTCCCTGACCATGGCAGGGGGTGGAATGAGATGGGTTTTAAGGTCTCTTCCAACCAAACCATCCTGGGATTCTATGGATGCTCAGTTCTCCATCCCTGCCTCCCCGTAAGAGTGTAACCTATCCCGACAATTATAGCTACAAAAATGATCAAGTCCTCAAAACCTGGGTGTGTTTCTTTACAAGGAGCATCACCAATTTTCTCAAAGCCTTCTCCACATTTGTCTCACTGCAGGGAATCCATAATGTCTCTGCCCACCAGGAAGAAGAGGAGTCCAGAGAGTAACACCAGGGGCACCCCAGCGGCGGCAAACATGAAGGACCACCCATAGTAGACGTGTACAGGGACATCATCCAGGCACTTCTCACTCCTCTCCAGGAGGATGTACTTCTGAAAGTCAGCTGCAAACTCCTTCCACATCACAAAGAGAAACACGAGCAGGAGAAACAAACCTCCTGGGAAGAGAGACAAAGCTGAGTTATTGTCTGTGCAGGAAATACAGGAATAAAGGTGAGAAAAGATCACAACAGCTTCTCATCCATGCTCTGCATCAAAACATCATGTTGCAGAATTGTTGCTCCTGATGTTGCTCTGCAGGCTCCTGTGGAAGCCGAGGCCACTTGCCATGGGAGAGCCCCACACCACAGTGACCAGTTCCTGCCCTCTGACACCTTGTGCTTTGACCACCAGCACTCTGAAGGCTCTGCTCCAGCGGGATATGGCCATGGAGAAACCACCAGAGCAGGGCTGATGCTCCCAGCAGGGACCTGCATTCCTCTCTCAAAGGTGGAATGTTTCACCTTTTTCACTCAGAGATGAATGAGGAGACACCAAGACTTACTTCTTCCTTTATTGTATCTACCCTTCCAAGCAGTGTCATAGCCAATTCCCACCGGGAATGCAAAGATGCCAGGATCAATCCTGCTGATGGCAAAATTCTGGCACTGAACTTGCCACCCCCAGAGCCAGCAGAGCCTGCTAGGGCAAGCACGGCCAACACGTTATGGAGTGGGAAAAGCACACAGCCATGAGATATTAATCTTAGATGGGCTACTAAATAAGCAGCTTATACCACAAGGCGCGAAGCAGATGACAAAAATCAGAGTGGCCCAAATCTCATTTAGTGTGTATCATCAAAAATATATATCTGTGGTGCATTTTCAACTCAACATCCATTAAAGCTAAACCATGACGGTGTGATGACAGGTCTGAAAGCAGTTCAGAAATATCTGATCTTGCTACTTCACAGGTAGAAGCTGCTATTTTTAAATGGTGCTGTATAACATACAAATATACACACACACACACACATATGAAAGAAATACATCACAGCTTATATTATTTTTATGGCTGAAGTGAACACCTCGAAATTAATTTAGTTGACAAGTTACCACACAGTTCTGTGGATGTGTTGTGGCTTCTGCAGGATTTAATTTCTCCCCTTGCCATTTTTAAATCAAAGGTAGTTGTGGCGTATTTAATTATTCTTCGTGGCAGTTTATACACTCCAAAATCCAGCTCTTGTGCTTAGGAAAGGAAAGGGGTAAAGCTTGACGTTGATTTATCTGCTTAGGGAGGTTACTGAATCTTCACTCAGAGAAAACACGTCTGTGTTTTACTGTGATTCTGTTTATAATGGTTATAAAAACATCTCAGAGACAAAAATAAGACTCACACGAAGGTAAGAGGCTTCAAAGTCCTCACTAGGAACGAGATAGAAGTTGCAGTTCCCCACCTTAAGATGTTGCATTTGCTAAACTGCCTCCCATGCCCTAAAAAAAGAAATGCAACCCTATCAATCAAAAATTGGTGTAGCCATACAAATATTCTTTACATCACCCCACAGTGATATTCCAGCCATTCTCCCTGACGTGGAGGAGTCCTAGTTTTTCCTGGAGAGGCAGGCGAGGAGTTAAACAGCAGCTGCTGGAACATTTGCATGTTCATTGAGGTTTTGATACCACTTGAAATTAAGTGCGCAAATAAATATTTTACACTTACTATGATAGTTGTATGCTTAAAATACCAATTATTCTACTATAAGAAAACGATGGCGTGTTCAAATAGTCACATGTCCTTTACAAAATACAATGTATTGATAAGAAGGCAATTAAGTCTTTATTACCGATGTAATTTAAAATTAAATTAATTAGATAGCAACTGAACCTTGAAAAGTGCTCCTTTAAAGATCAATTTCTATTTCATTAACTTATAATACCTACCGTAAGAGACGCAAATGAAAGCGCAGCCCCAGTGGGACAGAGAACGTGGGTATGGAAAAGTACTTTGGAATTTTGCTTTAAATAACCAGGAATTCTGTGTTGATTTCTCCCAGGACAATTTAGATGGCCTAAGTCTCATTTTTTGAAGTAATCAGATCAAAACCATCCAGTTCTTACTGAGAAGGGTGTGGGAAGTCCCATGTGCAGGTGGCACCATCCCCAACCTCTTCATGAGATAAGGAACGGGAATTGGTCCCTGCTCTGGCCTCAGGAGAAGCTCCAGGTCTTGTATGGAAGGATTTATTATTAAACAGGTACTGGAGGTGATGGCATGGCCATGGCATCTAAATTAAGAATGTTTTCACACTCTGGGCAAATGACAAGAATATGTAAAGCAAGCAACCTTCTTCCCTGGCATAATTAGAGCTGAGTGATGAAGAATCCCTGGGATTTACACCATGTCCTTGGTGGGAAGAGAAAATCAGAAGGGCAGGAGCAGCCAAAGGATGGTGGGAGCTCAGGAAGGGCAGCTCACTGAAATCTGCTGAGCCAGAAATGCTTGTTTGGAGCAATCACAAGTATCCCTGAACCTGCCTAAAATTTGTCACACTTACAGCCACAAGCAGAGTCTTCATCATGTGAAAATCAGGATGTTTCACTCCCATATAACCAAGTGTTTGGCATTTTTGTTTTAAACTGCTGTTGTATTTGGGATTTTTCATCTGTTGAACAGGTTCACTTTACCCCCTCCTTTCTGGGACTTTTAGTGGAAAGTGGAAAATCACCTTTGTTTCCTGCCAGTTTTGGATGTAGAGACACAAATTTATTCCTGCTTTGGGCAGCAAAATGAGAAACTGAAAAAATGTTGTTTTCTGCCCTAAAAATGAGACTGGCATTGGCACCCACACCCGAGACAGAGGATGTGTGTTTGGTTTGGATTTGGGTAAGTGAAAACCTCACCAAACCTCATCCCCATGCTCCTCTCAGCATCCCTGTGCTTTCTCCACTGGAAAATTACCCAAGTGATCCCTTTCCTTGTCTCCTTCTCCCTCTCCTCCTTTTGCCTCTGTTCATTAGGATAGTACTGGGAAAAATTAACTGTGAAACTCCATCTCCAGGCTGATGAGGTCAACGGCATCTTCTGGGGAGGGGCTAATTGCCAGAAAATTGCAGTGGGGTATTAAATCTGTCTCCTTTGTGTGCTGCAGATCCGGGAGCCTGGAGCTCCATCCCCCTCTCCCAGCGGAGCTGCGTCTTCCGTGTAGGTAAATTGAAGTGGAGCTTTTCCCTTCTCTCACTTTATTTCCTTGTGACACCTTTATAGCTGCTAATTGTGGGGACAGGTGAGTGAACTCAATCTTTAACTCTTATTCTGGGGAAGCCACTGAATTTTTGTGTAATCTGCTAATTAGGAGAATAATGAACTTTGACTCGTTCTCCTCTCTCACTCGTTGCCTCTTAAGGATGTTAATAACGAGGAAATGGAGGGATGACCTTCAGCTGCCCTTCCATAACTGTCAGCCTTCACTGCACATGGGGAGCCTGAGATGGCCGAAGTGGAGCTGCTCCATTTGGGAAGCAGAATTTGAGCAAAAAATTCAGCCCTTTAATTCACAGGACTGGGAAATCTGCCTTTTTTTTCCATGCTGTCAGGTCACGCTGAAGAACAGGTTGGTCCCACCACAGGCAGGGATGAGACCCATGATCCCAGGTTGCTCCAAGCCCCATCCAAGCCGGCCTGGAACACTTCTAGGGATGGGGCATCCACAGCTTCTTTGGGCAACCTGTGTCAGTGCTGCATCTCTAAGTCTGGTCTCTAAAATGCCCAAAGGAGAAGAAAACTGAGGAGCACATGCAAAGTTGTCTCAGCAACTCAAAGAGCTTCCAGAAGCTGCAGCACAGAGCTCACCCAGCCCTCTTGGTGACACTGTAGTGACAACTAACCAATCTCTGACTACTGAAACATGGGGACAATCAGGCACTGGGCAGGATCTGCCACCCCCTGGAAGCGCTGAAGCTCATTCTGGGATGGAAAATGCTGGAAGGAAAGGAGCACACTGGCTCTTGGCTCATGTATTCCAGGTGCTTTTGGGAGCAGGCTGGCAGGGAAAACTGCTCAGCTGGGGCTGTGGGTGTGCAAAGGCAGCACCAGCAAATGTCAGATGGGATCCAGCTCTTTCCAGAGTCACCCAGCAGAGGAAATCCAGAGAATGGCTCCAATCCTTTGGAAGGGCTCTCAGAAACGTCTCCCACGGAGCAGTCCATTGGTTATGGGAGCTGGCACAGTCAGATTTGCCCTCTGGAATGTACAGTAAACAAGGCATCTCAGAGGGAAATCCAAAGGGATCCACTTGAGCCATAACAATCCTCACCCTTCGGTGTTGGATTCTCCCTGAGACAGAGGGACACGCAGCCCTCCTCAGGACCGTGCCAGGCTGGTCATCCATAAATGTCTGGGAATGCATTTGCACCAATAGTGCCTTTAGAGCCTTTTGGTGGGAAAAGTGACATCATTTTGCAGTGAATAACCACGACCTGTCCCAAAAGTAGGGAATTCATGGGCAGAACAGAGCTGCTGGTGAAGGGCTCCCTGCGAGGCTGGGACATCCCGCAGTCCTGGTGCTCCATCTCCCCATCCGACTGCCAGACCACACTCTCATTCTGCAGATTGCCAGCTTTTTCACACTTCCTCAAGGAGAGATCATTTCTGCAAGGGAGGTTAATTAACACTGACCCACAGGCCATGATGAGAAGACAAGAGGCGCTTTCTCCTGCATCATCCCTCCGCATCCCGCTATCCGAAGGAAAGGGATGGCAGGGGACTTGAGGCTGTGTTAAATCCATTGTTCCTACTGCTTAGTGCAATTATGCAAAATATTTTTAGAAGGGATAACGAGAAAATAACCATGGAGGGATGCAACTCAAATCCATCCAGGAGCCAGGGCCAAGCAGGATCCAGAGGTCTGAGATCAGGATAAGCCCCCCCCAATAAAAGGATCAGTTGAAACACTAAGGAAACTTTGCTGAAAAACACGTTGAATCCTCCTGCTATCATTTGAATGGAAAATATAGTAGGAAGTGTCTTCCAGCTGAACTCATTCCCCCGAATGACTGTTAATAACAATGATTGCTGTTCAGATTGAAGCTGCATTAATACAAACTTCAATTTTAACAGCAGCATCTTTGTCTAATGCCAAGAGGTTTATGTGATGCATAATCAGCTCTTCTAAAAAGTGTCACATTCTAAGCCCCAGCCTTTTAATCAAGGAGTAGTCAAATAAAGTGGAAAAACAATGAAAAAAAAAAAAAAGGAAGACGGCTGAGTATTCCTCGGCACCCTTTTCTGTGATATTTCTGCCCAATGTGCAGGCTGGACACACTCCTCAGGGACATCTGCTGCCTCCTGGGAGCCTGGACTACAGATGGGAAGAGAAAGCTCCCTGCCCTGGTACAGCCCTTGGATTATTATCCATTATGGGATCACAACAACCCCATGGAAAACTACAGACTTGGGGCAGCGTGGCTGGGAACCTGTTTGTGGAAAAGGCCCTGGGGGTGCTGGTGACAGCACCTGGACATGAGCCCAGCGGTGCCCAGGTGGGCAAGAGGCCAATGGCAGCTGGCTTGGATCAGGAATGGTGTGTCCAGCAGGCCCAGGGCACTGCCCNATTGTCCATCTCTGTTACAGGCTGCCCAGGGCAGTGGTAGAACAACCATCCCTGGAGGAATTTAAAAGTTGTGTGGATGTGGCACTTGGGGACATGGGTCAATGTCAGGACCTTTCTTGTTAAATATTTTCATTAATGTTTTCAGGCCCCCCAAATCTGGGCACACTCAAAGCCCAAAGTGACAGCAAAGACAGTGTCTCATGTTTGATTTATGCCAGTTATGAGGAAGCAGGAGCTGGTGAAGGATCTGCAATTACGCAGTGGTTTTTCAGAGAAAGGCCTGATTTCATTATGAAGTTCTTCACTTGGCGCAGCTCAACTGAGCTCCAGCCTGTGGCTGCTTGAGTCATAAAAGAGCTTTTTTCTGAGTTTGAGTCACTGGTATAAATCAAGTATTTCTACTATTGAAGCCAGTTATTCCCCTCAAATACAGAAAAGGAAAAAGCCCAAGTGATAATTCAGTGGAATCATTGGTAACAGCAGTGGGAAAAATGAATAAATGCCTATTTTTAATTCATTTTCCTGCAGTGCCACCGTTTCATCTTTTCAGGTCTCCTTAAGCCAGCCCTCTCATTTTGGATCACGGGGTTTGCCTTTCATCACTCTGTGGGTTTCCAGCTCTATCAAAGCTAACAGCAGAGGCAGGAGCAGCCCAAATGCAAAGCCTGACTTTGGGGAACTGAGCGGGGCTGATGCTGCCCAGGTTTAACACACCTGCAGTCTTTACCGAAACAAAAGGGCTGCATAGAGGAATAGTAAAAAAATAGTGATTTTCAAAAATCTCAGCCTTGCTAGGACTAAGGACTATCTTGCTAAAGCCTGGCTGAGCACAGAATCATGGAATCACAGAATGGTTTGGGTTGGAAGGGGCCTTAAAGACCATAAAGGCCCCGGACAGGGACACCTCCACTGGACCAGGTCGCTCAGAGCTGACAGGGGTTTAATTCCACTGGGGAAGAGGGAAATCTTTTGCTGCTTCCAGCAGAGCCCCATCTCCCGCGGCAGCACCTCATCCCCACCTGCCTCCCATTCCAAAGCCACCCTGCCCCGGCCATATCCCTTTACCTGAGAGCAGCAGGAATCCTCCCCCGACTTTGTAGGAGCGGGGGCTGGCGAAGGGGACCCCACACACCAGCAGGAGCCCCCCCACGAGCCCAGCGGCCACAGCCAGCAGGATGAACGCCGTCCAAAAACCTCTGTACACTGCAACAGGAGCAAAGTCAGTGAAAGGAGACGGAAAGAGGCTTTCTTCAACCTCAGAAGCCTTTTTCTTAATGATGCCATGTTTAACTCCTGCTTTAGCAACAGTAAAAACAACAACCTGTGATGCTGCTGTGCCAGGCAGAGCCGAGGCTCCGGCTTTGCCAGGGCACCTGGAACAGCCACGGGTTCAGGGTGAGTGTCACGCTCTACAGAATTGAACTGGAATGAGGCCAAAGGGTTGGGAAGGTTTGCCAGGGAAGCACACCACAAAAGGGAGTGGAAGGGAAGGACACTGTTCTTAGCTGTGCCGGGGGGTGTGAAAAATCTTGGCAAGAAAGGAAAGAAAATAGCAAAGTTTGGAGAGGTGGAATCAGACCACAGCTTTGTTCCACTTTAATTAACACTTCGGGAAGGTGCCAGGCTCCTGGTTTAAAATAAAGGTGGTGTTTGTTGGCAGGACTGCAGGGAAAACAGGAGCTCATGAGTTCCCCCCTTAATGGCCTTGTTTGGCTCCGGGAAAGAGAACGGGGCAGGGGAGCAGCTGCCTCTCCATCCAAGGAATTTGGGGGTTTTGCTGTGACTTCATACAACTACCCCAGGCAGAGCTGAGCAAGCTTGGTCCATCACATCTCACCAGATGGGACAGGATGGGATGCAGCCCTCAAATTCAAGTCTCCCACTAGCCAAGTGTCTTCCAGACACTGCCATAAACATTATCCAAAGGTGGTGGTCTTCCAGCAGAGACCCTCTGATACCCCGCTCCCCATCTCCTGATTTCTCTGATCCCTTGGACCACCACATCTCACCCTGCCTGTTGTTTCCCAGAAGCTCCAGTTGGATTTAAGCCGAGCACGAGCAAGTGGGTAATGCTGAAATGATTCACACTTGAAAGAAAAATGATACAGAGAAGATGCGTTTTCCTCATTTGAAACCATTTTGTCAGGAGAGCCACTTAGGGAGAGATAAGTATCTTGAACTCTCCAAAACCACAGAATTCATTTTCATGTTTAACCTCCCATCACCCGTTTCTCTCAGGGAGCCTAAGAGGATGCAGATAAGGCAGAATTATCTCTGGAGCAGGTAATAGCTGGAGGACCCTTCTCCTTGGACAGCCTCCTGTTTTGTCAGCGTTTGCAAATGAGGGTGGGCTGGTTAGAAAGAAAAGGGTGTTCACGACAGAAGTGGCTGCTCCGGAGCCCCGAGGGCTTCGCAGGGGATTGGGGCAGGGGAGGAGCCCGGTGCTCCCCCTGCCCAAAATGCGGAGGCTGAGCCACCCCCATGTCCCCAGGGGTGACAGGACAGGCAGAGCCCGCAGCACCCCGGGGTGCATCCCGCCCTCCCCGGCACCTTCACAGAGCCACTGAGGTCGGAAAAGACCTCTGTGAACACCGAGATCGTCCCGGGACTGTCCCAGGGGACAGGTCTGGGAGGCAGCTGGGGAGGGTTTCACAGCCGGGCTGACAGGCAGGGACAGATGCCTCCAGCGCCCTTAACTTAGGATGGAAAAAATAGCGTGTGTTGATCAGCAGGATCACTCAGAACCTGGACGCTGTGCCCGTCTGTCCCGAGCAGAAACAATCCCACAGCTTATCCCGCGTGTTTGCCTCACATCCTGCACCAGCTCCTCCTCGTCCTCCCTCCACAGCTCCCTCGTATCCATTTGACACCACGGAGCTTCCCCGGAGCAGGAATCCTGCACAGCACAGCCAAAGAAAAGAGCTGCTCTCCCTCACATGCTCCTACTGACAATATATTTTTTTTTAATTAATTTCTCATAGAGAGGAAAAAAATGAAATAAAACTAAAAAAAGGTACTGCTAAAGGCTAAGGAAAAGGTCAAGATGTTTGTTTGTGCAGAACGTCTGCCCTGCTTCCCCGGAGGCAAGGCAGACTGATGCACACTATTTAAAGAAATCAATTCATTTCAAAAAAGATCATTGAATTAATTCTAACTGCTGCCACCAATTTAGCAAATTAAAATTCCTAACAGCAGCTGATTCATTAAAGAACTCGGAAAATATAGAGAAACATAAATAAAAAGGGACCCAGTTGAAAGGGAGCTCTCCAACTGCGTAGTGTTCAGTGCATTAAAAATAAGCCAGTCACTTACGTGGATTTTCTAACAATTTGGTCTTTAACCGATTTTCCAGGGCTTGTTTATTTTGTCTTGCAACAAATCAACACCTGAGCTATCCCAGGAAACCAGACTCTGGGACCAAGTCAGCACTGGGCTGGGTCTGGGTCTTCTGGCTCCAGCTCTTCCCAGTGAGTGAGGAGGTGGGAGAGAGTGGAATTATCCTCCTGCCTTACTCATAGGAGTAGGTGCTGAGCACCCAGAGGGAGGGAGCAGAGCCCATCCCAACACGGCTGCGCTGGAGGACAGAAAACGTGGGAGAACATCTCAACCTGTGCCTAGGGCAGCCAGCCAAGCAGGACTGGTTTGTAAAGGAGCTTTCCAAAGGTCTTGGCCATGCTTGGCCACATGCATTTACAACAGGAGAACCACAGCACTGACACACATCCCAAATCTCTGCCTGATTCCTTGGAAAAGGAGCTGCTGGGGGAGAAGGAAAGAAACTCACCTGCAGTTGTGTCATAGGAGGGATGGGGGAAAGGTCCGAGAGCAATGGGCATGGGGAAGAGGTAGCCATGCATGCAGAACTTGGGGTGTGCTTGGCTGGCTGGAAAAGATGAAAAAAAGAAGAATTAAATCTCTGTTTGCTTTTATTTCCTGCAGAATCACAGTTGCAGTACTGAGATGGTGAGGTGCTGTTGTGCAAAACCTGCAAAACCCTCAGTGACATCAGAAGGCTGGGGAGCAAAAAAGGATAATAAATCTTGGTTAGAGAGAAAAATAAAAATAGAAATAAGAATTATGAAAGAGGGGAAATATCAAAGGATCTGAGACTGCTTCTTGCACATCTTCTCATCTTCATAATCTGAGTCTGAGGCAGACAAAAATCATGAAAGATGGAACAGCTGAAGTCAGTGTCAATATTCCCGTTGCTGTTTTCCTCCAGAGAATGTGCCTGACCACCTGGAAGGGTCAAAATGTTTGGGTACCAGAACAAGGTACTTCCAAGACCTCCAGCTGGTGAGAAGGAAAAGCACAATTAGAATGGAAGTGCCCCATCAATATTAATACCACTGAGGCTTATCATGATTAACAGTAATAGAATGAATGTTAAATGAATTAATTAATGGTTGGCCACTTATTTAAATATGTTCCCCAGCTCAAAGGAGCACTTTATAATAGGTGGACATTAGTTCATGCTAAATTGACTATGGAATACCTATTGAATTAATTATTACATCCACGAGAGCAGCAAATTAATTTGCCATGATCAATCCTATTATAATAAATACCTAAAGAAGTAGCAAAAAAATTGCCAGTTATCAGAGTGACTCATTTTACTTCAGGTAAAATTATATTATGTATTTCCATATAATGTAATTCAGTAGCAAACTCCCTGTCTCAAGCCTGTCCTTTTTTATCACAAACTTTCCATGTGAAAAACCTCCCATTGTTCAGTTGAACGGTGGCGGGAACTATTCCTGCAAGATTTTACAGGAAACAGGTCAGGGGCCGGGGGACAGCAAAGTCATTTGAAATTTTAATCACTGCAGAGTAAATTTAGTGTGGGAACCTGCATTATTTGCAGGGAAGTGCCCTCTGAGGTGATTGTGCTGCTTCACAACCACAGGAACATCTTCCATCGAGGCCTCAGTGGGTGCAGGGCCAAGGTCTTTGTGGTATTTAAAGCCTTTGCAGAACTTATTTAAAATATGGTGGGGGGGAGTTATCCCAAATCCTGCTGTAGAGTTGTGGCTGCCAGCAGGGCTGGTGCCAGGCATGTCCTGGGGTGGTCTCACTCCTTTCCTTTTCCTCATGGGAGCACCTGGGGCCAACCCTTCACCGCAAGAGGGCCGCCAGGTTGGCACCCACTGGTGTCACAGAACACGTTTCACCATCTCTTTCAGTTTTTGAAGAATGAATGCGTTTTCCAAAAAATAAAGGATTTTGCATCCCTCTCTGTTTATTCTCAAGTGTCATTTCAATGACCTTAAAACCAGCAAGCTCTTAAAATAAAGAGTATAAACACATGTGTTTATGGCCTTCCATGGTGCACCACTGGTCCTGAGCCCCCAAGGACACCACATATGTGCACTTCCAGCCTTCCCAGAGCTGAAATCAGTGGGAGCTGGGAATGCTGAGCACCTGGAGGGCAGAGAACAGGGACAGAAGAGCGATGCCAGGAAGGGCATGGGCTTACATTTACAGAACTTTGCTGAACACAAACATCAAGAGGTATTGGGAGAGAGGGGGAGGAAGGAAGGGCTCTCCTTGCTGCTGGAAGCCACCACTTCACACAACTTTGTAGGTGATAAATTAAATGGCATCAAGAAGTTGCAACACTTCTTGTGAACAACCCTCTGAGAGAAAAATCCAAGTCAAAAAACGAGCACAGAAAGGGCACAAAAAAAGTGAGCCAGGTTTGCTTTTGAGAGACAATGAGAATGACAAAAATGAAATAAAAACCGTCTCCACATCCCTGGGAGCACTTCCTGTGTTTGTTTCCCATTAAACTGTGAGGGAATGCTGTGGATACGGATTGGTGGTGTTGTACTCACTGTACCAGAAGGTCCAGATGGTCTCCGGGTGGCCCTCACCAAAGAACCAGCACCGCCAGAAGAAACCCTCATGGTGGAAAGTGAGGATCTCCTTCCCGACCTCGGTTGGAGTTTCAGCCTGGGGAGGAATGAAAGTCCAGGCTGAAACAGGGAAGATCATGGTGCAAACAGTGTATGTTTTGCTTAGACAGACATTGATTTAATTTTTTATGAGGTTTTCACTTGTTTTTTGAGTCAGTTTTGGAGGAGTTGGGAAACACGAAGGAGCTGCTGTCCTTGACTTTCTGCCATGCCACAGCTATGAAATGTTCTGATAACAAATTGTCCTGCAGACCTGCACAAACCATTTGCCTCCTTCTCTGCTGTCCTTAAACCCCAGCTGGCCAGAGCTGGATGGGAACGTCAGGGACCCGGGCCTTCTGGGTGTGTTCTACTCCTCAAACACCTTCCTCCAACCCCGCAGACCTGCGAGCACAAGGCTTTGGTCTTTCCTGAAGGGAGGATATTGCAAAGTTTAGTCATGGAAGATTTACCAAAGAACTTACTAAAATTATCCTCAAAACCAGTTTTATCTTCCTCACACACAGTTTGGTAAAGGAGACAGGACTGTGACAAAATTATGTTTTATGATGGATGGGGAATGTCCACAGAGGAATGGGCCCTGTGAACCAGAGAAAGGAGATGGAACTCAACAGGGAGGTGCTAAAGGTACTTATCCTGTCACAGACTGGTTTGGGTGGGAAGGGACCTTAAAGCCCATCCAGTCCCACCCCCTGCCATGGGCAGGAGCACCTTCCACTATCCAAGGGTGCTCCAAGCCCCATCCAACCTGGCCTTGGACACTTCCAGGGATCCAGGGGCAGCCACAGCTTCTCTGGGCACCCTGTGCCAGGGCCTCAGAGGGAAGAATTTCTTCCCAGTATCCCTCTGGACGTGGGAAGCCATTGCCCCTTGTCCTGTCCCTCCATGCCTTGTCCCAAGTCCTTCTCCAGCTCTCCTGGAGCCCCTTCAGGCACTGGAAGGGGCTCTGGGTTCTCCTCAGAGATCTTACACTTCCCTCATCTCAATGTTTTTGTGCATCACATTAAGGCAACTTCCAGAGCTCTGACCTGATTCTCCTCTTACTTTCAGGATAAAATTCTGACTATGACAAGGGGAACATTCAGCCCTGAAAGTTCCTCAACTGGTGGCTCTGGCTTGGTGCATCCACAGCACATTTTACTGAGTTTGCCAGATACTCATCCCATCCTTATCTGTAAGGGACAGGATTTGACAGTTTAAGAAAGGGCAGAGAAGGTAAAAACAGAGCCTGTTATCCACAACCAGTAACAGAAATAGAAATAATAGAAACAGTGTCTGAAACAGAAATAAAACAGCTCAGAGGGAAGAGTAAGAGCAGTTCCTATTTCTGCCTGATGCTTTTGAAGTCACTGCCTCAGCGTCAGGCTCCCCAACACTTGGCCAAGAGCATCTCTGAAATGTTTGAGATGCTTATTCATGTCATGCAGTGCATCATCTCTGCTCTCTCTGCTTTAAAAAACAACTAAAATGTGAAACAATTAACACTGTCACTTCCCAAGTGCACAAAAAACAAGTGGCACTTCTCTGTCTCTGCCATCCGCGGGCTTTACTGAGCTGCTTGGAACTACAGACCCTGTCTTCTGTTTCACTTCTTCAGGCATTTTTTCCATCATAACTTTTTTCTTTTCAGTAGGGAAAGTCATTTGGAACCATGACTCAAGCAAACAGTGCCCTACATTTGATTATGGGATTCTGAAATGAAAGAAAACTATTTCTTGCTGGCATCATGATGCTTACCCAGGGTGACTCACCGCACCAGGAAAAAAATCAAACCTAATTGGATTGAACTTTGAAGTAACAAAAAGTCTGCACACAACAAGGATCTTCTTGTCATTTTGTAATGGAAACCACACATTGATCGGCACAAAAACATTTTGGGGGAGTGGGTGGCTCGAGGAACTGATCTGGTTGTTATTTCATTGAAGAGTTAGACAACAGCAAGTGCAGCGAAAATCCAACTTGAGGGATCTATAAACGAGCGACACCAGCCCTTAGCACTAAAATATCAAACTGTCCCTCGAAAATTACATTTCCTGCTAACTAAAATCCTATACAAATCTTGCTTTGAGGATATCCAGACCTCTGGTTGGATGGGCAGGAACTCGTCTGCTCTGCTCTGTGCCTCGTGTTCACTTTGTTTGGTGTCTGTGCTGCAGCTGTATCACTTCAGATGGAAGTGATTGCCAAACCCCACACTTTTAAACATGAACTAGTTTTAAATGAAGAAACTACAGAAGGAGAAATCTTTTAATGGAAAATATCAGGAGGTATCTTTTGTCTTTAGAGGGAAATGCTGTCAACAACTAAAGTTCTTACATTTTTGCCTTTCATTCTCTAATGTTCGTGTCTGGCAGATTACAGAGGTGCCGTCTTAATGTTTCCTTGACACACTTTACTCCAGTCAAAATGCTCAATATTATGGAAAACCCAGTTTGGATTTTAAAGAATTTAAAGTTTTACCTCAGGCTGACGTTTTACATTAACAGGTCACTTTCATTGAGCATAAATATCATCACAGATTTCAAAATTTTCGATTTGAAATTATTTAGGTAAGTTCTTTCAAAGCACAAGATTTCAGAGCTCACCCCCCCGGTGCTCAGAGTGCTGTTCCCATGCTCGAAGACCCCGCAGGTGTCCGTGGCCAGAAGCCAATAATCCGTCCCAAAGGCGATGAGGAAGAGCAACACCCCGGTGCCTCCAAGGATCCCGGCTGCCAGGGCGGCTGCTCCGGCCTTCATGGGGCAGCAGGGGGGAAACCAGCACAACTGGAAACCAGAAAAGGAGGAAAACCCCCAAGTTTCCCGGGTCTCTGGAAGAGCGGGGCCAGAGAAATGCTATTTTTGGATGTGGATAACAATCTCCTGGCTGGTGTGAGTTTCAGTGGGTGGTGGAGCAGGACTAATAAAAGCAGATGACCTGGCCTAAGCAAGCAGCTGTGGCATTAAGGATCGTGACAAACAGCTACTGAGGCAGAGCAGGGAGCCGTCCAAGGGGACACATGGCTGCTCCTGCCAGAGGAGTGGAGCTGGAGCCCTCAGGACACGGCTCTGGGTCACAAGTGCAGAATTCCTGGGACACCGGAGATTTTTTCCCCTCTCTCCCTGCACGGATGAGCAGAGGTGGACTCAAAGGTTTTCCCCACATCGTGGAGCCCATGGTGTCCTCAGCTACTGCAGTGACACCTCTCACTGTGTCCCACAAGTGGCACTTCTGGAATTTGCTTCTCCTTCTTCCTCTGAGCAAAACTCTGATGCAGCTTTTACAGAAAGTAACCCCAGGGATCCAAGAAAAACATTAAAACACTGGGAGATCTTAAATATCCCAGCCCTCCTGGAAGTTATGCAGTCACCACCTTTGCACCAGGCAGGTCCACAGGGAGCTTGACAAGGAGCAGCCAACCAGGTGCACACATGGACACACCGGGGGTGTCCTGCAGGTGTAAATGGTGTTCTCCCTCCTGCCATGGAAAAGTGGATTATAGAGATCCATACCCCTCACACCCACCCAGCCTGCTGTGGGAGAAGTGTCTCCTGGGAACAAGGACATTCCTGCATGGAATTTCACTGCCATTTGCTTCCTAACGTTTTTGGCTTCTGCTGGAGCATCTGCTGTAGATCACTGCCAGGAATGGGATGCCAGACCAGGAAAATTATAATTTCTGTAGGGCAATAACTATATTCCTGTGACATGCCAGGAGGCTGGGAGAAGAAATTTAAATTACAGTCAAAAACCAAGTTCTGATTTTCTAACCCTAGCCTTAGTCATTACCTGCTCTAAACAGAGGGGGAGATGATGTTGACTTTCCTATCCTAGGGGAATTTGTGTTGCCAAATTATTTCCAAATCAATTTAATGTTTAAAGTTACCTGTGAACACATCGGTATCTCAAAGCAACTGCACACTGGTTGGGGAACCTGGAGAGGGTTGAGGAAAATTTTTACTACACTTCTTACTGAGGCATACAGAGCGATGAATGTACTCAATCTTCTACAGGTGCAACAGAATTTAAATTATAATAATTTATTTTATCCTCTGCATTGTCTTTCTTAAACATTGCAGGGGGGGCTGTTAAATAACATGTTAGACCTCTCTCCCTCACCGTCCCGGGGCGGAGTTGCTCCTGGTTTAACCTGACCATGAGCATGTGAGGAATTCCACAGGATCTGGAGAATTCTCTTCACTGACACCGGGAGAAAGCAGAGCTGGGACAGGGTGCAGACTTACCATCATGCAGGGTCAAAGCTCAGCCACAGAACTCTGTCCATCCCGTTGTCCTGCCATTCCACTGGAACACTCCCAGCTACTGCAACGGGTTTCCATGTAGGTTCTTGTGATCAACTCTCCCTGAACCTCCACTGATCCCATTCCTACACAAATTACCCCTTTCCACCTCATCCCAGCACATCCACTCTTTTTCCACAGTTTTGAACAGCAATAACACACCCATCTCACAGCCACTGGTGCTCCAATACAGCAATGAGGTGAGCTCTTGGTATTGAACATTAAATGGTTGATTAAATACAAAGTACAACTTATCTATCACCTAAATAATCCATTAGTGCAATTCCAATCAGTTGCCATTTAACTACCACACAATCCTGGTTAAACCTGTCTGAAGTGACAAGGACAATTGGTTGCCATCTCTTCTTGTGATCTCCTCCTCAAAGCTGGACACGTCTGACAGGAGCTTTGGCAACGCTCAGAGGAGCTGGGTGAAAACAAGGATTTGCACACCAGGAGTGAGGATTTTTTTGTAGCTCACACTGCAATTACATAAAATTAAAATGCAAAGTGGGTACTTGTGTATTTTTGTTTTTAAAAAGGGATTAATGCACACTCCCACATATCTGGGTGTGTTTTGAGCCAGCTGTGTTTGGCGCTGCTGTTTTTATGCTACTGCACATCCCGGGTTAGTGCTGTTCGCCATTTGGAAGTGTCCTCAGGAATTCTGGGTCCCACTGGCAGAGAAACCTTGCATGGCTGAAGCAGAGCATTGCTGGTGCCCAGCCTTGGCTCTTCACAGGATGGCTTGTGCCCAGTTAAACATCCTCCAAGTTCCTAGGCTGTGGAATTGAGTTCCCAAGGTTGAAATGTCTCTCCATGCACTGAAATCCCACTCCTGACAAGTGTTTCTTTTCACAGACAGGTTGGACAGGGACTGGAGCAACCTGGTCCAGTGAAAGGTGTCCCTGCCCATGGCAGGGTTTGGAAATGGATCATCTTTAAGGTTCCTTCCAACCCAAACCATCCTGTAATTCCAGGATGATTCTGTGATTCCTTGTCACAGCCCCAAGCATGTGCTTATCACCTTCAGGATCCAAAAAATTCCTGGGCAATGAGACCATGTGGTCTCTCCTACAGCCTCTAGAAAGTGGTCATGATGTTGGTTGTCCTGTGGAGCCTGTGTTGGGACCTCTGGAATGCCACACCAGAGCCAGGGGGCTGAATTAACAGACCAGCACGATATTCCATGCAAATACCATTTAATTCTCAAGGAAAACAACCCTCCCTTTCCTCCCTTGCCTCCCCTGGTGCCAGCAGGGACCTGCATTCAGCATCCTCTTATCCACAGAGGTCAAATGATAGTGCCACCAGGGGCAGCTCCAGGACTTCAGTGGGTGGAAGGGAAAGTTTTATCCTGAGCATTTTTTTAATTCCTAATTGACCCTGAAAATTTTTTTTCTCTTAAGATTTTAAACCAAAATTGTGACTCTCCAAAACATACATATTCTAGCAAAGAGCTGGGGCAAGTCAGCTCAGATTTTTCACAGAATTGAGTGCTTCACCTTTGGATTGATCAAAGACTCCATCAGCACAGTCTGTGTTGTTATTTCCTGTGGTTTGATCCATGCTCACAGAAAAATTTACATTTTACGTAGATAGAGCAACATATTTTCACTCTCCCATGTGGAAAGCAGAGGATTTCTTGGAATTTGACAAAGAGATGAGTGTTCAGGGCTGCCTTTGGAGACTTCACAGAGTCCCTTTGGCAATCTGCAGACCTTTCTTCATTGGAGCTTGGCCTGACCATCCTGGGTGGTGAAATACTGGAATAGGCTGTTCAGGGCAGTGCTGGAGTCCCCATCCCTGGAGGGATTTAAAAGCTGTGTGGATGTGGCACTCAGGAACAGGGTCAGTGGTGGCCTTGGCAGTGCTGGGGGAATGGATGGACTCCATGTTTTGAAAGGGCTTTTCCAAACTAAACGTTTCCATGGTTCTATGATGTGTCCTGCTCCAAAAGATGTTCCATGGGGTGTTTCCTTAGGTAGGTGAGTGAATCTCTCTCGAGTCTCTTCTTTTACTGTTTTCTCCCCAAACCTCAGCACAAGGAGACATCAAGGACAGCAAAGCCAACCAGACCACGACAAGAGCACCCAAACACTGCCAACTTTACCTTGGAAAAGCCACCAATGTCCCCGCTGGTTCCACAAAGAGCAATCCCCCAGCCTGAGCTGGGCTGGAAGGGAGAGCAATAGATACCCGTGTTGACATTTGCCCCTTTAATTCTGCATTAAAATGATAATCTCCAGTTCATCTCCATCACATGCTCCCTTTTCATCTCTCCCGTCTCCATGTCTCTTGGAAGAAGCACATAAGCCTGGATGTTGAAAGATCCTTAATGGTTCTTCTGAGGTTGAATCCCCTCCAGGACTTGATGTCAGGAGAGAAAAAAGCTCAAATTTGCCTCACCTGCTTCTCAAGCACTGCCAGCCCTTTCCAGGATTAAGTCATTATAATCTCCTTAAGCAGTCATGAAATAAAATAAACACAAGTGTGGTTTTCTGCTCAAAATAAAAATATTAAAGTTCACATGAGGAAATGCTTTTGGAGTTGTGAGTACAAGGGAGATTTTGCCTGATTTTCAAACACACCTGATTGATGTCTTTGCACAGAGTTTTCTGATGTGGGTTTTGGGCTCTCACTTTGCCTCTCTGAGCTCTCACTGAGCTACTCCCCCTCATTAACAACTTTTGCCCATTTTAACCTGAACTTTCCACAGACTCCTGTAAACTTCCAGAGTAAGCACAGAGCAAAAACTCTCTGAACTCCTAAAGGAATCAAACTGATGCAATTTATTTCCACAGAACCATGCAATATTCAATGATACACTCAATCCGTGTTTTTAACACTTTTTAAAGGACTAAAACCCTGGAAAGAATTAATTAGGCATGCTCTGAAGCCTGAGCACTTAACAGTTTTCCACTCGGTTGTAGAATTTTAAGACCACCAACACTGGATACTGGCAAAGATTATCAAAGGTATTCTGGGCTGAAATACAAACTAGTCAGAGGGCTTGGCCACTGAGTAACTGGAAAATACTTCATAAAAGCTTTAGCTGGGCTATTATATTTTGTAAAGAAATTTTAAGAAAAAAATCCACAGTATCCGGAAGGTTAAATTTAGGGCAGAGTGACTCATTGGGAAAAAATGTCCTGCGGGGAATATTGTCCTCTCTGCAGATCAAGCAAATTGTTCATGCAGCAGAGAGGTATTGATGGACCCAGCACTCAAAGTGGGGCTGGCAGGGAATGATGGGCTGGGATCCATGAAGGATCCAGCAGTGCCTGTGCATGGGAATGTGGGGCTGGCTGGAGTAGCCTCTGCAGCCACTGCACACCTGGAGCCAGCAACCTCTGGAACTGCTAGGAGCTGGGAGATCCTGGCATGAAAACGTCCCTCGTGCTGAATTGAGATGAAAATGTACAATTTAAAAAAAAATGCAAGGAATTTTTACCTTTTTTTCCACATCAGATAAAATTCCCATTCCATTTTCTGGCATTTTTCCAAACATTTCTGTTACATATACAACAGTACAATACAACAGTATTACAAAGAAATCTACCCCTGCCAAAACAGCCACCATTTGATAAGGTCCTTGATAGCCCATAGTGATATTGCAGAGAACTGATGGGAATCTCATTTGGAAAAAGCTCCTCAATTAAGTGCCTGATGCCCAGAAAAATGATGGATGCTGTACAAAGATGACAAGGATGGGTGCAAGACAAAGATGGTACAGACATCCAGGTATTTTGGACAAAAACAACACAGTTCAGATGCAAAAGCATAAAACCAAAACAAAACAGCCAAAAAAATCACCAAACAAAACCCAAGCAAGAATTAGCCAATCACAGTTTCTACCCTTGATTAAAAACTCTTTGACAAGTAAGTTGATTTAATTTCCTTTTTACTCTCCCACTGTAGAATAAAAACTATCCACCTTAGTAAATCCTGCTATGACTGTTTACTGTGCAGAATTTAGGGAGAAATTTAAAATACTGAGGACATTAAACGGCAGGTAAACAGGGACATTCCAACCCCAGAGAGCTGAGGACCTCCAGGCTCAGTCTTTTTTTCTCTCCCTTGTATGCAATGGCTTTCTCCAATGAACAGCCCATTTTACTCCCTCGTCACAATCGCTTTCCTCACTCGTGATCTTGGGATCACTGGACAAGGGTTAAAGGAGCTGCTGTTCCAAGAGGATCTGCCTGGAATGACATCCAGAGACACCCCTGAGTGTCCCCAGCTCCTGATGATATCACCAGGAGCATGTTGGAGATGCAAGGAGGGAATAACTCAGAGATGATCCCATAACACGGTGAGTTTAATTGAAATAGAAATATAGAACACTTCAACATATTCATAAATGTCATAGATTATTTCATATATTACAACATACTCGAAGATGGGCTGTGTTCTAAACCAAGTACAGCCAAATCCACATGGCTCCCATGCATGATGGATTAGACTAGGAAACAAACCGAAATTGTAATAAATTAACTGAAGATGACAACGAGCCTATATTAATGTACTATGTACATATACATATATACACACACAGAACATACATCTATTGCTAAAAGCTCCAATTTTCCTTTGCAATGAGGTGAATTTCCAGTGATGGAGAGGCCTTCAAGTCAATATGAACTACCTCAGCTTATGCCAGGACACTGTAAAGGGATTTGTTCAGAAGAAAATGAGACCTCGGATCATTGCAAAGCAAATACACACAAATTTGTGCCTTTAATTTAAAATGAAAGCCCCAATGTACCATGCAGGGTTCTCCTACAGGAGTACTTCTGCACACAGGAGACTGGTTCTGCAAGCCCAGAAATATCATGGAGGGGAGTCTGTAAATTCCTATAGTTTCTTTTAATGCTCTTTCAAAAAGAGCCACTTGTTCAGATTAAACACTCTTGGATCAGAGGAAGGAGAAGAGAAAGAAAAATGTCAATGCAAAACTAAAACTTGTCCTGTCAGGTTCAGGTTCAGAATTCAAAGGCTTGAACTTACCAGGAGTTTCAAAGAAAATTACCCAAAGCTGGGACTGTCTGTCTTCCTCAGGTCCTGTCCCTGGAGTTTACCTGCATCTGCTGTGGCAAAGGGCTCACACCTTTCCTGGGAGAAGCATCCAGGGTTTGGGTCACTCTCCTGGCACTTTCAAACCCCTTTGATCACAGCTCCCAGCTATGGCAGCAAAGATCACCCCAAAATATCTTTACAGCATTGATGCAACCAACCAATCACGTCAGAAAACTTTCCCATCTATTTAAGGGCTGTCACCCTGATCTCCTGGTATCACCACTGGGTTTGGAGCTTCCTCATTTTAACTTTGAGGTGAACCATTCCTTACATAAATTTTAAAAAACCAGTAAGAACATATTTCTCCCTTTTAACTCAGCTGCAATAATTTTTCATTAGCAGAACTGTGGCTGGGTGTGGGACAACCCCTCAGGTAAGACACAACCCCTTATTTAACTATGTCATTTAACTGTGGGCTTCATGAGATCAACGTTCATAGCCAGGACCCATCAGTTCCCAAGGAACAGAAGAGATCTGTTGCTGTTTCTGCTCTTTCCTCCATCCCCTAATAAAACCTTATTTGAGATTATCAAGTTTTTCCCAACCTATAATCCAAAATGCTCCCTGCTGTTTAGCCTATCCCTGAAAACTAACGAGAAGATCGCATATCTCACCTTATTAAAACATCCTTCCTTGCAGTGGTAGGCAGTTTCAGCAATTCTCCCAGACTGAACAGGCCAATTTTTCCTAGAAATTCTTTGGAAATGCTCCCTCAGTCATTCCCTGGCATTGCTGATGCTCAGCTGGACATCTTTTCCCTCAGTTCCCACTAAAAAACCCAGCACTGGGCAATAAGAGCGATTTTCCATGAAAACCACTCTGGATATTCCACCCTGTCCACACTGTCCTTTCCAATGTGCATCTTATTTACATTATCTACATGGCAAGCAGCCCTCCCTGAAGGAGTCAGACCCCTCACAGGGAGCCAGAGCATCCCTTGTGTTTGTACATCTCCAGAGTCAGCTCTTTCCTCACGTCTTTCCTCCCGCCCCAGGTCGCGCCGCTGGGCTGGGGCGGTGGGATGGCACACATGGACTTGGATCGGCTCTCCTTCACTTCCCGAATCTTCTCCGTGTTCCCCACTGTGGGAAGAGAAAAGCCATGAGAAACATCCTTCTTTGTGGGTCAGCAGGAATGAAGAAACACCGAGGTGTCTGTGTGCTCATTGGGGATGAGTTGTTCCAGTCCAAGGATCACTTCCCAGTTATAAAACAGGAGACAAAGATCAGCATTTCCATGGAAGAAAAAGCCAAAAAAGGCAATTTAAACCCAGTTTTATACTTCGAAATACATAAAGAATTTGGATCAATATCATCATTCTTTTGTCAGTCCCCACCTGCAACTTTGCAGAACAAAAATTCCCATCAGTGACTACCTTAAACCAGCTCTGGAAAACACAGGTGTCCTGCTGGAGCACCTGGAATGTCATGTTGTCACATTAAGGGATTTTTTTGAGGGATGACCATGCAACCATGACAGAAGGGTTACAATCTCCTTCTCTGTCACCGCTGTAGGTCAGGGACCATGGTGCTCGTGTTTTCCTTGGGGTGGAAAAAAAACTTACCCAGAAACAGTGTTTTTTTATCCCTTCTCTCTGCTCACACTCATGCTTTTCTTCAGGAAGAACATAATTGAAGTATTCCTGGTAAACTGTGGATTAAAAGAGCTACACCCCAGGTTGGATGAGGCAACCTGACCTAGTTGGAGATATCCCTGTTTGTGGCAGAGGGGTTGGATTAGATGGCTTTGAAAGGGCCCTTCCCACCTGAACCATTCACACCAATCTCAGGCTGGGCTGAGAGGGGGCAGCAGGGCTGGGAAGGCTCTTGGCTCTCCTTGCTCACTCATGAGGCTCATTTAAGGAGCCCCACTTTGTCCCACATCCTTCCTGTCACCTGCTGGGCCATCCCACAGGGATGAGGGTGAGCAGGGGAGGGCAGGGAATCACCCCCAGCTCCCCAACTTACCGGTGAAGGAGCGGCAGAGCTTGGGCTGCGGGGTGGCCTCGCCCTGCGCCGAGCACGAGTCCTCCTTCTGAGACTGAGGGAGAGAAGGACTTCAGTGCTTTGTGAGATCTGTTAACGACACTCCTGCCTCATAAACCAACCCTCTGCAATCCCTAAGGATTCCACTCCCATTTGTTTAACTTTTGCCATGTAGAAACAAACAACAAAAAAAGAAGGATTGCTAAAAATAAACCGAAGAGATGGCAGGAAGTTATTTGCAGACGCTGATTTGCTACAACATAGAATCATGGAATGGCCTGGATTGGAAGGGACCTTAAAGATCATCTCACTCCACTCCCTCTGCTGTGGGTGGGGACACCTCTCACAGGACCAAGTTGCTCCATCCAAACTGGCCTAAAATCCTTCCAGGGATGGGGCATCCACAGCTTCTCTGAACAACACTGGAAGTTCTTTATGGACTGTCAAGAATTTAGAAATAAAACCGAGCCAGTGACAGAGGCTTAAAGAATTAAAATTGCACAATGCAGCAAGTATGTTTTGAGTTCTGGAGGAGGTCTGAGCTCCCCAGGAATGGTTCAGCAGAGAGGATGGGAAGGAGCAGCCCTGGAACTGGGAGAATGGGGCAGAGAGTGCGGAAGGCAAAGCTGTCCCCAGGATATGGATGTTTCTCACCTTGGCTGTTCCCCACGCTGGCTGCAGGCCAAGGAGGCAGGTAACGAGCTGGCACTAACGAGCTCCCTGTCCTTTCACTCCAGTGCTAATCTCCACCCTCCAGGACAAAAAAATAGGAATGAAAAAAATAAAAATCAGGTAGCACAATGCTGCCTGGATTGTTCGGTGCCTCTGTAAACTGGGAATAAGTCTCTCACGCAGCTGTGATTTGGCACCTCGGTCCAGAAACCCAGACTGCCAAAATAACTCTGGACACCTCCCAGCCTGGTTTTCTGTTTTGTTTTGGTTCGTTCTCCTCCCTCCCCTAACGAGGACCGCTGCCCTCCATCCCTTGTTCTCACTTTTATTGACCATTTTAATAACAATGCCTTCCCAGCTCCAGCAGCAGCGCCCGGCTCCCTGGAAAGCCATTCCCAGGGGCATTTAACGATTCTCAGAGCATGCTCCATGAAAGGGCTCCGACATAATTACCAAAGGCCCTGTGTCATTTATGCACATGGCTCACAGGCAGCTCCAAATAAGCTCCTTCTGGGGGAGTGCACTCCTGTTTTGGCAGGAGAAAAGAGGACCAAGTTGCCTGGCTACAGGTGCAAGGATTTTCTGGGTGCTCCGTGGTAAATAAAAGCTGTCCTGGGTCTCAGAATCTGCCCTGCCAGCACAGGCTGGGCTGGATCCCTGCCTAAAATAAGGCAAGCCCCAAATGCGGCTGATGCTCGGAGCCAGTAATGATGCACAGCTCCAGGAAGCAGCAGCCTTCAGCAGGAATTTTGTCCTTAGGCAGAGGAAGGTGAACTTTCTGCTGGAAATAGATAGTCTTGGAGTTAATCCTCTGGCCTGTGGTTCAGAGCTGAAGTCACCTCGTTCTCCTGCCAAGGTCCTTCTGCCTGGTGTAAATCATTTAACCTGCTCCGGAGGGAGGAGGATTGTTCTTTTCTTGCCGCTTCCCCCTGCTTTTTCCCTGTTTGCTCTCCAAATTCTCCTTGGTGGAAGCTCCTAACGCAGCCCAAGAGCCCCCTCTCAGTGCTGGAAAAGCACCTAACGTGCAGGAGACCTCTAAGGCACCTAAAGCCACCCAGGAGAGGTGATTCAGAGTCACAGAATGGTCTGGGGTGGACGGGACTTCCAAGATCATCCAGCTCCAATCCCAATCCCCCTAGCTGAAGCCTGATGTTGGCCACAGAGCTGTGCCCATCCTGGTGAGGGCACTGGTTCCTCCTGTGGAAGGAGATGGACTGTCCAGCAGCCAAGATGAACTTGGCTCCTCCCCAGCCTGGTGAAGCCACCAACCCACACAAGGATGTTCTCCCACACATCACTGATTTTGTTTGGGGGCAAAAGACCAACCAGCCCCTAATAAAATATGGGTTTAACAGAGCTACAACAGCTTCATATTTAACAGCAAAGCTCTCACCAGCTTCACTAAAAAAGAAAAATAGATACTCACCAAGCAGGAAAAATGGGGTTTCTACTGAACCAAAGGGGTTTTTTAATTATTCCCTCAGCTCCTAACGCTCAAGGTATCACCAAAGCTTTTTCCAAGACTGGCAATGGAATTGCAGCACCAGAGGGGTTTCAGTGGCCCTTTGCTGGAAGTTTGTTTCCCGTCTCTGGATTTCCAGTTGGATTTGCAAACACAGTTGTAATGCTTCCATCTCGTGGTGAGATGTAGAATAGAAAAATGTGGGGAGCAACAGCATCCAAATTTTTCTTGCTGACTGAAAACCTGGAAGGCCAAGCCTTTCCTTTGGGACTACAAAAGATGGAATATCTGACAATCAGAAAAATCTCTAACATTACTATCAACATTTTTCATTAATATCTTTTTTTAATCAGGAAAACACCATTTTCTTTTCAACTTGGCATGGAAGAATCATGACTAGCTGCTTTTTTCCCAAAAACTTGTAAGTATTGAGCTGCTTATAATAGGCTAAAATCTACTTTTTAGCACAATGTTCCTTCTTTCTGCTGACAAATGCTGCAATCTGTCCTCCTACAGCACAAAGTAACAGCATTCACCCACCCTCCTTAATATTATATAATATTATATATATAAAATTATTATGGTGTTAATATTTCAGGGCTCTGTTAGAGCATTATCCCTTCACTTTGGGGCATCATTTTATTTCTATTCACAGTAAATGAGGCAGCTGTTCTTAAAAATTAGGAGAAAAGCTGCTGGTGACACAAAACAGGCCTGGCTTCTCCTTTGGGGCACTGAGAGATGGTTCTTGGGTTAGAGCCACCCTTACAGGTGTCACTGGGATCAGCTCCCAGTATTTACTATCATCTCCCAGGCTGGACAGGACAACCTGATCTAGTGGAAGGTGTCCCTGCCCATGGCAAGGGGCTGGAAATGGATGGTCTTTAAGGTCCTTTCCAACCCAAACCATTCTGGGATTTACATCTGCTTCCCTTCACCTGGTACAAAGCCGAGGTGGCTGCAGTGAAGGGGTGTGAGCAGCACCAACAAGTGACTCCAATGACACTACAGTCAGTATTCAGCATCAAATTGGCATTTTCCATAATCCACAGGGCATTTCCCACCCTCAGAGGGCATTTTTCACCATCTACGAGACAGTACAGACACAGAGTGAATCCTACAGCTTTTGCAATTACCCTGTAAATGTTCTGTTCCCCCCAAACCCAGCTGCAAAGCACTCAAAGGAACAGGAGAAACAGCCTTCCCAAAGCTCCTGAATTTTCCACCAAATGCAGCAGAGAAGGAGAATGCAGGAGCACAAGGGTTAACAATCAAATATCCTTAAAGTAGGGAACGTCGTGCTCAAAATCAGCCGGAGTTTGATGTTGCTCTTTTGAAGTTTAATTATACCAAATGTTCTACAGGAACATGCCATGTTCTTGCCTATCTATTCTGAATTGTAAGTACCAATCAGCATGTAAATGATCAAATTAAATCTTTTAAGTTGTTTGCAAGAGCCAGAACACCTTTCTGGGAAGGAAGGGCTGAGCAGCAGCAGCATTTGGTGCGGTGCCGCTGTTCTTGGTGGGCTCCTCCATGATTGGCACTTCCACAAGGAAATTGGAGTGGAAAAAAGTCCACGGCACTCCCGAGTTCTTGTGCTGTCATGGAAAATTACTGTCTAAATAGGGAGGGGTGATTTATTTCTTTCTAAAAGGTCATTTTGTTCTCCTCAGTGATGGAGCTCAGCTGCCCAGATCAGAGATCACAGCTCACACTTGGACAGTGCTCCAGATCAAGCCATCAAAACCTAAAATTGGGAGAAGTGGGTGGAATGTGGGGATGGCTCAGCAATAACTGCAAGCACCAACCCTGCCAGAGCTCAAAGAGTGTTTGGACAATGCTCTCAGGCATTGTGGAATTCTTGAGGTTGTCCTGTGCAGGGCCAGGAGTTGGCTCCATGATCCTCATGGATCCCTTCCAACTCAGGATATTCTGTGATTCTGCACTGCTGCTGACCTGGGGATTTGGGAGCAAAACATGACAAGGGTTAAATGCTTTTCCTCTAAAGAGTTACAGAGGATGGGAGGAACTGAAAAGATCAAGCTTGCTCCTCGTGCATCATTCCTGGAAATATTTTTTTTTCCACAGGTAAGTGTTGGCCCAGCTTCTCTCACCGATTTCCAAAGAGCAAAAGTCTTCACCAGGCACAGATATTGTATTAACCCTGTTTCTCCTCTGATTCAGGACATGAACCAACACTGAGCTATGCCATGTAGTAAATTGGAAAAAATTTTTGTTCTCCCAGGAATCTGGTAAGCAAAACTTCCCTCTATTTTACTTCTTTCAAGCCTGCCCAGAACTGTAGAAGTGCTTAAAAACAAAAAACTCACCTCCAGAATGAATAAGAAAGATCACAAGAATACTCCTGTCCTTTCAAAAGAGTTGGGGGGGAAAAAAACACTGAGCAGTTTCAAATATTTACAGTCCCTCTGGACCACTGACAATGAGGGAGACAAATTCCTGTCTTCGATGAAATCTCCCAGAAAAGAAAATACAGGAAAACCAGACCTCAGGATCTACAGAGTGAAGGAAGCCCACTCAGCAACATTTGCTCAGTAAAGAACTGTCCCAGCACAGGTGGAAGTCTGTGTTCACAAAGCACTGAACGGGGCTGTGTTCAGGATGGCTCCTTGGTTTGCCAGGAGCTGGGGTGGGGAATTTTTCCCTTGGTAGTTCCTATTCACAGGAATGCGATTTGGCATTGAAACCCTTTCTTAATTTTATTTTAAAGCAACAAGATTTTTCTGTTAAAGGAAACACCATCAGCAATAACCAGGCTGTTGGGAAAGCAGCCTGTGCATGGTCCTGCTTACCTGTGTTCCCTCTTACCTCCTTCCTGGAGCTGCAGGTGTCGCTCCCGCTCACTTCCACCAGCAGGCTCTTGTGCCGCAGGATCAGGATCTCCTTGGCCTGCTCCGTGGGCTCGCTGTCCCCGGGCAGGGTGTGCCTGTTGTACGCCGGGCCCTGCAGGGACACCACAGAGGCTGCTGGACACGGGACCTTCCCTGTCCTTCCTTCAGGGGAGCCCCCAGGATCCTTCCCCCCCTGCAGCCATCCTGCCCAGTTATGGGGATACGCTGATTTAGGAGAGGTGGGGCTGGGAAGAGCCACAGAAAGGGGATGGGACTCCAAACTCTGCTTTTTTATGTGAAGTCACCCAAGAAATCACTGAATGACAAGACTGAGTTACACCTGATAGTGCAGGTGGCAGAACGAGTGCAATGACTCTGCTCGAGGTGTCCTCACAGCTTCAGCCCCTCTAATGTTTTATATCAGCCCCACCTTCCCATACAAATCATGCAAACAATGGGAACCATAAATCCTCCTGCAAAAGCCACCACCCAGCCAGGTTGAAATCTCCCACTAACACCAGTGGGAGCTGGGATAACTCTGTCACTACAAGGGGTTAGGCTGGATTAACACAGGACTAAGTACAAACAGGAGCTGTGCCTTCATCTTCATCCCTTCACCATGTCCATAGGTTTCTTCCCAGCCTTATCCCACTGCTTCCCTCAGCTCAGCAAAGGGACAGGAGGGGAACGCTGATCCCTCTGTGCCGAGCTGCCCACACCAGCCCCACCCCTAAGGACTCCGTATTTGTGTGTAATCCACAAAACAAAGGCTTAGGTGGATTTTAAGGCTAAGTCTCCCTATGAACAGCAATTCCAATGCACAGCCCCAGGTGCTGTGTGAAACCCCAGACATGATCCATGATTCTGTGGGGGTTTACACCCTTTAACCACTTGTACCAGTTCCATGGCAAAACTGCTGGGTGGATTTAAAACCTCTGCAGATTAATTCCCACTCACAGATCTCTTCCATGGGAAAAAATGTACCATGAGGATAACCCCATCCCTGCTCTGCCCCAGGAGCTGCTGCTGGATCTGCTAACCCAATGCCTGAAGTTCCATGTGCTCCTCCTTTCTCTTTTTCACTGCCGGGTACCGATGCCGAAAATACTCCATGAAATTACAGGCTGACTGGGTGAACCTTTCAAAAGCTGTCAGGCAGCAAACAGAAATGTGCCACTGACTTGGAAACTGGATCTGGCTCCACACAGCCAACTATTCTCTGTTCACAAAGAGACATCCTGGGTAATTATGGAAATATTCATAACATCTGCTCGGGCTGTTCGGAAAACCGAGGAAATTCGCGTTACTGGACACTTAAAATATGGATTGAGGGAAAAGTTCTACCGTCCTCCTGATGCGGTACAGGTTCCTTGCCAGTATTTCTTGCATGTTGTTCAGGACATCGGGATTCAGAGTGTCCTCCAATTTTTGGTCTCTTAGGACAGTCCTGTCGCTGCTGCTGCAAAGGAAAGCAAAACACCTTATGCACAAGAAGAGCATCCCCAAATCTGAGTGCCCCTTTGGGATCCCACCACAGCCAACAGGGCCAAGAGCTCATCCTTGCAGATGGAGCTCACGGCAAAGCGGGAATTTGGCATTTGCATCAGAGCTGGGCTGTCCATGTGCTCCCTGGTGGATAAAAGAGCCATGAGGAGCTGTAGCAGAGCAGAACCATCTGTGAGGTCTGAAGTGGCCATTCAGAACATTTAACAGTGCAAACCCATCCAAAATTGGACAGGAACCTCTTCCTCAGAGCACCATTTCCCTGTAGCTCATGGGGAAACAAGTGATCCTCCATGTAGCACCATCAGTGCCGAGTGATGCTCATCCATCCCATCATTTTTAGCCCCCAGCTGCTGAGTTTTAACTGGTGTTTGCTCACAGGAAGGAGGGGTGGGCTGGGCCATGGCCCAGCTGCCCGGCCTGGGCCAGCTCCATGGCATGTTTGCGCTCCAGCTTCTCGTAGAGCAGCACAATGCTGGACTTGGGCTGGTCGTACTCCCTGAGCAGGATCTTCTGCAGGTATTTGCTGTTGAAATATTCCAATCTGTTGGAGAACAAACCAAGATGGGTTTAGCCTCCCCGCTGGCCCCCCAGCACCAACAGACCTGAGCAAGGCAGCAGGGTCATAGCCCACGACTGCCCCGTATTCCATTAAATTCCATTATATCCCATTAACTCCTCCTCAGAAATCGATGGTCCAAGAGGTCAGTCCCTAATTATTTCTGCACTACAGTACAGCAGTCCAAGTATTAAAACTTCACTAAATACATTAAAAACTCCCCAAAAGTGCCAGATATATCATGAACTCTTCTAGAAGTGCTACAAGCACATGCAGATTCCCTCTTGAGCCATTTCCTCTTCCTTTCTGCTCAAATCGTTGAATAATTTAGGTTGGAAAAGACCTCTGAGATCATCAATCTCTCTAAGATCTGCTCACAAAGAGCCAGCATGCTCCTGAGCAGCAGTGACTCCCATACCCTCTAGTGGCACTTCCAAGCATGGGCGTTCCTAAAAATCTCTACCAGCTGCATCTGTTTCTGGACCACCAAGGAATTAAACCTGGTAGATTGTTTTTAGTATTTTTTATGGTATTTGTGATTTTTTTTTTTAAATCTTGATGCATTTTAAAAAATTTTAAAATGTACAAACTCCCAGAATTAAATGAAAATTGAGCACTTTGCTACAGAAATCTGCAGAGATCCTCTATAATTTCAATCCACAACGAGCAGTGCTGCAAACTCAGCTCTTTAATGGTAATTGTGCACAGCCTGGGACAGGCTGTGTGCCATGGCCACGGCGCACACAGCAGATTTCTTTGGGCAAGAAGGGCCAAACACAACAGGAGAGGAGAAAGGATCTTCTTAGGGTGATGCACAAGGGGTGTCTGCAAGCAGGGAAGTGCCCTGAAAACCTGGTGTCCACTTGGACAAGGAAAAGCTGCTCCTCTGTCACCTCCCTCGTGCCACGAGGATGAACAAGGCCCATCTGCCCACAGCGGAAACTTTGGGAATAGAAACCAACCTCCTTTTTTCCCTACACATGTACACAGTTGTATTTTGGCAAATCCTTACTTGTCTTTCCAGTAATACTGTCCCCAGTGTCCAGATATATCTTCAATGCCAGCCAGCAAATGATCCAAGAACTAAAGAGGAGAGAGGATTTCACTCTACGCCGGTTGCATACGTGATGAACCCAGCCAGCAAACAGCAAAAGCCACACACACAGCAGGGGATACCTCCAGCTCGGGATATGGAGCTGGGAAACAAGGAGAGGGGGCACTGGGATAATTCTCCATCCACTCATCCATTGGTGCTGGAGTACAAGGAGTGGTTTCCTTTCAGGTGTGGGCAAGCAGAGAATAAATGCTAAGGGCTATGAATCTGCTCTCTGTGATAGGTACAGGAGGGCTGATGGCTCCCATGTCCTGCCCTCTGGGCCTTGACAAGCAGGAAAGGCTCATTTTGGGCTTTTTGAGGAAATCTGTCTCAGGAAATCAGTATCTTCAGGATATAAATGTAGGTAACTCACAAATCATGCTTTGACTTGAATAAATACTGTCTTCCCCCAAACAATTCCTACTAAATTAAACCAGCATATCACATTTTATATAAATACATTATCATTGTTTAAAATTATATAAAAAATCCCAGACCGCTTGGGTTTTCCACCTAAAAGTTAAATCTCTGTAATTTCCCAAACTGCTTTTCCTCCTAATGGCATCTCTAAACTGGGAGAGGGCTCTGCTCTGCTGCCCCTCCACACTCAGGTACTGAAGACCCTGGAACTTCCTACACCTCTAAATTTTTTTAAAACTATCTTTTTGGGGGGTCAGAGACAGAAAAGTTTCAGAGCAGCTGGCTCAGCCCTGCAGCCTGGTGTGGGTTTAGTGCCCTCACATGGCTGTTGGCAGCTGTGTGTTTCGCAAACATGACATTGGAGGGAAGCACTGAAGTGTCCCATCCCTGGGAGTGTCCAAGGCCAGCTTGGACAGGGCTTGGAGCAACTTGGGATAGGGGAAGGTGTCCTTGCCCAAGGCAGAGGGTGGAATGAGATGAGGTTTAAGGTCCCTTCCAACCCAAACTACTCTGATTTCATGAAATTACACTCACACACTCTGATCATCACACCTGTGAGCCAGAATATCCCAACCATCCAGATGGCAAAATAAATTTGAGGAAGAAAACTGCTTCTGGCTTCTGCATCCCTGATTTCTGACTATCTGCATTGTTACCTTCTCAACTTAATTGGTGCATGGCCATTTTCAGCTCACACATCCTAATAAACACATTTCTGAGAGGATTTACCATTCACACCCTAACAAAAGAACGAAGTCTTCTCTGTTCACGACGGGAAAAGGCTCCTCAGCCTCCTGAGCTGTTGTGCTAACCTCAGACAAAGCCCTGCAGTCCAGCCCTATTGTGAGGATGCCAAACAGGTTTCACAAATGTCCTCAGCCCCAATGGCTTTATTGCTAAAGAAGACAAGGACAATAATATTCCTGAAGGAGCCATACCCACAGAAACGTGGCTGGGATTGAACAATTAGATTCAGAAATATATTAATTTTCCATTGGATGCAGATGCAAATGCAAGGGCTCAGCTGAGTGGGAGAGCAGCTGATCTCATGGAGCTGAGCCTCTCCCTGAAGTCCTCTATGACTGCAAATACCAATGTTTGGATGGTGGGAACAAGAGGAATGAAATCCCACCTTTGGGTTATGGATGTAGAATCACGGAATGGTTTGGGTTGGAAGCTCATCTCATTCCAGCCCCTGCCACAGGCAGGGACACCTTCCACTCTCCCAGGTTGCTCCAAGCCCCATCCAACCAGGCCTTGAATAATTCCAGAAATGGAGTGCTTCAGAGGTTCCCTCCAATATAGCACCAACCTTATCCTCCCTTTCCTCATTTTTTTTCAAAACTATCTGAACCAATGGTGGTGATGGGACTGGAGAACACATGGAAGTTCCTAATCCTGAAAGCAACCAAGCCTCATTTTCTTTCTTTCTCTCATTCCAGAGACCACAGAAATTTGAGTTAGGTCAGAGCTTAAAGTTTTGGGCAAGAAATCACCTTTTTCTCTCATGTTTGTGCACTACCTGATGCTACATCAGCCTGATTGAGTTGGTGGCTGCTCTTCCAATGCAAAAATAACCCATTGTTAGGAAGCTGAATAGGACTTCCAACATGGAAAAGGGCTGACTTGCAGAGGATTTGGGTAAAATTGCAGATCTGCAGGGTCCCTGGAGACACACACATTCCAGAAGATATCAGAAAGCTCTGGCCACATGTTGATGGATGCTCCACTTACCCGAATGTGGATCTGCTCTCCCACAGTGGGAGCACTCTCCCTTTTCCTCTTGACAGCCAACAGGTCAACGAGGGGACGGATGGTCATTCCCTGCAAAGTAACCACGACACAAAAATCAGCCTCTCTTCACATCCAATTTTCCTACACTGGAGCAAAAGCCACCGGCGTGGGGCTGAGCCACAGCGACCTTGTTCTGGTGCTGGAGCAGCCTCTCTCACCTGCCCTGCTTTCCTGGCAGAATAAAACCTCCAAAGCTTCAACAGGACTAGAAATTGTTCTCCCAGCTGTACCCCAAACACTTTGTTTGCTCCTGGTAGGAACCTGTCAACGGGAGCTCACAGAGAGGCTTCAGGATGGGGGGAGGCACTGAGGGGAAACCTCTGCTCGCCTCCTCCAGCCTCTCCGAGACCACAAAAAGCCAACCAATAATTCCAAAGTCAAGCCTGTGGTTTGCTGTTGCTTGTGGCTTCCCAGATGGAAAGGAGCTTGAAACAATCCAAGTTCAAATGCCTGAAATGAGGATAATCCTTGAGATTTCTCAGCACGGAGCCTCCGCCAGCAATTGTCTGCTCACTCCTTGAGCACTGTGTGTCACACACCATTACTCCAGCGATCTTTGATGGCCAGCCAGTGGCTAAGTTTCCTAATCAAAGCATCCACCTGGTGGGAAGGGTCAAGGGAAAAGTTTTAATATCCTTTAAGCCTCGTGAGAGAACTAAAATGCTGTTGTGGTGTGTTTCTTAGTCTGGCTTCTGTATGAAATGACTTTTCTAGGACATGTTTACAGCAAAAATGATGGAGTAGTTGATGTTTATGACTTCTGAATGTCACAAGTGCTGGCACGGAGGAGAGTTGAACACATTTTTAATTGCAGAAACAATTAATGTGTCATTTTAATAGCTAATAGCAATAAAAAATGCGTCGCTATTCAGAGTCAATAACACAGAACTCACAAATTCCGAAATAACAGATATTACAAAAATTAAGTAGAGACTGTGCAATTTGGCCTCTTGCCGTCCTGGATAATCAGCCAGAGTTGTTTCCATTTTAAAGCAGCATTTGGGACTGTTATGGGAATCCCATGTGTCATTCCAGGCCACACATCATTTCACAGCACACCTGCAGGTCCCCCGTGCTGCTCCTCCACCCACCAGGGATAACTCATCCCAGGGAGTGGCTGATGGCTCCGTCATGGCTCACACAACCTCTTCCACCTCCAGCAATCCAATGGGACAGAGAAGGCATCAAACAACCTCCCCCCTTCACAATTACTATATTTGCTCAGAATGTCATGGCAGAGGTCAGGGGCCAGTAAGTTGGGAGAGTGAACTTCCAACAGTATTTGATTTTAAAACCACACCAAGAGGCAAAACAATGAGGGGGTTTGTGACATTCTAGACAAGCCCAGAGAGCTCCCTGGAGGACTTCCTGGTCTACATGGCTCATATCCAGCCTGCTTGGAAGCACTGAGGACTTGAGAATTGCTCAGTCAAACTCCTCAAAATGATTAACCAGGCTTGTTGTGGGAAGAGCCTTATGCAACCGGGTTAGGAAGGCCAAAGGAGAGGAGTTTCCCGGCTTGTGGAATGCACTGATAGAGCCACGGGTGGCCAAGCCCAGCTGCTCACGGGGAGGTCATTCCTCTGTGGCACAAGGGTTTCCAGCCAGCAGGAGCAGGATTTCCAAGGGAATCATAGGATGAAGTGGGTTTGAGCTCTAACAAGATTTATTTTTTTTTTGCTGGCCCAAACCAGCCTAAAAGAGCCCAAAGGATCTCTGCCTTGGTTTTGGCCCCATTTTAACACAGACACTCCCCAGCAAGTCTATATAGAGATCATTGTGAATATAGAGAAAACATTTTGCACAAAACAACAACAAAAATGTCCACTATGCAAAGAAGTTGTTTCACAGCCAATATTTCTCTTCTCCTTTCCACACACAGTGACCATGAAAGACGTGGGGATGGTAAAAATATTCCCTCCCCAATAATGTATCCATCAATGTGTCTGGCAGCAGCACCACAAACTTGATTTGCAAACCCAGGTTTCTGAAGGTTCACCTTAGTCCCTGTTTCTGTAACACTTAGCCACCTTTTCTGTGCTGAGCTCTGGCAACATCTTTCTGCCTCAGGTTTTAAGCAAGTTTCCTGGCTTTTTCCTCCCCCTGTTCTCGTGGTGGCCCCGGCACTGCAGGTCCCTGGAGCCCCAGCACAGCCCCGCTTTGCAGACACGAGGTTCCCGTGAGTGGCTGAAGGTCAGGGGCTCTCCCCGGCGACACGGGGATCCTGTTTAACTCTCACCCTTTTGCACGGGGATGACATCACCAGCTGAGCTTTGAGGTTATACAAAAGCCCTTTTCCCGGCCCCGGGAAGGATTTCCCGAAGCCTGGAGCTGCCGCCTCAGAACAACCTTTGTGTGAGGCTCAAGAGCGGCTCTGCGTGAGCGGACGTGCCTGGGACGGGGGCTTTTCAATTTCTCACCCACATTTGCATCTTAAAACTCGTCAAGCTCCACCTAAGCACATCCCCCCCCCCTCCCCCAACCCTGGCCCCTACTCTCTCCTTTCAGGCTGAGGCTGTGCCCAGTCCCACTGCCCTGCGGCTCCCAGCTCCGATCCCATCAGCACAACACACTCTGATCCCTTCTCCACCACTTTTCCAGCCCACGATGAGGATTTAGGTGGATGTGGGGAAGCAAAATCAACCCCAACCCTCCACATTGTCCAAGTGCTCGACACCCACCTGAGGGGTTCAGTCAGGAAAAGCAGAAGGAATTTGCTCTGGGGGTGATGCTCAACCTCGGGGCCACTTGGCAGCTGCCACCATGAGCCACCATCTCCCAAAGGCCCAGAAACTCTTCTGCTCCCTCCATCCGAGGGCAGGAGGAGGGTGGTTCCTGGTCAGCAGCTCCACATGGACCTCATGTCCTTGACCAGGAGCTCCCAGGGAGTTTTTCTACATGAGATCTTTCCCAAACCTCCATATCCCACTCACTTCAGTCCTGTGGAGACCCGCTCTTTACTTTTTGGGATAAACACCAGGTAGACATCGGCCTTGCTCACTTCAGCACCAGACAAGCCAAATTTTTCCACCACATTCTCCTTCAAATGTGGCTGTGTTTGCCACAGTTTGAACTAAAAGCTGTGTTTTAGAGAAGCCCTTCAAGACTTGCTGCTGGTCAGAGAAGAGCAGGGAGACATCCAAGACCCTGATCCCACAGAAAGCTGCAGGAATGGTTTTACCACTAGATGTCACAGCAATGCCGAGAGCTGCTGCTCCTCCCGAGCCCTGGAGCACCAGAACTTACAGCCCCAGCGTGAGGGAGAGGAACCTTCTCCATCAGACTCCTGGAGAGGACCTAATCCCGAATTTGTGCCCAATACTGGTTTTACCTGTATGAACACGGTGAAGAGGATGACAACAGTTGTTGCTGCAATGAAGAGCTTTTTCCTGCGGAAGTCAGGCAGCAGAAAAACCAAAGAGAAGCAAATGGCCCCTCGGAGCCCCCCGTAGGCAATGATGAACTGGTCCTTACTGGTGACAGTGTTCACGTGAAATCTGTTCACAAAGAAAGTCAGCACCAGAACCCCTGAAAAGCAGGAAAGAAGACTGAGGCACATCAATCAAACAGAACAATTAGAGAAAACTCATAATCTTGCATTTTCCAGTGAAACATCATGGAACTAGTAAACAACCAACCATGAGGAACTGGCCAGGGCACAAGGGGGTATATTCCCAATACGCCACAGGAGAATTTTTTTTCCAGTCTGATCCAACAGGTTGAAATTTGATTTGTCCAGATAAAACTTAATCCCCAACATATTTCTGATTTGAGGGATTACAAATATTGACTGCCCACAGTCCTGAATACTAATTGATTTATTCTAATTGGTGATAAAAAATGACTAAATTGCTCAGATTACAAATGCTTTTGAGGCAAATCATCAGCAACAACTTAGCCACAAATTACCCTCCTATTTCCCAAAGTTTCCAAGCAGTAGCTTGGATAAGTAGCCATATTCCACCTGTGTTAATGTTATTTCTTTCCCTCAGATTTATACTGTACAAATTGAAGGCCACATGAGGTGACACAGCAATTGCTGTGATTTACAGCCATTTGCAAATGCACAAACAGATGCAGAAAGGTACAGAAAGTCAGGCCTTAAATCAGTGGGCCGTGATTTTAATACCAATGGATGTGGTAAACATCTTATTTCCCAAAGATTAACAGCCGTTTTGAGAACTGATGGCACCGCCTGTCATTGACTTTTGTTAGGAGTTATTTGGAGCCTCAGCACTGTTGCTTTTCTAGAGGGTGTTTGTAAAAGAAATAAAAACAGTGCATTTATTATGTACATATCAAACATCTTCCCACACACCTCCAGCTAAAAATATCTGAACTTTGACTGTACATCGGAGGAGTTTGAAGAAAACAAAAAGCTGGGGATGTTTGGGAATAGGGAACTCAATTCACTGAACCTTGTGACACCTTCCCCATCTCTGGAGCTCTGCAGAACTGTTGCCCAGACCAGCAAACGGGAAGCACTTCGGTGTCAAGGTTCTTTGTAACTTAAAAAATAAATAAAACAAAGCCTCCCTCGGATCACATCCACCCCTACTCTACAGCTCAGGCAGTGCCGATGATTTAACGGAATGAAATTTACTTGAGCTGATATCCTGGCCTTTGTCTTAATTTAATCCTTCCTCATAAATTATTATTAGCATTCCCTAAACTAATTCAAGGCCAGTTTGCTCCAAGAGATGACATACAATTAATCATTCTGAGCAGAATGTATTTTCTCCTGAAGATACCTTGGGAAAGAGCAGGAGGAAATCTCCCCAGGGCTTGGATATCAGCAGAGCCCCAGTGCTGCCATGCAAGAGCTCTATTTTCCTTTTTAGATGATCTTCCTCATACCAAAGGAATTCCTCAGACTTCAGCAGAATCATTTATCAAATATTTAGAGCACTGGGAGTGTTCTATGAAGGACTGGGGTACAGTTTATACACCACTGCCCATCCAAAACTCCCCAATTCCTGCAAGGAAATGTAGGGGCACCTCCCATTTCTGGATCAGTGCCTCCTGCACCTCCAGAATCCTAGAATCCCGGAATTGTTAAGACTGGAAAAGCCCTCCAAGATCATGAAGTCCAACCATTCCTCCAGCACTGCCAAGGCCACCACTAACTCATGTCCCTGAGTGCCACACCCACACACGTTTTGAACACTTCCAGAGCTGGTGTCTCCACCACTGCCCTGGGCAGCCCAGGTTCCAATGCTTGGCAACCCTTTCCATGAAGATATTTTCCCTACTATCCAATTATTAACTAATTATTAATCCAGAGCTGCTGGATGGCTCTGAGCAGGCCAAAGTCTAATCTCAACCATCATCTCCAAGGCAGGAGTTTCCCAGCCTGGCTTGGTGCAGCCCCTTCCCAGTCCTCCCCCTCCCAGCTCCCTGACAGCTTCCCAGGAAGGTGCTGCAGGACAGGAACACCCTGTTCAGGGCCACTCAGACAATTTCCAGCCCTGGTTTGTGTGTTCTTATTCAATTCTAGGGAGATTTTGACTGGAAAAGGGTTTTCTCTGCTAGCTGCAGCCTGAGCCCTTCCCTAATAACGTGCTGCATAATTTGAGCTGCTCTCAGAAGGGCTGTGCTTAGGGAGGATTTTTGGGGTGCTTTTGTAGCATTGTTATGTTCTTATATCTTGCAATGAAGAATTTTTGAACTAAAAAAAGCCAAACTCACTCAGGACTCCTTTTATCTGAGCAAATAATTTAAGAGAAACCACTTAATGGTAATAAAACACTTGAATGTACAAAAAACTGACTAATGAGCACGTTTCCAAGTATGGTGCACAGTTATTAAAACAAACTTTGGCATGTCCTAACAGCTAATAAACCCCATTCTGCTCTGCCTTGCTAATCATGGCCTAACCTATTTAAACAATTTCTTGAAGTGTCTGTCAAATTTGAGTTCCCTGCTCGACTCACTGGTTTGCAAACATAAATCCTGTTGACTGTTTTTTAGCTCTCGAATTCTTTGCCAAAAACGTGTGCTGTTATATTCACAAATATTGTTAATATATAAAAATACCCATAACTGAGGCACTCTGCACTCACTAGGTGCCAAACACTGAGGGAGGAATGGAGGTCCAGCCTCTCCCAACACGGAATCAGCACAAGATGCAACTGAGGAGAACGGAAACACAGCACATCTATTTTTTCTGGTCATTTACAACGCAGGAAAATGGGATCCCAGGGAATTCTGGGACCAGGACTTGGGTTTTCATCATAATTGTGGCTAAAGAAACTGCAGAGACCAGTTATCAGGAGAGTATTTTCATGCCTTGCTCCTCATTAGCACCGACGTTCGGTTGCTTTATTGCTGTGAGGTTGGTCAAACACCCTGACAGGTTTTCCAGGGATGCTGTAGAGTCTCCATCCATGGAGATAATCAAAAGCCATCCAGACACAGTCCTGCCTGCCTGACCCTGCTCAGGCAGGGGGTTGGACCAGATGATCTCCCCCAGGCTCCTGCCAACCTCAGCAGTTCCCCAATTCTGCCACTCTCAGCCCTGACCTGAAATTCTTGAGTAGGAGCAGAAGTATCCTCACAGTTGAGGTCCCAAACCTCATCTACCCAGGACAGGTATCGGAATGTTCCTCCAGTTTCCCAGTGAAAGATGCTGTAGTACACAAGCTTGCTATGAATTAAAGCCCTTAAACCACCACAATTCAGAATGTGGGGTCAGAGGATTTTCATGGAGCTCTGATCCCAAGGTATGTACCTACAAATTCCCTCTTGTTGGGAGAATACCAAGGGACTAAAAGACACTGAAATGGAAAAAGAGATCGTGGCAATGGAAGGGATCATGGCAATGGAAGAGGGGCCAAAAAAGAGGCATTGATAAAACAGATCTGATGAGAGCTTCTATTTATCACCAGTGAGTGCACAGAGCAGGGAACTGCAGCAAAATGCAAGATTTGCAATTGAGTAAGATGGAGGAGCAGGGAAGCATTAGCTGGGATGTCCCAGCCCAGTTCTAGAATTCCCATCTGGAATATGCAGAGAGAGCAGAAGAGTATGATGGAAGGGCAGGAGCACCCTCTCATCTAATGGAATCCCATTCCTCACTCCCATAAACAATAATATACATGAAAAGCCAAGACCTACAATTTCCCCTACCAAGTGCCCTCCAAATGAGACAGAAAATGACCGTGAAGCAAATGTAAGGCCAGTTCCACTCGTGGTTTTCTCCAATGGTGGAAACTCCAAGGAAGATGAAGATGAGGGTGTCGCTCACGCTGCTCCACATCTTCATGAAGTACTTGACTGTGGTGTGGGACTTGAGGGAGATGTTGGCCTCCACATAACGCTTCATGCCCATGGCACAGGAAATGATGCTGAGGAAGTGAAAAATAAACAATGGAAAAGAAACAATATTGTTTTCTACATTAACACAGAAAATCAACAGATCAGTCATGAAAAAAGTGGGTTTCATCAAATCTCAGATGTTTGCAGACATTTCACTGAGGGGTGATTCTCTTCCTACCTCAGGCCAAGAGTATCAGGACCACCAGGACAATAAAATACTTTATAGGTTGCCCAAACTGCCCAAATCTGGTTTTTAACAGATGAACAATTCATCATCTGTCGCATTTCATCAGAGCACAAAGCAACACCTCCAACTAACACCCAGCTCTTCCCATCCCAACACACTGGTTCCAGTTCTTTAACTTTGCCAAGCCCTGACCTTGCAATTGCCTGGCTATTTTTCATGGATAATTGGTTCTTCAAGTTCCAGGGAACATGGGGTTAGTCTAATTCATCAGATTTTCAAATCAATACATTTTCAGGCCAGCAATCCTGGAAGGTCAAAACAATTGAGCGCTTGAAATGCTGAAGCTCCATTTTTTATATTTTAATCTGGACCCAAACATTTTGTTCTAAATATTGCAGCAGCAATAGAAAAAGGGCTTTAAAGTTCCGAGATCTGACTTCCATTGCCATTGGTAAGGCCATCCACATTTTATTGCATTGAGAATGGCTTCCACAGGGAACATCACGATGTTGGAACACAGAAAAGCCAACAGAGAAGCAGATCCTTGGCTTGTCCCTGGCTCTGGTTGTGATCTGGTCACACCTGCTGTGACCAGGACAGGTAAGTGACCCAAACAAAGGTGTTGAGAGAGGTGGTGGCTCACCCAGAACTATCAACTAAGAGCTGCTCAGAGACCTGCCAGGCAATTACTGCTTTGCACTGAAAATACCCCATTTAACCCCAGAATTTCACAAACTCTTCACATTATTTTGAGGACACAAAGATTTGGGTCTGTCTGAATTTAAAACTGGGCTTTAGGGAGAGGATTTGTGGCAAAAGCAGAGGATAGGAAAGGTCAGAATCGGGAAAGCTGCAATGCTTTTGCTGAGGAATGGGATCCTCTTATCCAGCAGCAGGAGACCAAGATTCAAATCCCTTTTTCACCAATTGTTTGAGTTCACATCTTTCATCTCCTAAGAAAATCTACCAATACATAAAAATATTCTAAAACAGGTCTGGTTTGATTTATCCTTTGTAGGTCTGACCTGCTTTGCCAGAAAGAGTAACAGGGATTGAACCACAGGCTAAAAAAAAATACATTCTTTGGTTTCTGTGTCTGCCTCAATAAATAGTGGGGAATATAGTTCCAGTTACAAACTAAGAAATCCAAGTATTTATGGGCAAGTAACTTCCAGAGCTGTGGTTTGGGAATGCTTATTGGAGAATGGACATGGGATCACAGCAGGGTCACAGAAAGCGAATAAACTTATCCTGGCTCAAGATGGACATTGCCACCAAGGCAAGGGGCAGGAAAAAAAAAGAGAAAAAGAAAGGAAAAAAATCAAACTAAAATCCATCTGCAGAACAGACTGAGTTGTATTCAGATTTTTTTTTTTTTTTGGACTATGTAGAATTGATTTTTTTGGCAATCAAATTATTTTTCAAAGAAACAAACTGCCAAAAGCTGCCTCTTATAATACAGTATTCCCTGGCCACAACGGAATGAATTGTTTGAACTCCAGATCTATAAGAGAGGCATTTATAAATTTGGCAATTAGAAGGGCACAGTGCAGGAATCAGCTGCCTTTGCCATTGTTTTGCTTTCGAAAAAAATGCATTATTCAAAAGAACAGCAAATGGGTTCCATAATGGGTACAGCAGATTGTGATTGATAGAAGGAGACACCATTAGGATTGAATGTTTTCTGCTCCACGATGATTATGCAGCATATTTATTTCACTGTTCTGTCTTGCACTCCTATAAATAGGCTTTTCCTACCTATTCCCAGAGCTAGAATTGTTTTCAGTAACACTCAAATATTGCTCCTATTAACCAGCTGAGGAAACAAAATCTGCAAGATGCAGGAATGGTTTATATCCAAAGCAACATCATTAGTTTTAAAATAGATCTCCCAGATACTCCTGTGCCGAGCTGGGAGCCCACTTCATGTTTTTATTTTCTTTTTATCTTCATTCTCATCAGCTGCACAGTTGTTTACACTGCGGCCACTGATGCAGGGTAGGTGCACTTTGGAGTCCTTAGGGGAATGTTAAGTGGCTGTGATCCTCAGCACCAGCTGACTCAGTTTGGGTAGGAGAACCACACTCAACAGATACCAGCCCACAGAATCCAGGAGGGCTGGATCGCTCTGGTCTTTCTGGCTATTTTTGTCTCAGCATCTGCTCTGACAGTGAGATGTCCGATGAGGTAAGCACAAAGCTTAATTAGTCTCTGCAAACTGAAGGATCTGACCCAAAAATATTCATTTTATTGAAAGATCTACCCAGTTAAAAGAAAAATAAATGAAAGGAACCGTCTCTGACAGCTTTGGCTGAAATTGGCCATCAGATTTCCAGTGTTACTGGAGACAGAGACACTGGGTGGCACCTGAGGCCAGACACACCCAAGAGCTGTGTCTCAGCTTCTGAGGCCAAGTCAGAATCTCCAAAGCAGAGGTTTCCATTAGGATCCTCTGCTCCCAAAAAGCAGGAATATTTCAGGCTTCAGTTTCCATCCCATCACTCTCTGCCCTGTCACACCAAGGGCTGCCAGGCAGGACACACGGATGGGGAAGGGGATGTGAGAACAGACTTGCTGCAAACCAAGACCAAACCTTTCCAAGGAGCTGACTAAATCCTCCTTGTAACTCTTCCCATGTTGGTTTTGACTGGGCCACATGGAAAAAAACAAAATAAGCCAAGAAACTTCTTCTGGCTCTGCCAAACCTACCAGACATCTCACTGTTGGAACATCTGGCCTTTCCAAACAAAAACCATGGAGCTCAAACAAACATTCCTCAAAAACCTACATAAATCCATCAGCAGCCATCGATGTGCAACTTGGGAAACAGAGTTGCACTTGGAGAGGGCCCTGATCCTCGTCATACACAGATTTCCAAACTTAAAAGCATTTTGGATGTTTTTCAGTGAATATAGGCAGGAAAGTTTCCTGGAGAGAGGAGCTGCTGGGCCACACTTACGCCACGATCCCAGAGAGGTGGAACATCTCTGCAGTGAGGTAGGACAGGTAGCTGTACAGGAACACGAAGAGGGGCTCGATGACACGGATGTCCTTGGTGAAGCGTGTGGTGAAGGCGGCGGTGAACCCAAAACTCAGCCCCACTAAAACTCCTCCCAGCCCAACCACGAAGAATTTTCCAACTCCAGCAAAAATATCCACACTTTTGATGGTTGGCATCTCACAGAAAGAGCGAAAGAGCTTGTAGAGCACCTTGGGGGGGAAAGGAAAGAGGGAAACAGTTGTTGACAAGATGTTCACCAGACGTGGTCACGACACCAAATATGCTGCTGGGATTTCTGCCAGTGCAGCGTTACCTCCTGCCCCAGAGGTCTGGGTCCCACCAGGGCACTACTGTGGCCCTCATGGATATTTCTGTCCCCAGACACGGAGTCAAAGAGAAACCTGAAAACTTCTAAGTTCACCTGAATGCTGCCCAGGACCTCAGGCCAGAGAATTGGACCAGGAATCCTCTGCTAGAAGGGGTTGTTGATGCCTTTTCCCTCAACAAATCAAAGAATCACTGAGGTTGGAAAAGCCCTCCAAAATCATCAAGTCCAACCATTAACCCAGCACTGCCATATTCACCACTAAACCATGTCCCCAAGTGCCACATCCACATGGTTTTTAAACACTTCCAGGTGTGGTCACTCCAATGCTTGACTGCCCTTTCCATGAAGAAATTTTCCCTGATATCCAACCTAAACCTCTCCTGGTGACACTTGAGGCCATTTCCTCTCATCCTATCACTTGTTCCTTGGGAGAAAAGACCAACCCCCACCTGGCTACGACCTCATTTCAAGGAGTTGTAGAGGGAAATAAAGTCTTCCCTGAGCCTCCTTTTCTGCAGGCTGAGATTTCCCATCCCACCATCATCTGAACCTCCTCAGCACCATCCTCTGCATGTTAAATACTCCAGTTCAGGCTGGTCCTTACCACGGTCACGGCGTCATTGAGGAGCGATTCCCCAAAAACCAGGATGTGCAGCTTCTCGTTGACGTGGATCTCCTCGAAGACGGCCAGCACAGCCACGGGATCCACGGCGGCGATGAGGCTGCCGAACAGGAGGTTGTGCAGCAGGGACACGTCCTGCAGCCGGAAGGCTTTCACCTGGCAGATCCCATAGAGGGAAAAGCCGATCCCAAACACGTTCCAGATGGTGCCCACCACCGCATAGAGCAGGATGGTACCGATGTTCTCGAAAAAGGGGCGGCTGGGCATGAAGTAGCCGGCGTCCAGCACGATGGGGGGCAGGAGGTAGAGGAAAAAGATGTCACTGTCCATCACTGGTGGTGACCTATCATTTAATCCATAGATGATTCCCCCCATGATGAGTCCCACAAATATCAACAAACAGCTTTCGGGAACGACAGAAGGCAGCTTGTTGTAGAGATGGAACCCTGGAGGGGATGGAGAGGTAAAACTGGTGTTATCTCACCAGCCCAAACCCTCAGAAGGTCCCCACGCTCCCACTGCCAGCAGGTTACACCTCAGAGTAGCACAAATAAATTCACACAGTGAGGGTGAAGTCACTCAGAAATCGGTTAGAAAATCTAAAAATTACTGAAAATACCAAAATTTCTCAAATTAATGTCAGTTCAGACCTCATTTCATCACAGCATAAGGTTAGAGAGATATATTGAGGTAATAAACAAAAAGTAATAATCTGCATAAATAAAAGTGTTTGGAATTATTAATTATGTAATCTAGTCAGTAACCCATCTTCAGCACTAACAGAAATAGCAACTTCTAATTTTAAACACAATACAGATTCTATACATTAAAAAAAAATCACAAAAAGCCTTCCCATTGATTATAAATAGGTCCACTTTTAATATTATTTAATCATAAGCATTTAAAGCTAAAAAATGTCCAATCAAGCCAGTCTTGTGTAATGCCCAACATTAGAACAACCACCACAAGTACAAGGTGAGTTGTTAAAAGAAAAAGTCATTGAAACAAACCTATTTGGAATAGGAATAATAATTATTTTAAAATCTCTGATCATTACTATGTCTTCATGCATGTGACTAGAATTGGGGTCTCATTATATAACATGAAATTAGTGAGATAAAAAGACCATTACCACCAGAAAAACTCTGATCAAACCCAATCTTAGAGACTTCTCCATTGTGAGGAAAAGAAAAAAAAGAAAAAATGCTGTAAAATAACTTTTATAGCAGTAATTTAACAGAATTGAAGACAATTCCTGGAGAAAAATATTTATATATAATGTTCACTTTCCTGTGCCCAGTTTTGCAGGGAAACAAAGAAAAGATCAGATATTTTGCATAACTTAAACCTTTCTTAGATGACCTTGCACAGACAGTCAATGCAGGGAGATTTTATTTTAGGCTGTGTAACACCCTGGACATGGATGGAATTATTCCTTGGCCAGACACAGGGCACTTTTAGAAAAGTACAGAATCTTCATTTTAAGACGAAGATGTCAGTGGACAACCTGCACAAAGCGTGGCTGGCAAGGAAATCAGTGTGAACACACACCTTGGTGCGTCCTGCAGTTAAATCAAATTCCTCCTCCTGGAAACACAGTATTTTTCCTCCTAACAGCAAAAGCACTCCCCAGGTATGAATTTCTAGATGGAAAACCACCATTTCCAATCTAAAACACAACTTGTTTTCCACCTGTGCAGCACGTCTGGCACGCCGTGTGTGAATCCTGAGGGTTTGGCGTGTCACCTCAGGCTCCAAGACTGGAGAGAGGTGAAGGAAAGGCCACCCCTGCCCACACCACCCCCACAGAGATTCCCCATCCTGCCTCATCCTCTCAGGAGGCCTTACCTATCTTGGCCAAGGACGCCAGCATGATCCAGAGCGTGATTTCAAAGGGGACCTGGACGTGCTGATAATCCAGAGAGAAGAACGCGTGCTCCAAGGAGTCGTTGCCCTGGGCTTCCTCGGCAGCCCAGCTGATGTTCTCCAGGATCACATCCTCCAGCAGCGGCTCCTGCAGGGCTCCCACCCGGGGGACGTGGAGGATGCAGGAGAGCCAGGACCCAGCCAGGACAGCTGCAGCTCTGTGTCCTTGGCTCTCCATGTCCCTGGAAGCTGCTAGCTGCTCCCGCTGTGGTGGGTGAGTGCTTGGAAGCGCTGCTGGAGGCACTGGTGCTCATGGGGGTGGCTGCAAAGGGAGGAGCAAATGCTCCACCTCAGGCTGGTTTCTCTCCCTGGTCCATCAGTTTCCAGCTGGGAGATCCTACTGGAGATTGGTGCTTTTTGGTGCCACGTGCCCAAATAGGGGCTCCTCCTGTGGATGCTTCCTTGAGGAAACGTCTCTTGTGCCCTCAGACCAATGGCACAACTCGTATTTTAGTCCCAACTTTTGATGTGTTTTGGGTCCCAGTACCTCATAAACCCTTCTTGGAGGGGAAAAAAAATAACCTTCATTGCTGTTAGAACAGACAGACTTGACAGAACAGGTCCCATAAAAACCCCATCCCAAAACAGCTTCATCACACAGGGGGCTTCCCTGGATTTCTGCAGTGCCCACACGGAGAACACAACACAAACATTACTGGAAATCAGTTTTCATTTGTTAAAAGAAGCAAGTCACCCAGTTTGTTGGGCTAAATACAGAGCCTCAGGAATGGAGGCACCTGTGTGGGACAAATCAGGCTCTAAAATTGCTTAAAGCTTCCTATAGAAAAGATTAACAGGAAAAGTTCTCTTCATCTCTCTTGAAAACAGCATCAAAAACTGAGTTGCTCAGAATAGTTGGAAAAATGGAAAAATAAAGGTCGTTGCAACAGTGCTTAAGAGAGTTTAGTAACACAGAGGAAAAAAATGTATTGAGTCAAATTTCTCCATTGTGAAGTTTCATTTAGGCTGATGATGTTTCAGGGGGCACAAATTTAGCCCAAAGAACACTGGTAATTAAAATCCGGGGCCCAGGGCTGTTGCCAGACGGATCGATGGCCTATTTGCTCCCTTCAGCCGCCTAAGTGACACCAAAATCGAGTGCCAGCGACAGGCTGGTGACCCACTTCTGAGCTGTGGAGGCCCAGGACACAGATCCTGGGCCTCAGTACCACGTGAGCTCCCTGTTCCTCGCCCCATTTGTAAAGGAAGAGGAGGATGAATTTTGGAAGACAGGAAGGATGCAGTGACACACTCAAGGAATGACTTCCTTCTGCTTTACCAGGGTTAATTTGAATTTCATGGAATCACACAATGGTTTGGGTTGTAAAGGACCTTAAAGCTCATCTCATTCCAACCACTCTCCATGGGACACGTCCCACAGTCCCAGGTTGCTCCAAGCTCCATCCAACCTTGGCCTTGGACACTTCAGGGATCCAGGGGCAGCCACAGCTTCTCTGGAAAACCTGTGCCAGGGCCTCAGCACCCTCACAGGGAAGAATTTCTTCCTCGTATCTAACAAGAAATCACTCATTACTCTGAAGAAGGGAAAACAGTGCTCTTAGCAGCAATTCAGAAGTAATTAAGAAATTATTTAGCCAGAAGAAGAGCAATGGAAGCAACTCTGAGCCTGGGCTCACATCCCAAGCCATCATATTTCCTCTTTCTGTTGAAATATTTGGTGTTAAAGTTAAGCGTTTGAGGACTTGTTCCATTTGGCAGCATGGAAAAGGAGTCCTGCCAACCTCCCATTCCCCTCCTTCCCCAAATGATCCATTTTGTCTTTTGCTATTCCTGGGAAAAAAAAGCAAGAAAGTTAATGCTTACCTACATTTCCCTTAAGCCTAAAATGAAATGTTTGCATCTTGGAGGGCGAAAAAGCCTTGTGGTAGAGAGCTCAACAGCATCCTGGAAACTGGTTTTGTGTGTAGAATCTACGTTCATTTAATAATGGAACTTATAAAAAAAAAAAACCAACAGAGCTGGGACAGAATTTGAGGAAGGTCAACAGGGAGGATAATTTTAAAATAAATATGCTCTGTTTTTCAAAGAAAACTGCCTTATAAAATCATGGAATCATTAAGGTTGGAAAAGACCTCTAAGAGCATCAAGTTTGTTATATATTAGCTATGAATAAGCCAAAAGCCAAAGACAAAATGTTTTCCCAAAGTTCTATTATAACAGGATTCGTGCTGTTCCTCTGGTAATGGCTATTGATATTATTGATCCACTTTTTCATGAGAGCACCATTTGATCTGATGTTTATGGACAGGCCTTCATTTTTTCCCTAATGTAATGCTCTTGCCCACATTTTTGGGTCTCCAGGCTGGATTTTGATCTCCACAATTGTGCTGACAGGCACCTCGCTCCTGGTAGAATGAGGAAGACTGGGAGAAGAACAGTGTTATTGTGGGATGTGGTATCAGTGACCAAAATTCAGGCTCCTGCAATAGAAATGTGACATTTCTGCACCTTTTTCCCCAGGGAACACTCACCTCCTGACCACAGGCAGCCCCACAAGTACCTTGGTGGATTATCCGTGAGGAAGCTCTTGGCTTTCCCTAGGGAAAGCCTTCAGTGCTCCATGCTGAACTCTGTGACAGAGCTCAGCCAGACGATATTTGGGAGCACCCAGGTGATGTTTTAGTGTTACCACCTTCTCTTTTCTTTGTCCCTTTTTAGAAGTAAACATTTTTTTTTTTTCAGCTTACCCTAAAAACCTCCAAGTCCCTCATCCCACATCCCCTTCTGGGAAGGATCCCACCCTCAGCTATTGTGGGCAGCAGGAACAGGAAACCCCAGAAAACCCCGAGCCATCACGTGGGGTCTGTCAGCACCTCACAGGCCACGGGGACACTGAGAAGTAACTTGGTGCTGCAGGGAGCTGGGGAGCCTCGTGGGCATCCAGAGCCCAGGCAGGCTGAGATTTAATATAACATCAGTGATTCCAGTCAAAAATCTGGGTTTAAGGAGAATTCGAACAAAATTACATTGAGCAGCTGGAACATTGATAAGGAACAAGTTAAAAGGATACTTCTTATCAGAGGTGTGAGCACACTGTGCTTCCTTACTGGTGATATCTTGGATATTTAATTCATGGATTTCACCTCAGTGTGGAGATCAGTTCCCATTTCTTGGCTGCCCTCAGGACACCACATCCTGGTCCCACACATTGTCAGGAGAAATCCACGCTTTCCCTGAAGTTTTTTACCTGCTTGACGCAGCCTTTGGTTTCTCTCCATGGAATAAACATCAGCAGGTGGCTATTCCCAAGGATGTCTTTGTTATATAAAATATTCAATAAAGCTGTCCCCATGGCATTTGCCTGTGATCAGTGACCTGTCCTTGCTGTTTGATGGCTGGGCTGGAGCAGAGCCTGGGCAGCAAAGGGAGAGGGAGCTGTGCCCCTGGCCTTTCCCAGCGTGCAAACACCACCAGCACCAATACCCACACACAGCATTTCACACTCTGATTTGTACAAATTGAACATGTACAACATGAATGTTTTTTGCTTTCTATTCCAGGAAAGCAACTTTTTATAATTCAACTACCAGGAAAGAGGAACAAAATTTGTTAATTTAAAACTTCAAGGCAAGACTTTCAGGAAATTAGTGTGCAGTTCTCTTCCCTATTCCATTACGTTCACAAATCTCGCTCATTTGAAACAAAGAGCCAACACACCTTTAAAAAAATAAAAGTGAGAGCAGGTCTGGGTGTTCTCTCACCTGTCTTTGTTAACTCTTGTTACCTCTCAGATTAGTAATTGAAATATCAACTTTGTACAGTTGAGCAATAGAGCAAGACAATAAATGGTCCGTGGGCCTTACAAATTTGGCAATGGAAAGCAGAAGTGTGTAATCACTGCAGATGGGGAATGAGAACAAAAAACAGCAACACAGCAGATTAAGAAATTGTATTATTGCACAAAATTAGAAACTTTTTTGAGGAGGATCAAGGATCCCTAAATAGCAAACGAGAGCCCAGGAAAGCAAAGCCTCTGTCTCCCAACACAGGAGTGAGAGGCAGGAAAACCCTTGCTGCACCAGCATGGGGAGAAATGATACAAAAATCATGGCATGAGAGAGTGGTTTGGGTTGGAAGAGCCCTTAAAAATCCCCCAGTGCCACCCCCTGCCACGGGCAGGGACACCTTCCACAATCCCAGGTTGCTCCAAGCCTGGCCTTGGACACTTCCAGGGATCCAGGGGCAGCCCCAGCTTCTCTGTGCACCCTGTGCCAGGGCCTCACCACCCTCACAGCCAGAAGGTTCTTCCCAATATCCCGTCTAACCCTGCCCTCTGGCAGTGGGAAGCCATTCCCCTTGTACTGTCATTCTGGGCCTCTGTCCCTCTCCAGCTCTCCTGGAGTCCCTTGAGGCACTGGGAGGGGCTCTAAGGTCTCCCCAGAGCCCCCCCAGCTCTCCCAGCCTGGCTCCATAACAGAGTTAATATTCCCAGAGAGTTCCACAGAGTCCAGAGCCCCTATTTCAGCTTTACCCATCCAGAGCTACATTTAGGAAAGATGCTGTTCCCACTTACCCTCAAGGAGGAACAGCAGTGGTGGGACACAGAAAACCTCTGCAAGTCTCAGCTCTTCTTCTGGGTTTTAGTCCCAGCTCCTCAGGATCCTGCAGATTCCCTTCTCCAGGGGAAGCTCCTCAGCTCGTTGCTCACCTTTCTTTCAAAAACACCACCAAATAAAGCCCCAGGAAAAGCGGTGGGATGCCACAGTGTTTCCAAGGCATTGCAGTTTCAAACATTGTAAAAATAGCAACAAATTTTCTCCTCCAAAGAGAGCCCCAAACAGACATCCCAAAGAAAACAAAGCCCTTATGGGCACAGATCACACAGGATTCCCAACATATTCTGTGCAAGTTCCAATAGTTCAGCTCCAGAGGCAGATCTTGCCCCACTTTGCTCCAGTGCAGCAAATATTCCTACAGATTTTTTGCCTTCCCAAGAGCACAGCCCACAAGTGAAGGGGAATATCCACAACCCCTACATGGAGCAGGATGGAAAAGGGAAGGTCTTTGACCTCCTGGGCTTCACAGCTCCATACTAAACCATTTTATTTCCCCACAGAAGGGAGCCAGGATGGTGGATGTGGGAGTAGAAGGTTCATTAGCACCTGGGCACTCATTTACCAAACGATCACTGACCCTCACAAGTGATTTATATTCCCAACAGATTGATGGGATTACCACAGATAAATGAGCTCAGAGGAAAAGCAGGCAAGGATTAAGTGGTGAGGATCTTCTAGTAAAGAAAAAGAAAATTAGGTTAATTGCAATCAAATATCTGGATTTTTGAAATCTGTATGTAAAACAGGAGCAAAACAGAGAGAAAAAATCAGTTTTGCCATGTCATTTATAAATTAGTGGAGAGCAAGAAAGAATGCTGTGAAAAAGTAGATTTCAGCCCATTAAAAGCAGATTAATATTTTACATTTTGGGCAAAAAAAATAAGCCACTCAGATTTAGTTTCATTTGCTTAACAAGCAAATGGCATTTTCCTGTTTAAAAGAGAGATGAATGAAAAATACAGGTATTTAGTGTTTGAGATTTTTCTGATTGTCAGATTTTTTAGTCCCAAAGGGGAGGGTTTGGCCTTCCAGGTTTTAAGTCCTTCTAGATTTTAACTTGAGTAAATGTTAATTGATGGAAGTTGTTCTGCACACCTGGGCATCCTTTTTGTGGGAAATAATCCTTCCTCCAGAGAAAGACAGACTTCGAGATTTCGTTGCAAAATGGTTGTAAAGCTCTGGAAATCATGACCTGGAAGGTACTAAAGGAAACCACCACTAGATATCACCATTTGACTATTTAATAAATCTCAGAAAGATTGTTAATGTGTAAAAATCCCAATTATCCTCCAGGTAGATGAACTCACCTTCTAGAGGGGCTTAATTCCCACAGCTGAGGCAGGCTGGGGAACATCCTGACTACAGGATTTATTGGGGAGATTTAACTAAAGAGTCCAGCTTTCTCCTGGGTCTGGGTCCCAGGACCTGGTGGATATTCCTCGGTGGGAACACAGAATGAGAGCTGGATATGAAGGTAAAAATTCCCTGCCAGCATTTCTCTTCCAACATCAGATTTTCTGGCATGTGGATAAAAATCAACTCCAGGCAGAATCTGGCTGTGGATGTCTGCCCTGTAAAATATGGCACTGCCTTCCTTTGTAATGAAATCCAGCTGCTGCCCTTCAGCGGGCTGGAAAAGCGTCTTCCCAGGGATTTTCCCCGTGGAGTTTGGGTTCACCGAGGCATTTTTCCTGCTAGTGAAAACGGGCACAGGTCCAGTGCAGCTGATGGAGTTTTACTCAAACTCATAATGGGACTCACATCTTCCAAGTATAAATAAGTCCAAAGCAGGTCATGGATTGCAACACGTCAATTAAAACAAAACTGAAATTCAAACAGTATTTAAGTGAGTAATAAATGTGTTTGTCTCATCTTTTTAGAAGTTACCAGATTTTGCCCCTAAAATGTATTCTTCAGCAACATCTTTCTTCCTACAGAGAGAAATTAATTTTGAGAAGTTACTTAAATTCTGGATTAAACCAGAGTTACAAATGTTGGGGGAGGAAAGCACATGGACAATATTTTTCCATGGGCAAAACTACATAAAATCAATAACAAAATACAATCTGCTTTACATTAACAATGTGCATTTATCTGCACCTTCATTTGTGCTGTGAAAACACGTGTCATTGGGGTGGTCTAAATTACCTATTTTCCTCAAAACACTGCTGTTGTGGGGTTTTATTTTCTTTGCAGCTAAAATTATCCACATATATAATAAAATTAATTTAAAAATGAGCTCTGAAACCAGTCCTGAGAAGGGATGGGATGAACACAACTTGCCAGTAACCTCAGGCTGTGCCAAACTCCCATTATTTATGTGTTCTCTCCTCTGCCACTCCACTTCTGTCATGGGGATAGAGAAGCAGATCCATCAGGGATTCTCCCACTGCAGCAGCTGCTGATCCATTGGCTTTAATCCCTGGGGCAGGGACTGAGGTGAGCAGCAGAGCAGCGAGGGGCTCCTCCAACGCATTCCTCAGCGCTGGGAAGGACTGAAAACCACCGGAGTCTGGAGCTCAGGTTTAACCTCCGACTTCCTCATTTCCTGAGGAAGAACCTCGTGCAATTAACTTCTTTCCAGACTCTGGGTTGAACTATAAATAGATCCCAGGGGGAACCAAGGGCTGGGGCACGGCAGCACAAATGCCACGGAGCACTTCTTGTCACGGATAATTGCAAACCCTTTGGCTACTGATGCCCTCTGGAATATTTCCCTCTCACCCTCAGTTAACTCATTCTCTGCACCTACACCAAGGAAACCTGGAGAGCTCGGCCCACCCTGGACCCCTCTGGAATTTAATGAAGTCATCTGGCCTCTTCCAAAGGATTCCTGGCTTGATTTTGAATGCTGAGAAGGAGATTAATGAGACACACATGGAATTAGGGCAATGCACAGGGAAGCAAATCATCCTTTTCCTCTCATGCTCCTAGAAAGCAAGGACAAGATTCAGTATTGCACCAAGGTCAGTGGGAATTATGGATCAGGCAATGACCAGTTAGGTCTTGGATGTCTATGAGTCTGATTTTATTAATTTATTTCCTTACCAGGAATTATGTTTCCCTGTCATTTTAATCAGGGGAGAGAAGTCCTTACTTTGCCCACTCAGATCTCTTTTCCCTCAGGAGCAGCTTCTTCTTAATCCTACTGATATTTTCTTTCAGCTCCGAGATGATTTTCAGAAATGCGCAAGAAATAAAGATACTGAACAAAATCAAACAAAAGCAAACAAACAAATAAACAAAAATAAAACAAACAAAAACAAACAAAAACAAACAAAAAAAACTACCAAAAAAACATCAACCACAAGCAAAAACACCCAACAAAAACCTTTATTAGAAAATACTTCTGCAGAGCAGGTAACAGTCCAGTTCATCTATCATTTTACAGTGGTGACATAATGAATAATTTCCAGCTGAAATATTTGCTGAGAAGCAAGAGCAGGGGGAGAAAATGTGTTTGAAAGCGAAATGACAGTATTTCCATACCAAAATCTGCATTTAAATTTCCAAATGAAGATGCAGGAATCTTGCACTACTTTTTCAGGAATGCTGCAGTCATCTTTGCTTGCTGATTTTGCAGAAAACTAAATGCTTTTACATGTGGATGTGGCACTTGGTTTAGTGGTGCTGGGCTGATGGTTGGACTTGATGATCTTAGTGCTCATTTCCAACCTTAACAGTTCTATGATTCTACATATATATTAGAAAAACATGACTAACCAGTATTTTGGAGAGAAATTAATTTCAAATTCTCCATTAGAAAACAGAAAACAGTGACCTTTACTTCCCCTGCTACCAAAGGGGTTTTAGCCTTAAAATATTAATTAGAACAAGTGTAGTGTGTAAATGTTTCCATTTCCCAACCTAATCCTTGGAGTGAAACATTCATACCCGAATCCCATCTCTCCCCTGAGCTCAGCAGCTCAGTCAGGATGTGAATTCCATCCTGCAGCTCTATTTTGCACCCACTGTGTTGGAGATTTGGAGGTTCGGGGTGCTGAACTCGGAGCTATTCCTGTTGGGAGCGTTGCGGGAGCTGAACAAAGCCAACGAGTGCAAGAGGGCTCCTCTGGCTTTGGAGGTTTCTATGTTCTGCTCCTGGGAGATCTGAACACTTATCTGGTCCAGGCTGTTCCTTATCCAGCTGCACGTGAGGAGGTTTGTTATGGAACCACACCTGGCCAGGCTTTCTTCAAAAAACTGTTTGTAGAGCTCTGCCACTTTGGCTTCCATGTACTTGTTGAGCGTGGAGTTGGAAAGGGGCTCCTCACTGAGCATGATGCTCCTTTCTCCAGCTTCATCTCCAGACAGGGACATCACACTGGGCTTTTCGGGATGCTCGCACTGAGTGGGGGACTGACCCAGGGGAATATCTATGGAGAGCAGGACCGGGCCATCGGGAAGTTCATCCCACACATGGTCCAGGACACAGCCCGAGTCACACGTGTGGCCCCCCACATGGTCCCCCCCGATCTGCAGGTCAGGATAGTTCTGGTAAATGCTGTTGCATGGCCAGGATCTGTACAAATCCACCTGGTCTAGGCTTCCTCCTCTCTTGGGGATATGTAAAGCTGGGGATGCAGTTCCTTTAACCAGCATTTCCTGATCTTTTGCAGGCTCCTTTTCTCTGGATCCCCATCGAGGGCTGCTCCTGGCTTCCACTTCGCTTCTTCTGGCAGAGAGCTCCTCCCGCTTCTCACATCCAGCAGCAAAGCCTTTAATTTTTGGGATGTCTACAAGTTTCTGTCTCCAGATTCCCTCTTTAGCCTTTTGGGATGCAGGAGATTTGTGAGGCTTATCTTGATGACAGCTTTCTTTATAGATGAGCCTCGTCAGGATGCCTTCTGCCAGCATGGTGACAAGTGTGAGGAACAGGGATCACCAGAGCCCCATGGAGCCCCGGGACTGAAAGACAGGCACGATACAACAACAACTATTATTCAACAACTATTATATAATAATGATATTATTATTACTATTATTGTTATTACTAATGAACAATGCACTTCTCACAAAGACAGTGATTTTTCTATCTCTCTCAAGCACTTATTTTTAGCAAACATTAAACCGCATGCTTTTCCTCTTTACCATGTCCACAAAAATCATTCTGAAGACACAGGGAGGGCATTAATCAGCTGCTTCATCTGTAACATCCCTTCCGTTCCCAGGTCTCTTCTGCATCGTGGCTACTTGAGACAGATTGTACTTTATAAGCTGTAAAAATCAGCAAAATCATTTTACTTGTCAGTATCAATACCAACAGTAATTAATCAATGTTTTCCATTAAAAGACAACAATTTCCAAGAGCTAAAGAGGTGACATAGAAAGGAAATAAAGATTAAATTCATATTTAGAGGTTGTTTCTGACTTGAGCCCTCCTGTGAGGTGCCAAGGAGCTTTAAAAGATACTGAGAGTTCTACAAGTATAATAAAACTGTATTCAAAATGCAAGATCAAATGTATTTGGAGTCCCTCTTAATGATGAACTTAAAAGACATAAATAGTTCATTTGCCTTCCCCAATAGCGATAATAGTGAAGAGAGAAGTGGCTCAAAATAATTTACTACATTTAATGATTCCTTATCATTCCTTTCCGATTCACCGACTGTTAAAATCAATGGGAACCTTCACATTAAGAGTCTGACCTGAACTCACTGAGATCATCACCGCTGCTCTTATGGAGGAATGGGAAACATGAACGTAAGAAAATCATTCAGTTCTCCAAATATCCTTTAAATCTCCCATAATTGAAGTATCCACACACTCAAAGAGTGCTCGTGGCTCAATACTTTTCACCATGCCCCTACACCCTGGTATATTTGAAATTTGCTACCCTGGGTCACTTTTCAATCCCAGTGCTCCTTTCAGGAGATATTCTAAAACTTCAGTTATTTGAGAGATGGAAATTTTCACCTTCCCCCTAAAATTTACACATTGGCACAGCGCAGCTGTTTGGTTTTTTATTTTTGCGGGGTTCATTATTTTTGTGGCACACTTCCCTCCCTGAGGCTGAAAGTAATACTGGAATTTCAAAGCCAAAGCAGGCAGGAAAGGCAGCAGATCTGGTTATCTACAGAGTTATTTACATATGCAAAAAGTAGGGCAACACTTTCTTAAGCACTTAAGGGGCTTGACAAACCCATTTCCAAAGAAAGAAGAATACTTGGCAGTCTAAATCTTGCCAAAGGTCCATGGAATTTGGAATGCTGTGTGCCTTGTAGGACATGGGTAACCAGGTCCTTACTCTGGTCTGTAGGACCTCAAGGTACCCAGCTCTTTAGCTGCTGATAAATTTTGGTTTATTGCTTTGGAAGTGCTCACGAAAAGCTAAAATATGGTAATCCTGGAAAAACTGGTCTTCTCCAAATAAAGTAAGTGGTTCTCACATTCTGGAACAAAGCATAAGGAAAAGAGAAAGGCACAAAAAGCCCAACTTACCGAGCCCAGTCGGGTCCGAGGAGGACTTCCCCAAGCCCAAAGCTCTCCTGCTATGGGCCGCTCGGAGAGGGCAGATGGTTACACACTCTTTCCTCACTGCTGTCTGTGCAGAAAAAGTCTGACGCACTCATGATGCAGTTCCCCAGGTTTTTTTCCTCATAAAACAGAAGTGATCCCGCTGGGAAAGGGTGCGGTTTTTGAACACAAAGCAAGGGCTAAGTCTAAAAGAGGATGTTTGAAAATGAATTGAGATGTTTCTGACCACGGTGCGATGCCGAGGAGCTGCTGACCGCCAGAGCAGGGCACGGGGAGCAGCAAAGGGTCAGGGCTGCGCCGGGCGGAACGAAATCGGAACCGAATTCCACTTCCATCGGCAGGAGCTTGGTGCTGCTCAGCTGACTTGTGGACTTACACCACTTCCCCTTGGGAAACACGCAGCTAAATTTAGAGTCTTGTGATGTGTCACTGATGAGAAAGAAGTTGGCAACTTCCTTTCATCCGGATTTTGATGAAATACCCTGTGTCTATAAAATGCAAACGTGACAATGTGCCAATCTGAAAGCAGCAGCCAATGGACAGCTCTGCACAATCGTGTCGCTCATTGACCAAAACCACTTTTTTGGGGCTCAAAAATTACCTCTGGCACATCCCAGGTGCCCCCATGGTGGTTTTAGGTGTCCTCTTCAAGCTGAAGCCAAGTTCATGCACTGAGCCACCCCACCCCTCAGCACAGGGTCCAGCCCACAGGCAGTCTGAAGAGTTTTCTGTTGATGCCTTATCTAAACGTCCTTTTCTCAGAAGATAAAAACCCCCAACAAATAAAAAGCTGAATCTCATATAAGTACTAGATAAAAGATTCTAAAAAGACACTGTTTAATGACATGAGCAAGACACAAATGATCACCCAGTGCCACCCCTGCCATGGGCAGGGACACCTTCCATGATCCCAGGGTGCTCCAAGCCCCATCCAACCTGGCCTTGGACACTTCCAGGGATCCAAGGGCAGCCACAGCTTCTCTGGGCACCCTGTGCCAGGAACTCCCCACCCTCACAGGGGAGAATTTCTTCCTAATATCTAATCTGACCCTGCCCCCTGTCAGTGGGAAGTCATGTTGTGCCTTAGAAATTAGGTTTGGAGTAATTCTGGCCATACAGGTTCAATGAAGTCTGTAAAATTACCTCTCTTCCCTCCTTTTCACCTGTATTTCACAGAAAACTTCAGTTTTTATGGAGGCAAAATGAAAGCTATTTTTACTCCCACCAAATTTATATAAAACTCATCTAATGTTTAAAAACTGTTCAAAATTACCTGATTTTTAATAACCTTACATGAGCAATTTCTGCACAGAAGGTGTGGCTGGGACTCCAGCAGAGTCACTGCCCACAGTCTTGGCAGGCAGGAACCAGGATGGATCAAATTCCAAGTAGTTTTAAACCTCGCCAAGCTTGTAATTAGTGCCAGCTGCAGCTGGAATTCTTGTGCAGCTGTCTCAACAAACCACAAAAGTAAGAGAGAGAGAGGAAGAAATCAAGTCAGGTAATTCGTGTGGAGTGATTAAAACCAAGTCAATTTCCATTTCATACCCAGCAAGCTGATCTATGGAAGGTGTCCCTGCCCATGGTGAGGAAGAAATGAGATGAGCTTTAACATCCCTTCCAATCCAAACCAGTCTGGGACTCAGGTGTTAAATGCATCAATATCCACGGAAATCAACGTATTCTCTCAATAAGATCTTACCAAAAAGAAATTCCCTTTTATTTACAAAAATAAAGTCAGAACAAGATAGAACCAAAGTTATTTCAGAAGCTGAGCACAGTGTGCAGTCAGGACAAAGAGCAAGGCAAGGATGTCAGAATTTAGAGCAAAATATATATTGAAAAAGAACAAAAAATTACTCTTACAGTATCATTCGCATATGGAAAAAATAAATACTACCACACTAAATGATATTATGGGAACTGTGACTGCATGTAAACAGAGTCCCTTCTTCCAGCACAGGCTGAGTACTTTGTACGCACATAAATATGAAATAGATATTTACTGATTTGAAAGGTTTTATGTTGGGTTTTTTCCCTGAGCACAGCTGTTGCGAGCCCTTTACTTTCCATTCCAAAGGGAATTTCACTCGAACAGCCCAACACCAGCCGTGCTTCCGACACCCCCCCGCACACCGAACTGCCCTCACCGCCCGGCCCGCCCTCAGCCGGCGCGGCTTAAGTAGATGAGGGGGCGGGTCTTAGTGATGACTGACAGCGGCATCGCCCAATAGGAAGTCGGGGCGGGCCCGCCTCAGCCGCTGAGTGGCTGCTGGTTGCCGCAGCAACGGCGCGCGGCGGCGGCGCTGCGGGGCCCGGGCGCCATTGCGGGCCCTCCCAGCGGGGCCGGGTGGGACTCGGCGCGTTCCTGTGGCTGATCGGCTTCGCTTCGTATAAACGCAAAATAACTTGCCCTGCGTGCTGCGAAAGGGCTCAGGAAAGAACTGAGGCTACATGGGAATTATAGTGCTGCTGACATTGTATTAGTGATGTGCCGGTTTCCTTTTATTTAAGGATTTTGAAATATGGAGCAAATTGAAATGAAGAAATGGCCAAGTTCCTGATGATACCTTCAGTAAACCAACCTGTGAGAGAAGGAATTACTATAAGGAATTATAGTATATAGAATTACATATTGCTATATTGTGTGTGTGTATAAATATTTATAAAGATATATATAATAACCTTCATAATTCATTACTATGTATTATTGTTACAGTATATACAGGGCCAAGTCTGATACTTCATGAACACAACATATGTATTTTGTACTAAATATATTTATTTTGCATACTCAGTACTCACTACTGTGCTCACCTGTTGTAATCCAGCAATTTCTACTTCATCACCTCAACTTTTACAATCCTTTTGCATTTCTGAAAGTTTACCAATACAGACCAAAATTTTTAATAAAAAACTTCAAAATTGTCGTAATGAACCTTTCAATCTAAAACATCCTGCCAAGATCACAGAATATGAGTAAATCACAGAATATTTCTGCAGGAAACTAAATAAAAGGTAAAGATTTGGGAATGATTTATTTGAGCCATGGGATTAGGATCTGAGCAACCTGGTGTAGGGAAAGTTGTCGCACGTTACGTGCACACATGTAGCTTGGTTTTTAAAGATTTTGGGAAACTATTTTCATTGAGCTTTACATTATAGAACAACAACTGGATTTTTAAGACTTTTAAATAAAAAAACCAAGAAAAACAGTGATTTTTCTGAGTGGTACAAGCGGAGTGGATACACAGGGGAAGTAAATGGCATTCATGGCCCTTTTCCCGTCTTATGGGCCAGTTCTAAGACACCACAGAAGGCCAAGTGTGAGGGACAGGCAATAATCCCCTTGGGAAGGCATCCTGTGCCTGATAGTGCTTGGCTGTGCTTTAGCTCTTCACACAGAAGCTGATCCCGTAAAAATTACAAACCACCCTTAAAAAGATCAGGTTATTGGTTTCCTCCAGAGGATGTGAACTGAAGTCTGGAATTTGGGCAGATCCCAGGGTAGGTCAGTGGCAGAGAATGTCCTTTCTGTAACTCTACACATCTTCCAGGTGGTGCAGAACTTCAGCGCGTGCAGCAGGAAGGAGGGACCTGCTGATCTACCCGGCAAACAGGGAAGGTAAAAGTGAAGTTTCAGTTGAAAATTTATCCTGCACTGCCCTGTGGCAACAGAAATATGAAATACCACAGCTCCCTACTGTGAGCAGCATAAAGCTAATTAATTACAGATTGTAAACGAGCAGGGGAGGGGTGGATGAGCTCTGCGAGTGTGGGAGCAGCTGCTGCGTCCCGGCCACTTCCGACCTGTCCCTGCCCTGGGGAATGAGTGGGAAAGCAGGATAATGAGGGAAATAACCCAAACCTCGACACACTGTTTTGGGTAGGTGTATCCTAAATTAAATCTCATTTAGTAATTAAATCCCATTAGCTGCAAGAGGTGAGGGATCCAGCCCAGCAGGCTCCACCCGCAGCAGATCCCTGATGTTCACCTTGTATAAATCCTGAACTTCTAAAAAGCAGTATTTTCATCTGAAAATTCCACTTTTTTCAGCTTCAAACTTCAAACCGTGAACAAAACATGCAAACAAGTAATGGTGTGAGAAAGTGTTCTAAAACAATTTTATTGGAATGATACAGGAATGGTTAATATACAGGTTAAATCCTCAATGCCTGCTTTCTACATAGGAAAAAAATAAGAAAGAAAAGAACAAATTCAGTTCTTGCACCCATGGAAACAGAAAACCAGCACAGAGGTAACAGATTCCTGGCACTCCTAAAGTCATGCAAGAGATCTGCATCAAAAAACTCAAGTTTTACACACACAACAAAGAGATTTTCGGTATTTTCAGTTTGTGTCGAATACTTGTTCCCCGGACAAAGGAATAATTCAGCCTGGCTCTCCAGAGCTGCCTTAGGAATGCTGATACAGTTTGAACACTCCCATATGGCAAGTGGGGGACAGACAAGGGCAGTGACTTTGCTTTCTTAAACTTGGCAATTTTCTTGACCGTTGAGACACGGATTGACCTCATTTCAGAATGTTTTGGGTCAATGAACTGACAGAATTTGGCAGCAACTTTTAATTACAGCTTCTCCAAAATAATGGCTGTAATTCACCAAACTTGCACAGGAAACACAGCAAATTGGTGTGGGTACAGAGACTTGTGTGTCAAATCTCACTTTCCTCATCAGACATCACTTAATATTCCAAAGTTCCCAAAAACTTGAGCAGGAATTTAGACACAGAGAAAGATTTGGCCAATATTAAGAAAGAAAAATCACCTCATTCAGAAAGATGAAATCATAGTGAACAACAAAAATCTGATGCTGGATTTAAAACAACCAAACTTCCATCCCCAAAAGATCTTAAATTTCACAGAATTGCAGTAATTCCTGACAAAAGCTGTTAATAAAAAAGCACAGTTGTGTGTGGTAATCTTTAAGGTAAGGCAGCATCCATCCATTCCTCTGCCTTGTGATACTGTGCTGCTTTTGTAAGCACAAGCTTCAAACTGCTTCCCAGGCTCCCAAAATGATACATCAGGAATTAAAATACAGCCAGGAATTACAGGCTCCCTCATGAGCACTGGGAGAACACACAGGTTAATATTGCACGTGGTAAATTCACCCACACAAGACACTGAGAGATTTGCAATTCCTGTGATAGCTTTATGATATGGCAATAACAATGGAAATGAAGTTTTTTAACCTTAAAAAAAAAAAGAAGTCTTGCTTAATTACAGTAACTCTTGCTATTCAAACATTTTATTTCCTCATTTGAAAAAATACTATATGAACCTAATGGCTACTTGAACATGCAGTGAGATGTTTAATGCTCCAAGCAGTGTGAACTGGTATTTTTGTAGAGAAATACATTAAAGGCTTTCACCCTTACACAGGTAAGGAAATGCCATTTCTGGCCATTTTGGCTTGTTTGCAACCTTGAATCTTGCCCCAGATGTGTCATCGCTCGTGCTTAGGCAGCTGTGAGGGACCTGTGTCCATTGCCCACATCCCTTTTTGTCCAAAGAGCCCACACAGATCACGTAAATGAGAAATACATGGGGTTTGTTGGGGTTTTTATCATCTGTACAGTGTGTAACAATACAAACCTTAAATATCCATTCTACAGAAGACAAACACAACTTTCCAAAGTGACTACAATGGCTAAACTACACAGTACCACCTACAAATTCATCTGAAACCAGGAAAGACACTGAAAAATTACTGTGTAACTCAGTAACATTTTTGAGGCAACTCAGGCACTAAATTAGTATCTGACGAGGTTTTAGATGCTGTTTTCCATAGTTTAAATAGCTGGATCTCTAGGTAAAACCCATCTGCATTTTTAGTACTAAAATAGTTTCTTTAAGTTTACACAAAATGGACAAATTGCCAGGACAGTTTAAACTAAATTTAACTCATTCCTGTCTGATTGTTTCGGCTTCCATCAGAACCCACTCCTGCTCCCTACCCTGAAATTCCCATTTCCATCCTGTGTTCAATTTGTGTTACGGACAGTGAATGCTGCAAGCACCAATCAAATGTTAGAAATCACATCTACGTTTCTTAAAGCAGAGACAGTTGGACTATTTTATAAAAAGCTGTGGAAATTCCCTTTACAGACATTTAAGGCAGTTGAAATTCATGCTTGCTGCTTGGCCAGTGCTTCAGCTTCCTGAAACAGCAAAAGAGAATTGCTCGTTAGTAGTTTCTCAGTATGTTCCAGAAGGAACACTATAAAACAATAACCTCCATTTTTCAGTCTTCTTTCAGCCTTTGTAAGGTGATCACAAATGGGAACAGAATGACAACAGAAGAAATGCAAAAGGAATTTCCTTTTGGTTTCTCCAGGTGTACTTTTGACTGCAGATTAATTCAATTACCTGCTAGCAGCACCATTACCTACAAGGAGATGAATAAGAGATGAATTCCCATTGCCCTCAGTGCAGCACCTCAGTGGGGACAGCCTGGCTTATTTGAAAGGACAAAGTTCAACATCTGCCAAGATGTGTTGGAGCCCTTTGCTTTTGTGACTGCACAGAAATACTCAAGATAACAGATTCAGTATCATTGTTACCATGAGCCAGCACTGCTAAACAAACAAAACACATGAGGAGAAAGGACTAAGAGGGCAATTTCCAAGAAGTCTGTAAGATTTTTTTAAGAGAGGAGACACAGTGGGTGACCCCAGGCTGCAGGGCAGGAAGTCCCACACGAATCTCCCGTATCTTGCACGTGGTGGATCACTCTGGTTTTCCTGGCTAACTGCCCTCATTCTGCCTTTGAACTCAGGGCGTGGGAAGAGCCTGGCTTGGAGCTGCCGTGCTCCTGGCCCCGCTCTGCTCTGCTGGCCCGTCACGGGTCACAGAGCGGGGCCGCGATGTCACCGTGCACCCAGAGGCCTCGTGCGAGGACATCCCGGCCATCCACGGCACAAAAGGCAGGTGAGCAATGAAAGGAAGATCAAAAAGAGCTACAAAGCCTGGAAAAAAGCAGCATGTTTGATATTCTCTAAAAGACAAGTGGTTCTTTCAATGGTAAGAAAGAGGAGAAAGTTCCCTTGGCTTTGTAGCAACTCCCTTAACCAGCCCAGGGCATTGCAATGGTTGCACCTCACTGGCTTTTTTTTGCAAGACAAAGTACTTCTCTTTAGAATAGATAGTGGAAAGCTGGAGAGGGTTCCTGGTATTTCCCTCATACCCAGGAAGGCTGGTACAAGTAACCTGCTAACCTATTTTTCTTGGAGGTCAAACTCCATTTTTCTTGGAGATCAAACTCCCATTCCCTTGGGCATAGTGCTGCAAGTTATCTGGGAGAGGCTCAGCTTTCCAGGCTTGACACTGTCCCTCTTTCATAGTTTTCCTTATTTCTCCCTCAGCGCCCCTCACTGAGCATCCTGTCAGTCCTTAAATCCTTAATGAAGAAATAATTAAACATAGCTTTTAACTCACAAAATCCTCTCCCTTTAAAATCCACCCATATTGCCTGAAGTAGAGATATTTGCAGAATGCAAGGGGTACAAGGTCACTTCTGCAAAGGTTATTTACCGTCATCAGCCCAACACAACATGGAAATTCAGCAGAGTACAACTGTGTTCTATCCCTCCTGTTTAAAAGTCACTTTTTCCTTAGGTGAGGACAGAATGGGAGCATCCCTTAGGACAGAAGCAGAGCTCCATGCTGGCTGCTCCTGCCAGCCAGCAGGTCTGGGAAGCAGCGACGTTCCCAACGTTACCGAGACAGGTGACCTGATTTGTTATGGCAGCAGCTGCTCTCTGGTACCACTGCACTTCCCAGGGGAAAGGCACGAGCTTCCCTGCATCCCACAGTCTCAGGGTTGCTTCCTGGTTCCTTGGCTCCATCCTGCACACTCTGCTGAGCAGTGCAGTGCAGATGTTCCAAAGAACTTCACCAGGACTGTGGCACTGTGTGCAGCTGGTCTGACGCTGCTGGTGGGTGATGCTGGGGCACAGATCCCAGGCTCTGCTCCGTGCAACTCTTTCCTCATCACATCATTCCCATCAGTGGAGCTACTGCTGGAAATGTGGCTCCCAAAATTGCTTCAGTCTGCCCCACAACCTGCAGTGCTCACTGCTCATGGGTCACCACCCACCTAAAAAATTAGGTCTCTTAGTGACGTGCACAGCACGACCTTCGACTCATACAAGAGTAAAGCTGAAAGGGAGCGGCATGTTTATCCATTGGAACAAGAAAGCTGGAAGTGACCTGGAGGATCCTGCTGCTGTCAAGTGAAACGTATAAAGCAGGCTTGTCTTATCCTATCAAAATCAAAAGGAGAATTCCAGCCCATTGCATCCGCAGAGCAGCAGCCCAGTTTGTAATTGGCAAAGGAAAATAAGCTTTGGATAACAAGCTGGAGGAAGAAATTACTCTGAAGCAAGACCATGTTATTTCAGAAACAGTGGCTCTGGTTTCAAGGGATTTTCTGGTAGAAAAATCTCATCAAAATTTCACATGAATTGAATTATTTTACTGAATTGAAAACATTCTTTGATTTTGGGACAATTCTTTTCATCTAGATTTCTTATGCATTCTTCAGTGCAAATATTAACTACTCTTTTGAAGCTGAAGCCTGAGAGCCTCTGGAGACTGCGTATCTCCCAGGGAGATTGATGGGGGCAATGACACCACATGTACCAGATCCTATTCTGAGCAGAGAAGGAGGACGTGTAAGCCACGGGCTGGGGCTCACTGTGAGGAGGTGCTCACCTACCTTTGACCCAGGAGGTGCAGTCAAGCCCAGAAATGCGTACACGGCGTTGTTCTCCCGCGCCTCGAAGAAAGCATTGTAGTCCTTCACCGTGGCAGGAGGGAAAGGGAATAAAAGACAGAGGAGTGAAGCGTCAGAAGTAATCTCAGCTCAGTTTGGGGTGTCACCCAACCCACACCAAGCAAACTGCTTCCCGTGGCCAAATGCAAAATCCAGCATCACCTCAGGTATGTGGCATTAGCACTGACAGCACACAAACTGGTCTGGCTGGAAAGGGGCAAGCTGGGAATTCATTCTATGTCCAACGAGATGTTGCTGTGAGGTGCTCCAGCCTTTCCCAGAGGGAAAGACTCCACACAAGGCAGGTGCTGTCACTGGTCTGGCATGGACGTTCCTCCTGCAGAGGCGACTGAGCCTGGACCTTGTCATCAGAAACCCTGATGTTCCCACAGGTCATTGCTAATTCCCGATAATGATGGCAGCTGTGCAACTGTGGACTCCAGCTCTTAAATCTGTCAGAAGTTCAACTGGAACTTTTACACTGAGAGTGCACCTTTCCCATCACATTTCCCACTAAGGATTAGTCTGTGCAAGTGAAGGCAATGGGGCGGCACTGTTCACTCACAGTGCATTACAAATGCCCTAAACACACACAACCACTTCCCAGGAAATTTAAGGTAATAAATAAATAAATAAAAAGAAATACCAGTTGACAAAACCCCAACTAAAGGAACCCAGAAGTATTGTGCAATCTCACTGTTGTCCAAGTTACCACACAATTCCCTCACTCTGACTTCTGAACTCAGTAGGGAACAGTCCTATGACTTTCCAGCTCTCCATTTTTAACTGATGCACATTACCAGCCTCCTCTAGCTTTCCTGGGCAATGTTTAGATGCTGGAGTCCTGGCTGGGAAGCCCAAAGCAGGCAGCAGCTCAGTCTCAGGCTGGAGTCAGGGAGAGATGTTTAGGGCACGCTGCTCCGGATTCCTGACTGTCTGGGAGGCAGAAGCCTAAGGAACAGCAACTACTCTTTGAAAACAGCAGAGAGGCAGCTCTTAGGAGAGGCTGCTGCAGCTGGAACAGAACAAAGTACAAGGACCAGAAGATTCCAGCTGCCTGGACTCCAGGGATATCAAATTATTGCTCCGTTTGCACACGCAGCATTCGCGTGCTGGTTTGATAAAAATATGTCTGATTATGGTAAATCCTCCCTGAAGCCCTTCTGTTGACAGGACTGGGGCTGCTTGATAACAAAGGGATTGTTTATCTTGCTGGTGCATAGTCCATGAGCCTGCTCCGCAGCATCTCCCAGGACAGGAATTCCTGGGCCTGAGGAGCAGGGCTCATGCCAGCCCACACAGCATCTCCAGTTCCAGCCTCTCTGCTGTGCACGGGCCAGGAAAGCCAATTTGCTCTTTGCTCTGCCAGTTGTGCTGCATCAGATGGAACAAACAGGGAACTTCATGCTTGAGAGGCATCAGATAAAGACAGAAAGAGGTTCAAATTCTGGGCACAGAATTAACTTTTACCTTCCTGAAAGCTGAACTGTAGCCACTCAAATCCAGCAACACAAACTGACTGAATTTCAAAGAGACATCAACCAAAATTTTGGGGATGAAATAAACCCATAGCAAGAACCTTGTGACCAGCCTCTTCTCAGACAACTACTGATCCTTACACTTGTCACTCCAAAACAACCTTTTTACATGTCACAACCAGTCAGTAAAATTTTGAGAGCCAAGTGGCACAACAGCTCACTGTAGATATTATTTCAAGTTCTGCTTCTATTACAATCAAGAAAAATTCTTGGCACATTGAGAATAATTTCTTTCAGTAGGCACAGATTTGTCTTCACAAAGGTCCAGAACTGGCAGGTCCTGACTTACAGACTGTGCAGGCCAGAACCAGACTTCGAAAGGACCAGAGGAATGCACACTGTGAGCTCTGTTCAGAAGATACTAAGTTTTAAAAATAAAACTAACAGTTAATCTAATAATCATTCAAGCATGGCCTGCTGGGTACAAGTACTGCAGGGCAACTTACTTTTGATCAAGCATTAAAATAATTACAGTAGGATTTGTGTTTGCAACACGAGTTTTAATCTGTCCAAGGCACTGGAATAAGTGAACCACAGCAGCCTTCCTTGTGCAAGCAGCACGCAGAGCTGATCCCAAGAAGGATCAGAAAACTGATTTATGATCATGGCAGACATCAATTCATATGATCTGGGGATTCACACCTACTGGCAAACCCCACACAGGCAGAAGAGATCTCTGAACTTGCTACAGAACATAAGGTTGGTGTAACAGGGCCAGATTTCTGTGAGGTGTTAGTTCACAATCATGGGGAACACGAGGATTAAAACAACCTGGGAACTTTCAGAGCCTTAAAATGGGAAAAAACCCACAGTAAAAGAAAATTAGATATGCACTGTAAGGTAGGATCCAAATCAAGAGGTCTACATTTTAATCTCTCCTACGGTGTGACTGGAATACTCAAGAACCAATTATTACTAAAAGCCCAAGATGGGGGGAAATGTCTAGCACCTCCCACAGCCTTCCCAGTTTGGACAACTGCAGCTGGGCAAGCCCTGCCTTGCTGCTCGCTGCAGTGAAGCACAGGCTGTGGCAGTGAGGAAGAGGAGTGAGATGAGCACAGGGAGAGCTGGAGGTGAGTGGGATGAGCACAGGGAGAGCTGGAGCAGCCCTTACCCCGAGGTAGCGGCTGTCGTTGAAGAGCCGGGGGGGCAGGGGGTTCCCGCTCGCTGGCCGACTGTCCTCAGGGACGTTCTCCCGCATCCATTTCCGGTTCTCCTCGTTGGCCGCGATATCCTTCTCCTCAAATTCAATTTTGTTGGCTTCCAAGAAGCCTAACACATCTTGTTGCTGCTTTTTAATCTGTCACAAAAGAGAGACGGCAAACAAAATCAGCGAAATAATTCTAAATGCAGTTGTGGGGTTTGATGCAGAAACCAGGGGGTGTAAACCAGGATGAAAATGGGAGCGGTAAGAAAATTCTTAGAATCAAAAAGTATCTTCTGAAGAATCAAAGCTGAGCCTTGACTTGGCTCCTACAAAACTGAACAGGCTGAAGCCTAAAGATGCTGTCCCTACACACACGTGAGTGTTGTGAACCTTAAAGGTGCTCACCCAAAAGCAGGGGTGTGAGCAGGGCCCTTGTGCTGGCCAGGTTTTACAGTTAACTCAGGGGAACGTTGTTTTTTCAGGTGCAGTGGAGTTTGCTGGAGGCACATTTGAGGTACACACTGCTTCCTTGTGCCCTTGGAAGCACAGGCTGAACCCCCCTTCCTTCTAGAGTCCAGGTTTTTGTCCACCTCGGTGCCAAAAGAGACCTCACCAAGTATTTTTGGTTCATGTTTCTTTGGACAAAAACCCCTCTCCTACTGTGTCCTGGGTGTCAGCAGGGCAGGTACAGTCTCTGGAGGGCTGTGACCCCACATCCCCATCTTCACTCGTGTCAGGGAGGCTGACTGAGGTCCCACACCTGATGCCACCCGTCCTTGTGCACTCACACAGCATCCAAGGGAAAAGCAGGATCTGTGTGGCAAGCACGATGTTGGCTCTGCACAGGGAAGGTGGTCTTTATTACTGTCATTATGAATTACTGACTTCTTGACACAAAGATGTTCTGCTTATGCTCTGCTCTCTCTCTGCATGACTTTACCACCACAAAGGAGATTATAACTATGCACATCCTGGCAAACAATAAAAAAATGGAATTTAATGGGAAATTTGTTTTCTTCAAATTACCCCCTTCAGTGCAAAGCCAGTCCAAGGCCTGGCTTTACCATAATGAGCTGGGTGCCCCAGGAGCAGCGTTTCACACAGATGTTGCACTGGTGCTAACTCAGGTCAGCCGCAGCTCCCGGAGCAGCCGCTCCATATACGGCCACAGGCAAACCCGGAGCTGCCGGGGCCAGGGACAGCCAGCCTGGAGCCAAATATGGAGCCCGTGCCCCGGCCCGCACAGCCCCGCACCCGCGGGCACCCAGCCCTGCCCCGGCCCGCACAGCCCCGCACCCAGGGGCACCCAGCCCTGCCCCAGCCCGCACAGCCTCGCACCCAGGGGCACCCAGGAGCAGCAGGGAGTGTGGGGAGAGCGCTGCCCTGAAGGATGTGGGCTGGGTGACACAGCCCGGCAAATCCAAAGAGGGAATCTTCAAGTATCCCCTGACTCGGTCTGGGGCTGCTCTATCCATGGCAGGGTCAAGCAGACCTCGGGAGGGGTGCACCCAGCTCAGTGCAGCACAAAGGGACCGATCGTGCTCTCCCGACAGAGGGAAATGTGCTCCCAGCCCCAGCAGGGCAGCTGCCTGCCCAGGGCTGCGAAGCCAACGTAATTCCTCCGAACACGTCAGCACAGGAGCCGCTGGACTCGCTGTGTGAGCACCCTGAAACACAAGGATATTGCTAATTTTCATCATGGCTAAAAATAAATCGAACTGGAGGAGTTAATTCCGCCCCGAGGAAATAATTCATGTAGAGGCTGTATAAAAACATTCTCAGCAGACTCAAAGCTCTGGGTAAGAGGTTTCCTTGCCTGCCTCTAACAGCAGCAGGGAGGAGCAGGGAAAGCTTTTCTCCGTTGTGCTCTGCAGCTCAGAGGGTAAAATTAAGGGAGCACTTCCTCCATGAACTGTTCTGTAGGGCTACGATAAGGGAAAAGTCTTTGGAATTGTAAACTCCTCTGTCAGTAAATGTAATTTTTTTTCCCTGAACCAGTTACATTTTTAATTAACCATTTCCCACAATCTCTAAATATCAGATCCAAGTAGTCTTTATTACTCTCAGGTCCTTAACTTGTCCAAAATCCATTGCTTAGTGACAACACACTTTGAGATGCCCCAGAATTATTAAGGAATTAGAGAAAACCAAGCTTTAATCAACACTACCATTAACCTGTACACTGCCATGTAAAACAAGAGCTCTGAGTTGGACAGGAATCAGCATTGTGATCCTCTGAGAAGTCACTTTATTTTTGGAATCATTTTGCCTATTAGGGTGTCTTAGCCACATACACATCCTCATACCCCTCCCAGCATCTCAGTGGGATAGTCTCTGGCTTGCTTTTTCAGCTCCGGGAGGTACAACCACATCCCAAACTGATGACTGTGGCTCTGAAGGGTGATCACAACCCTCTCTGCTTGTTTTTGAAGACCCTGCAAAGCTGGAAATGTATTTTTTTCTGCTAGAAAAGACACCATTGTAAGGCAAGCATGAAGTTTGGTCTCCGTGTTGCTCTCAGGCTGTCTGTAGTCAAGGGAGGTAATTCTCTAGAGAACTCTACAGAAAAGCAAAGATGGTGTTAATGCAGGAGGAATATTAGCCTGGAACCGTTGTTTTCTGGCCAGACAAAAAAAAAGTTGGAAGATTAAGCAGCAATGTTTTCTCCCAGCTCCTCAGACAAGTCTTCCGGCCACGGTGATGAGCACTTACACAAGAGCAGTAAATGCTCCAGAGAAACAGGGCACCATCCGCTGGGCAGGAGGGACACCAAGCTGCCAGATCCTGTTATTTTATAGGATTTTATTTAGAAAACTTCCATTAATCTCAGCCAGTGGAATAGCACTGGGAGGGAAGGGCCGAAAATAGAGCAAGAGACGTCTGCTGCTGCTTCAGGGTGTTTTGTCTTACTTGAAAGGGCACACGTTCTCCTCGGGCCAGAGCCTGGAAGATGGTTCCTGCTGCCCATGTTTGGGAAGGAGCGAGGAGCCTTTCTTCAGGATGCGCCTGTCAACACGCAGTGCTCGCTTCCCAGAAGGCCTCTCCCAGTTGCCTGAGCAGGCATGGACACCGGCCAGCGCCCTCCCAGACCCCGCACCTCGGCCTGCGTAAACAACTGTCATGTCTGAAGCCATTCTGGCCTCTGAAGTGCAGCTCACTGCAGTTGGCAAACACAAAAATCCTTGTTTATTCCGAGTGCTCCTGACACATTGTGCAGGGCCGAGAGCGGCAGCGGAGAGCCGGGAATGTGCCCAGAGCCAGTGCAGGATCTGGGGAGCCGAGCAGGGCCCTGAGGTTTGGGACCAGCACTGGGTGGGGCAGGAGGATTTACGGAGACACAAAAGCACAAGAACAGAGAAATGAAAGACAGGGATGGACAGACAGCTGCAAGGAAGGGAAGAGGCTGGGGGCAGGAGCGGAGGGAATGAGCAAAATGAGCAAGGGAAAATCCCGGTGGGATGGAGACAGAGGGATGGAAGGAGAAGAGGTGGGAGCAGGTGAAGTCAGTACTGCCGGGAGGAAGGGCTGCATCCTCTGGAGCTCCCCACTGCCCTGCCTGGGAACAAGGATGCCCTTGGAACAGCCAAACTGTCTTGCTCACAGGTGCGTTTATCCCCACCCCAGAAACAGAAATACATCCTGGTTTCTCTGTCTCAACACACACTTGGGAGAAAAACAATTCCTAAGGTGAGTGGAGATATTTTACTTCTTGCTGATGTTCCCAAGATAATACTGAATGGAACATTTAATGAAATAAATCTATTTTCTCTTTGTTTTGGCTTTCAGGGTCTGTTCCCAAGACAGAAACAGCTTTATGGCAAGTTACTGGTGGTTAAGCAAAGTCTCACCACACACTCTGATCTTGTGCTACAAAATCCACTGGGTATCAAGATTCCCTTCTTTTCCAGTTACAAGCTAATCATGAAACATTAAGCTTTCAACAGAGCATGGGCACAAAATAACATAAAAATGAGTGTAGAATTATGAACAAGTATTGCCCCTCACTTGAGTACACATCAGAAATTCAATTTACTGTTCTTAGATCTAACTCCCATCAGTGATATCAGTAACACAAGAGAAACCACGTCAAAGCTGCCAAGAGTACAAACAGGTAATGTTTGCCAGCAAATCAGTCCATCAAAAATAAAGTTTTAACCCCAAAGTGGGAATAAACTTTCCAGAAAATGCTGCAACATTTTAGATTCTCTTCCAAATCTTTACTCATTGAAAAAAAAAAATTAAAAAAAAAAAGAACTCAGCTAAAAGGTAATAAGGAGAAAAGGAGGAAGGGATGATGCTGCGGGACCTTGGGCCAGCGAGCAGGCAGCATTCCAGCCTCAGCTCCAGCCAGGACTGTGCTGGCTGTCCAAGAGCCAACTTCTCCCAGCACCACCCCACTGCAGGGAAACACTTATTTTAAACACTTTTTGGAACTGAACTTCACAGAAGGTTCTATCTCATTTGATGTACACAGGCACACGCACAGAGCACAGTCCAGTCCGCACTGCTGGCCAAGAAGGGGTTTGGGTTGGTTTTTTTCAGTCTTGTTATTTTTTCAGTTTATAAATAAATCCCCCGTTGGACAATAGACATGTTTTGGAAATCTATTTATGGACCATTGGAACCTAAAGTTAGTTTACAGTCTGAGTGCTGCTGTTTTGATCCAACAACAAACTTGCTGACCGCGGCTCTGCCGTCCTGGCCCTCGGCACAGGGCTTCTCCACCACTTCTGTGGGTCCTGTATCCCAACCTCCATGCAGGGGAAAACCACAGATTTTATTAATTTCTTTCCCAATGATGGGATTAAATGGCTCATGCTTTATTGTGAGGATTTAAAAGAATTATAAAGAGATTTCTTATGATGTTTCCAGCCATCATTATATCATCGGTTAGCACTCATTATATCACCAGGACAAAAGGAAAAGGCCTCAAGTTGCACCAGAGAAAGTTTAGATTAGGAATTAGGAAGAAGTTTTTCATGGAAATGGTTATGAAGCATTAGAACAGGCTGCCCAGAGAAGTGGTGGAGTCACCATTCCCTGGAAGTGTTCAAAAAACATGTGGATGTGGCACTGAGGACACAGTTTAGTGATGAACATGGGGCTGGGGCTGGGTTGATGGCTGGACTTGATGATCTCAAAGGTCTTTTCGTCCTTAACAATTCCATGATTCTGTGATTCTCTCCAGCTCCTGCTGAAGGTGTGTCCTGAACTGCCTCTCCCAACCTCACAGCTGGGATCCAGCACCAGGACAACAGAGAAGCAACACCTTAGAGGAGATCTTACACATTTGATCTTACACATTTCTCAATTCAGTTTCAAGACAACACCACATTTAAAAGGGGATTTTTTTTTTCCATTTCCAATTCCAGCCTTCTGGGTTCTAGATGAGGAAAAGCAACTACAGCTTTAAAGCAGTTGTACTGTATGCCAATGATGGTTTTAAAGATGCTGCTTCATCCTTAGTGGGAGCAAATCTTTAAATCCCAGAAGCAGCTGCTTTGTGCAGGAAGGTGAAGTCTAAACTCCAGGGGATGCTACTGGTTGTGGCCAGACTTGTACCCATGGATTCTCCAGAAGCTTCAGAGTCTTCTGAAGATGGATAAGCTGAAATGTAAGCAATGAATGGGAAAAGTGCAGTGCAAGAAATGTCCAGCAAACTCCACTGGCAGTCAGCAGCAGCAAGGTGGAAACCCCCAGGAAGTGATTTTCCTTGGAGGAATGGGCAGCACAAGGAATGCCAAGTGCTGCCAAGACAAATTGACTTGTCACAGGGTGTCCTGTGAACTGAGCTGTGGCCACACTGCCACAATCCACTGCCACTTTTTGGAATTAGAATACAAACTATTGGGGGTTTTGGCTTGGTTTTTGTATCTCACCTAATTTCTCAAATGATCTTGCCTTCCTCACCCCAGTCCCTAATGCAGAAACTCATCCTTGCAAATGAGCTGCAAAATGCTTAGAATTTCTCCTCCCACTACAACCTAATTTGTAGGAGTTAAACAGCCCAGCAGCTCAGCCATAGATTTAAATGTCACAGATTCCTGACGGCCCCCTAAGCTCATTCTCCACCCCAGCACACGGCAGCAGGGCTCCCTTCCGAGCAGCCGCAGTCCTGGCCTCCATCACAAGTTTCCTTGCTTCTACTCTAATAGTCCAGAAGCTATTTTTTTTGTCTAGAGTGGTTTTGTTGGCTTTATTTGTATGAATAAGCCGATTTTTTTCCCCCCTATATTAGCTTAAAAATCCAATGTGCCAGTTCTGGTGGTGCCACTGTAAATGTGGTCAGAGGGTCAGAGACTTGCAGGCAGCTCCAGCAATGACCTGGCTTGATCAGAGCTTTGCCAGGTGTCTCCCAGCAATTCCTGTCTCACTCTTACTTCTCCCTGCCTGGTAGAACGTCTGCCTATTTTTAGGTCTGGGTAATTATCATCACAGAACTCAAAGCACTTCTTTGTTCTGGTTATTTTAAGCAGAGCATTACATGTAGTGGTGCCATCGTTTTCTCTCCCGATGGTTTCTGGTCTGGAGGGAATGGGATTGAGGAAAAACACAGCAAAACCACCATGAACTTACAGGACCCAAATCAAACACAGGAGGCTGGAAAACTTCACGCTGGACTTGTGCTACTCTTTTTTTTTCATTTTCCAGAAATTCAGCAGTGTCCAGATGGACTCCATATGTACTGACTCTGTCCCTGCAGGGTTCTTTGGGAAAGCCCATGGGATATCCACATGAATCCTGCACAGCAATGCTGGTTTGATGTGGTTAGACCCCAAGAGCTGAAAATTGGTTTATTTGGAAATGGTTTTTACCACCACACACCCACTGACCCCGGGCTGTGTCAGCATCACCAGCCCAACACCTGGGGCAGGAGAGAACAGGCTCCAGCTCCTACTGAGAGCAACAACCACATTCCTGCTGCTCACATGTGGGTTTGGAAGACACTTTTTAAAAGCAAGAAAAGGTGAAAGGACGCAAAGGGCTGGGGGAAAATCCAGGCTACCAAAAGGTTTTTGCAATTTAACCTGGAGATTACATCACGTCTGGCAGCACATGGGCTGTCTGCAACAGGGCTTTAGCCAGGCATAAGGTACCACCCCACAGACCAGATTTTGGAACACAAGCCAAAAATATAGCTGGAACAAAGGACAAAGTCTGCACTTCCCAAAACAAGACCACAACTTGCTCCAGAAACCATAGAAAGTTACATAAATGAAAAAGCTGATTCATGAGAACAAAAATAAAAGCTTCTCTCATGGATTATAATGCCATTGTAATTGCATTCATTCAATAACCCAAGGCCTAAAAACTTGTTAAATCCCACACTAGCAACACCCAAGTCCAAAGATCCTTGTGCATTCAGCAAGTTTTTTCCTACCCGAAGAACCAAACAGGAAAGTTAACGTCACCTCCATATACTAACGTCCTGGGGATCAGGATTCTCAGTGGAGCCACGGGCGCTTAGACACCCAACTCCCACTCACTTTTATTTACTCTGACACAGACTGCAAAGAGAATAAAATCCCAGGGGGATTTGGCATTTAGTTCCCTCGGGCTGCTTTGGGAAGTTCAGCCAGCAACACTGGCCTGGCCTTTCTGGTTGGCACAGCCCAGCACAGCTGAGCAGGTTCCTAATTGCCACACTGCCAACTTGCTGTTGGAGTTCAAGGAATTAGCTAAGAAAAAATAAGAAACCTTTTCTCTCTTGCTGCAGCAAGGAGGGTTTGAGTTCAGTGTTCCAGCAAAGTTTTTCAGTGTCACTAATTTGGTGTCAGACACACAATACAGCCAATTCCACCACACCTCGACTACAGTCAAATTCTAACAAGATTCTAAAAGGCCACAAATAAGTCACAACTGTCTTGCTGTACCACATCCAGTGTCTGTTTAGCTACTTTCCTCCTGCAGTGGCCAAAAGCAGATTCCTTTACCCATTAGTGAAGTAGGAGGACAAGTAACATTTCCTTATTTATATCTCCCCAGCTTCTGGCACACAGCAGCAGCAGCACTGCCTAACAAAGCCCTGATGACTTTTTAATGTGTTTTAGGTTTACTTTCTATGAAGGCACCTTAAGGATCAACGTTATTATCACAGCTTAAGGCAAATTCTGCTCTTAACAAATGATATCCAAGCACTGGGGAAGTGTGTGGGGGTGAATCCATTCATCCTTTAACACCTGCCTGTCAAGGACTATTGTGGTGTTACCAGGATTCTAACAGAGAACATCTTATCAGCAACACCTGAAGCCCATGTTTAAAAGTACCATTTAATAAACTTCACATTTTGTTCCAGTACATGAAAATGGTTCTGTCAGCTGAAACCTCAGCTCTTTTCCTACTGAAGCACTGAATCCAGAAGTAAATCTTTCTCTTTTTTGGCTGCAAGGAAAAGGTGGTCAGGCACTGAAAGGGCTCCTCAGGGAATGGTCGCAGCCCCAAGGCTGCCAGAGCTCCAGGAGCATTTGGACATTGCTCCCAGGCACAGGGTGAGATTGCTGGGGGGTCTGTGCAGGGCCAGGAGTTGGACTTGATCCTTGTGGGTCCCTTCCAACTCAGGATGTTCCATGATTCCATGAAACGAAGGGTGACTGACACAGTGTATTCTCCTTTAACTCTCCTCCTTCCTGGCTGCTCCCCAACACTTTCAGTTGCTCATTCAGCATTTCCTGGCCTGTGCAGGCTCCTGACTGCATCCAGTTGTTTTTGCCCAAGAGTCCAGCTCAGTCTCAAGCCTACCAGAGATGCACAAACTCCTGGGAGTGTTCTGGAGGGCCACCAGAGCAGATCAGATGCACCCTCCTTTAGTCAGGATATCTATGTCCTCACCACAGCCAGAAATGACACATCCCTCTACTCTCTGCTTAGATGCTTCTGTTCATTCTGTAAAATGCTTAAAGAGGGTCACTATTGCCAAGTCAAAGTCATTCACAAGTCAGGATATGACAAAGCTCTTCCCCACAGCAATCGTGGCCTGCTCAAAGACTGCCTCCCCAAACATAGACTCTGCATCCAGAGACTGACTTTCTGTTTCTTTGGGATTTTTCCTTCCTTTTTTCCCTTTTTTAAAAGTCTGCGAAAAGTGACAGCAATGCCCAATGGGATTATTTGCCTAGATTTCAAAACCAAACAAAGCCAACACAGTCAAAACTTCCATTTGCAAGGATTTTAATGCAAGATTTTAACATTTAAAATCTCATTCCATCATCAGCCAAAAAATAGAGACGTTTGCTCGTGGGATGGCAGGGAGCCTTTTTACACTGTACTTCCATGCACACGAACACAAGATCACCAGCAGCTGGGCAAGGGAGAAGTAAAAACCCAAAAGTCCCAGGAAGTTCTGGCAGCACTGGAGCTGGTACTAGCAGAGGCACCAAACCTCCCTACCTACTTTTTGTAGACAACCCCAGAGCCTGAACACAGAAAACCAGTGAATGTAACTGAAGCTTCCAACTGCTGAACGGTGGGAGGTGTCCCAGATCTGGAGAGGTGTCAGACTGACACTTGGCCCCTCACACAAGGAAGGTTTGATTGGAGACATGGAGGGTGCCTGACTCCTCTTCACTCTGCTCACGCTGGGCTCCAGGCCCCGGGAGCATGGACAGCAGGAGTCTCCTCTCCCTTCACGTGATCTCTGCAAACAACCCCACCAGGAGCTGTGTTTGATTAGGGATGAACTTTGCACGGGAAGCAGCCTGCATCTCTGGGGAGTCTCTGGGCACTGCCTGGCAGCAGCTCCCAACTCCTACAGCCTGACCCATCCAACATCCAAAGCCTGCCCATCCTCATGCAGGGGCTCTGCACAGGCTGCTCCCAAACTTCACTTCCTCCAGCACCAGGTCTGGGCAGGGTTATCCAGGAGAGACAGTCAGGGAAGCACAGCTCCTTACCAGGACCGTACACACTCAACCTGCATAAATCAGGTTATGGAAAGAGACCTTCTCCACCAATTCCAAAGGACTGTTCCTGAGCATGGATTCACCAGTTCTTAGAATCATAGACTCACAGAATATCCCAAGTTGGAAGGGACCCTCAAGGATCATGAAGTCCAGCTCCTGGCCCTGCACAGACACCCCAACAATCCCACCCTGTGCCTGAGAGTGCTGTTCAAACAGTCCTGGACCTCTGGGGCCGTGACCATTCCCTGGGGAGCTGTTCTAGTGCCTGACCACCCTCTGGATGAGGAATCTTTTTATAACATCCAGTCCGAACCTTCCCTGACACAGCTCCAGCTGTTCCCTGGGGTCCTGCCCCTGGGCAGAGAGCAGAGGTCGGTGCCAGGCTATGCCTTGGCCGGGCTCCATGGAGCTAAGCCGGGAATCTCCTCCAGTCACACAGCAGTGCTCCTTTGGGGGCCCCACCCCAGCCCACAGCTGACATGGGGACTCTTGTGCCATCACAAGGAAAGGGAAGAAATGAGCCAGGGGAGGCAGGACTGCCTCTCCCAGCAGCAATAAGGACTGAAAGCAGGGATCAAACCACGGCCTCGGGCCATTCCTGCAGCAGGCTTTTGCTTCACTCAGCAACAGGAAGGACTTGCAAATGCAAATATTCAGATCTCAGGAAGATTTTTTTGTCTTTTTTTTTAATGACTACTGAAGTTATCCAGAATAAACATATCTTGCAAAATCAAGCTTCCAGACCTAGGCTTCCTCTTATCTTGCTTTAGGTGAGGATGTAAAGAAACACTGATGTATGGCAAACCATAGCTTTAATCACACGCACTGACACTGTCCACGAACCACCGCAGCACCCAGAATTGTCATCATCCAAAGGAAAACACCACCATTACAATACTAAATAAATTGACCCTTGGCAATTTTCTAAGTCAGTCTGGTGGCATTTGACTTTTATAAGCCTGAAAACTGCTCATCTGGTCCAAAACCAACAGAGAGCGAGCTTCCTACTGCGGAATACAGGCTCCATTATCTCAGTTATGCACTAACAAAGCATAAGCAGCAGCAGAATATGAGCTCTTCATTTATTACACACAGTTGTTTTCTGCAGCAGACGTGGAGCTTGGCAGGCTGAGTTTCCCTGGAAGTCTCCATGCGCCTTGTCACAGCATCCAAACTCCGTGCTGGGTTAAATAAGAACAAACAGATCCACTCCTCCCAAAGGCCAGTACCAAACTAACAACTCCTGAACAGCACAGAGATGAGAGTGGCAGGACCTGGGAGCATTCCCACCCATCAGCCAGCTGTGTGTTTTGTGTATTCCTGGTGTCTCCACAGCCTCTGCATCTCACTGGACTCTCTTACCTGAGTCACAAAACAGGGAAAGGGGAACCTTTGCTATGTGGAAGAAAAAAAAAGTCCTTAAGTCCAAGCTACCTCTGTCACAGACTCCTTGAACAATTTTCTCTTCACCTCTCAGAGCTCCCTTTCCTGAGCTGTTAGTCAGCAGGAATAATTATTTTTTCAAATCACTGCTTATTTACTTTCAGGGATCATTTCTGGCTGATTCTACAAACAATACCAATACACCACAGCCCAGCCCCACAGACAGGCTTTGCACACTGGCTGTAAAGCAATTTACCACACACAAGACTGATCTCCAACAAGATAGTGAGGCTCAGTACCACAAGATGCAGAAAACTCTCTGACACATGATATATTCCTAAATACTCAAAAATTTACCGTGTGACTGAGAAAAGCAGGGGAAAGGCCCTGAAGGTGCCACTGGTCACCTGACTGCTTGCTCTGGAAGCTTTAAAAAATCCTGAGAGTCTGGACCTCACCCTGTTGTCAGGTTCTGAATCTGTTTTTTTCAGCCAGCCTCTTTCTGAAAGCCAGAAGAATTATTTCTCCTTTATCTTCAGCTTTGTTGAGATCCCAGGACGGGTCTGTGCAATGCTGGCAGCAACTCCACCCTGTAAGAACTGGCACAAACAGCTCAGGTCCCACCTCAGTGCCCCTGAGACTTCCCCCTCCACATCAGCCCAGCACTCCAGTAGTATTTCCAGGGAAGCAGCCTGAGATAACACACACAGGGCTGCAGTTTGGGGGGTTTATTGAAACAGCTGCTCCTGTTATTATTGTTCAGAGGCTGTAGATTTCTGCTGGCGATGAGGAGCTCTGCACAGCAGAGGGAAAACAGGTTTGGTTGTGCTTATGTGATGAACTGAACTCTGGTTAGGAAAGGAGTTAAAAGCACTGAAAGTTCTGCACGAGGCCCCTGTGGTTTACAATAAAAGCAAAGTTTATTTCCTGTATGGTTTAGCACACAGAGGCTAAATTAACCGACAGAACTAAAAGTTTACAGCATTAATTGCTGTTTCACTGCCTTTATATTGCCAGGCATTTATTCTTTAAATAAAAAACTACTTTAAGAAGAAATACAACATGACCTCAGGGATCCAGGTGCTTCTGATGTGTATTACTTTTTATCTTTGAAGAATTCATACACCACAGATCTTATTTAAAAAAGAGTCTTTTTGCTGACTGCTTTCTAAAACTAAACCAAGTAATTTTTTGAAGACAAAAAAGCTTTTTTCTTCAGCTAAAATACCTAAATATCGTAATACAAAGGAAGAGAAAAAGCTGTGGATTAAATACAAGTTTTCCTCCTCTTTCCAAAAACAGCCAGGCTGTCTTGAGATAGAACAGCATCCCAAAAGCATGCTGGAGAGGAAAGATTGGCCATACGGGCAGCAGTTTTCTGACCCAATAATTAACTGCCCTGGGTAATATTTCAAATGTGAATCATCCTGGAGGCCCCAGATCCTTCTTTATGTTACTTGGACAAAATATTGTCTAAAACTGTGTCTTTAAGAGGGAGAGATAAATTCTTCTCACAAGACCTGGCCACACTGCAGTTTTGAACACTTTGGGCAGCTGAAACAATACAGGAGTTGGCCAAGCTCTGCTTGCCATAGCCAGGAAGGCCAGTGCCTGGGGATTTGCTCTCAGGACTGCTCAGGAGACACCCTGAAGTGACTCTTTTAGGCATTAACAAAATGGAGCATTTTCCAGCACAGTAAGGTTGTTCCCATCTACAGGCTGCTCTCACCCACTGCATCCCTGCAGCCCAAAGGGAAGTGCCACCTTCACCCCAGAGCAGGAGCACTAATCTGGATGCTGCCCATGCCTTGGAGCCACGACCTGGAGCCACTTTGCAACTCCCCACTGTCTTTTCTAAGTTTTATAGATCCCTCTTGTCACCATGGTATCTGCTTTTTTTTTTTTCTAAACCACAAGCTTCCTTCTGCCTCAGCGCAAGCCAGCATCTGCTTACGCCAATCAGAAACTAAGATAAATACACACTGCATTTTATTTTTTCAAAGTTTAAGTCCCCAGCTGTTTATTTGCTGTAGGATGGAGTTCTCCAGGCCTGGGCAAGCAGCCAGAATGGCTTCATTCCTCTGCTGTTCCTCAGTCTCAGCCTAATGCTGATGGCTGGCAGTGGGAGGTGATGGCTCTCCCAACGCCTTCCAAGCTGCCAGCCTGGGTCCCAGATCATTCTATGCAAGACGGAGCTGTCTGTCCAGCTGCTCCTCAGTTCATCCAGGTGTAAATTCCTGGGGGCAACATTTCCCAAGTTAGCATTATGGATTTACTTTGGTCTTCCCACAGCAGGCACAACAAACCCCAGTCTCTTGCAGGTGAAAAGAGGCTCTCATGGGGACCTCCTGGTACATTTTACTGTGATGAAAGGGAACAGAAATTGGGAAAAAGATTGCTCAGGCACAAAGGTTCCATGGACTGAGCTATCAGAACCAAGGCACTTGTTTGTCTGCATTACAGGGTGGAATTTCCAGTTCTTAATCAGGATTACCAGGGCACTAACAAGGAAATTTGCAAATCTGCCCTTTATATTTCTATTCACATATATTGTATTTCCTGCCTAGGGAAAAAAAAAAAACCCACCAAACATCTACTAGCCATAAATCAGCTTCACTTGAACTTCATTTCTATCCATATCCAGTGAAAATGTTTCAGGATATATTTTTAATTCATTCACAGAGTTATTCTGTTCCTTTCCTGCTCTGCCAGTTGTTCTGCAGCTGCTGTTCTGGCCAAATACATTTGCAACATGTGCACAGGAATGTCTTGGATAAGCAGCATTAAGTGTTTCCTAAGGAATAAAATCTTGTCCTGCTGTAGTCCATGGCAAAATTCCCAGTGATATAAGCACAGCCAGAGGTTGATCCCATGAGGTGAATACAGATGTGCTGTTTGAACCTGCCTGGCAATGAGTATTCCCATAAAAACGTGGGTTTATGTGAAAACTGTGATTATTTTTCCCAGAGGCTTTGTATTTGCTGTTTCCATCAGGCTTTTCCAGTTGACTTTCAGCTATGCCTAAGGCAGAAGTGTCTGGTCACCTACCCTAAACATGGTCTAAACATGCAGTGTGTCAGCATCTGCACAATGATGGTCTTGGAATCACCAAATGCTTATTTCATATGTGAGAAATGCTGAGACACCAACCCAACATACCCCAAACACACACATATATTCTTTTCCACTAAACATTTTTTCCCAGACAACATGGTCTTATTTTTTTTAATGCAAACTGTTAACATAATTTTGGGAGCAGAGTCAATTTCATTCAAGAAGAGAAGAAAGCTTTACTGGGTTGGATCTAACACTTGTCTAGCCCAGTCTCCTGTCTCCACTGGTCACAGATCCCAAGGAAGAGCAGGCCAACAGACTGAGCACAAAGCTACACCACATCCAGCTTTCTACCCAGACTCCAGTAATTCACAGTTTTGAGTCAGGGGTGTAGTAATAATGTTTAACAGCCCTTAATAGACTTTTCCCCTTGATTTGTCTCACTGCTTCCCGAGCCCATGCACTTTCTGCTGTACACCACGTCCTCTGGCAGGGAGTTCCTCCCTGAAATCTGTGTTGTCAAACAGAGCATTTCATTTACTCTGAACCTGCCACCTCCCACTTTCACTTGCTCTCCCCCAGTTGTTCCATTAGGAAAAGTTATTAATAATCCCTTCCTGTTTGTTCTCCCATGCCTGACATGATGTTATCATATTTCAGACTTTTTCAGCTCTTTCTTTCACAACTGCAGAATTCACAGAATCATGGAATGGTTTGGGTCGGAAGGAACCTTATAGACCATGCAGTCACACCCCCTGCCATGGGCAGGGACACCTTCCACTAGACCAGGTTTCTCCAAGCCCTATCTGACCTGGCCTTGAACACTTCCAGGGATGGGGCAGCCACAGCTTCTACCTTATTACCCACAAATTCTGTCTTACTTGTTTGTTCCTCCAACAGTGATCACCCTACTTTCTTCCCTTTTCTCACTGTTTTATATAATTCAAAGACAATTCCAGTCTACTAAAGACAGACTCACCACACATTTATACAGTGGGGTTTTGCCCTCTCCCATCCGAAACATTCCTGACATTCTGTTTGCTTTTCATGGCCATGAATATGGTATTTTTGTAGAATTACCTAGTATGGCTCCAAGACCTCTCTGCTAAGCAGTATTTTAGCAGAGTTTAAACCTCATTCTTGCATAGGACAATGATTGTTTCTTCCCACTTTTCCAGCTGGGACAGCAACAGCAGGCTGTTCTTGCACTGTTTGCTTAGAGTCCAGCACAGATCTCTGTGGGAATCTCCTGGTAATTTCTGCAGATTGTAAAAGCTCCCTGTATATTCCCAAATCTTGATAGTTATCTGCTTTCCGTAACTGATGTGCAATCACTTACATAAGCCAAAAAGAAAATAAATAATCCTTTTCTCTTATCCCACAGCAGCTTAGTTTCTTTCCGGAAAAAAAGATTTTTGACCTGGCCGACGTTTGTCCAAAACTTTCTAGAAGTCCAGGGATTCAATATTATGGATCGCCCTCCCTCCTATGCTCCAGGTAGCTCAGGTGTGAGGCACAGCTTTCTCCTCTGACACTGCACTGATTCTCCTCCCTGCACTGTCTCTGTCCCCGCATCCGCTGGGAAGGAGCCCAGCGAAGAACAACATCCATTTGTGCAGCACCGCGAGATGGCTCACAGCTCCCAGATTTCCCTGAGATCCTTTTTCAAACCACAGCTGCTCCTCTCTTCACTCGAACACCCCAGCAATCAAACAACAGGTAATAGTTAAAATTTTATGCTTGAGCGCCTTTAGAATTTCCAGAGAGGCTGATTCACGCACGGAAACAGCCCCAGTAAAACTGAACTTCAGGTCATTAATTAAAGAAATAAATCACCACATCCACGTCTCACAGGGGAAACGAAGTCCAGGAAGGAGCTGTAAGTGAGGATGTGAAAACAACTTCAGCTGTATCTGGACAGCACGAACCTCAGTCAGGCCAGTTGGATGCTGACCCTTCACATTTTTTCTGGTGCTTTAAAGCTCAGTCTCACTCTGCTGCCTTTTCAGTGTTAGAAAATGGCCTTAACATTGAGCTGGAGGTGCTGTCCCAGGAAGGACGTGCTCCTGGATGGAGGCTTTTTTTCTGGGACAAACAGTAGATAAGCATTGCAATTAAAGCTCTTTCAGGCTTGATTAAATATCGGGCCAACAAAAGCATTTAAATTTAATCATAAACTGAAAGTCTCCCCTGCATACGGCCGGGGTTAAACAAATGGCCTTAACACCAAATTTTCATGTTTGAGCAGAAACATTCCTGAATAGCACAATATTGATATAAGATGTGGATTTAGTTCAGGTTTCCTGCTCTCCAGTCAGTGCCAGGAACTGAGATCGGTGCTTCCAAGGCTGGGGAGCACAAAGAACAGGCAAAGCTCACCTCCCTTTAGCTATGGCAACGATGCATCCTTAGCTCTTCTTTTTGTCATAGAGGGGAATATTTCAATTCTGTTTTGAGCTTGAACGGCTCAATTCTGTCAATGTTTGTGTAGTTCCCTTTGTTCTCCTCTCTCCCCAATTCCTCCTTTCCTGGAAGGAGTAAGAATAACCTTGCAGAGACTCAAGTCTTGGCACCCTCTGCTCGTTAACGCAGATGCCAATTCACTGACTTCTATAGGAATTTTGTGAGTGCAACTTTAATGCCCCAGGACGAGGAAAGTTTCATGCTCAACTCTATAAATATTTAAAACCCACAAGTACTTAGCCCTGACATGACGCTGTGTGGATCCTGTCTCAGAACGTGCTGCGCTGCAGGGTTCAAGGGAAAGCCGGCACAAGCTGACAGCATCCAGCCTCTCCCCAAAATCTGCCTCTTCTGCCCAAGCAGAGACATAATCCTGATGCACCACCTCAGAATAAACACTGTCCTACCTGCATATACAACCGAGAGAAATTCTCAGCAAAAAGCCTTTCCTGGCTTTAACTGTGGAGTAGAATTTTCCATCTTTCTCCTACTGTCAGAAACTGGTTTTATTTAAGCACAGTAGAATGTTTTTTATTTTGATATATTAAAACTATTGCAACAACTGCAGCCAATTTAATCTCTGGCTCCATTAAAAATTTGAATGCAATATTTTAAGAAAAATATTTGACTTATCTCGAGTTTGGAACAATGACTTTACAAAAAACAACCCAGGAGGCAGATGGAACACATCCGAGCTTGAGTCACATTAGGGATTTTGTCTTCTATCACAAGAGCTCTAGCTCAGAACAACTCCTACCATTTTATTGAGAGAAACTCAGTTTGGTGAACACTGGGTATCCAAAAAAGTCCTTCACACATACTATGCTTCCACAAGAGAGGGGTTTAAAAGTCAATACCCAGCCTAACAAGTCAGTTTTCACCCATGGTATATAAACTGCATGAGCTGAGTATCACAAAAACATATATACACCGTGAGATTGATTTTATAACTACAGATGCAGCTTATTTCCCCATAATATGTGGGTTTACCTAAATTTGCGTCATATTACAAGACTATTTACCAAAGATTTGTATCGGTGCTTTCTTCCCACATGAACTTGCCCTGCCAGGCAGCCGAAGGAAGTTCACGAGCTGCTCCTGACCCATCTGCTGCCGCTGCTCGGGGCTTCCGCGGCAACAAACGTGACCACAGACATCCGGGCTGGGACAGCACGCTGCGAACCTTCAACGTGGCAGCGGAACAAGGGACACTTGTGATCCACACTGATAAGGACTGGATGCACAGAGCCACCCTGCTGTGGCTGCATTTCCCCTCAGAGCCACCTCCTGCCACGGCCCGGCACCACGGCAAAGCTGTTGGACTCTATGAGCTTTGAGGCCTTTTTCAACCTGAACGGTTCTGATTCCATGAAACCTCACAGCAGCCAAAGTACACAAACACAAAGCACACAGACTCTTGCTCATTCTCTCTTAGGGTGGCATTATTTGCATTTATTTGTGACAATCTGAGAAAAAAGGCCCTTGAGGGATTTCAATGCAAAATATAATTTTTTATACAATCTCCATCTCTCCACGTATTACTTCCCTGGGATTCAAACTTCAGAAGGACGAAGCAGCCTCGCCAGCCCTCCCAAAGCCCTGAGCTGTTGAACAGGGACAAGAGCTGGTGGTTACACACACTCTCATCATTCCCAACAGCTCTTCTCCAGAGCTGTTCTCCCCTGGAATGCTCTAGGAAGTACTTGACACTGGTTATATGTCCCCAGTAGCACCAGCAAGTTCTCTGGTGCCTTACTGGGAAAAGAGAAGAGTAACTGTGAGCAAATGTTCACTCTCCAGACCATGGGCCACTTTCCTCTTCATTTCCTGGTGGGTGGGAAAGAGAAGACCTAGGTCCTTTCCCAAGCAAGAAGACAATACAAGAAAAATATGAACCCCCCCACATCCTTAACTTTGTGGCTGAAAAATAAATTAAAATTTCCTTTCCTCTCTAAAACCATCCCTACATAGCGGCAGGTCTGTGTAATACGGGACTTTGACTCCAGCTCTGGAGATCATCTCTTCTTTCTGCCGGGTCTGCAGTTGCAGTAGGAGGCAAGGAAAGAAAACCACCCACACAGCCATCAAAACAAGGGAGGGGGGAGAGCTGGGAGAGATGGAAATATGGGATGTAGATCACAAAGATGAAGCGCCTGGCTCCGAGGAGCATCTGGACACCAGACATCTGATGTGGCAGTTTCCACAGCCCACAGCACTGGCAGTGGCACAGAGCAGAGCTCAGCCCACCACATCCAGTGCTGGCACTTCAGTTCCACAGCCACAGCCTCCAGTTTCAGCCATACCCCTGGAACTGCAGGGGGGTGTTGGATGAACAAATACAATTCTCTCAAAGTCCGTACTCAAGACCTGTGCAGTTGTTGGCAACAAACGCACTCTCTTAAGACCAAGAAGAATTTCAACAGCTGGTTCCCTTCCACATGAGATCAATAAAATGGGCAATCCAGCTGCCTTCAGGAAAAAGGGGATTCTGGTGCTGGGCAATCCCTTGCCCGAAAATCAACAAAATACCAAAATCCTATGGAGAAAATCACACACTGGATTTGTGCCATTTAGCTTCTTCCCTCCTTGTATCCTTTTCGACCAGAAGCAAGAGCCTAATGACTCTTAGGCCTCTCTTCCTTTCACCTCCTGAAGGATTTGAATGAGAGGTTGCAGTGAAACCCCTCTCACAAGCCAGCGCAGTCCCTACTCCCGCAACGCTCCCGCACTTCCAAATGCAGCATTTGCATCTGTCATTTCTGTCCGTAGCCTCCACCACTGTCCCTCCACCCATTTCTGTCCCACTGTTCTCCACCAGTGTGAGAACACTGCTCACTCTGACTGTATGCCAGGCAGGAAGACTCCTGGACAGCAGCTCCACATGCACATTCCCATGTTGGGCGTCCTCACTTCATCTTCGTAATTACAATCCCCGTGCATCCCTGCCCAGCCCACAACTCTCCAGCACAGCATCCACGCTGAGGAAGATTAAAGACAAGGGGCCACTTCCCAAGCAAGACTTTCAAACACAGCAGGAAACTGGTGCTGTAACTATCGCATTATGGGGTGGAATTCAAATAGGAGGCCAGACAAGATGTCAGTCATCATACTTTCCAGAAATCCCTTGAAACACACTCATAAAATGTCTTTGCTTAGACATGAGCTTCACACAGTGTTTCTTCCTCACAGATACATCATACTGAATATAAACACTATGGAGAAAAGTGCCTTGGGGAAACATTTTATATACTGTTATGTGGCAAATTATACCATATAACAAAGCAGGACTTCGCCAATAATAGACCACAAAATTTGGGCACCCTCCAAGACTCACAGCCCCAGGGCATGAGGTGTGAAGCAACCTCAACCCTTTTCCCTTCAGTGGGAGACACTTTCCAGTCTCACAAAAGCTTCTTCAGCTTACAGAAATGGGGCAGTAAGGAGGAGATTTAATACTTATTTCTGGTTTGCTTCTACTCAGGCAAATTAGCCTTTTAAAACCCAAAGCAACACAGTGCTGGGTGTCACTACAGTACAAAGACAACTTAGCAGGAGCAAGGGCCCTTCCCAGGCTGATGTTACCCAGTTCAGTCACTTTGCTGCAAACAGCCTTGTCTCTGTTCCATCTCTCTGTAGCAATCTTCTCTGATGTGGATTTTCCATTCCTGGAGTGAGTTATTTCAAATTCAGCACCCGGAAAGGCTCCTCTGGTCCTCCAAGCAAAGCTTGTCTCACCAACGGTTTTAAGAGCCACAGAAACAACTCATGCCCATTCCCTCCAAAGAGGTGCCTCTCTATCTTACTTTAAGTTGAAACATCTATTAAAATTCTTATACTGGAAAGAAAACATCACCCAGTGAGGTGCTGGGCTGGTCCTGCCAACAGAAACACCCTCGGTGTACGCAGGAATCTGAGAATGTGCAAGTCTTGCTCATTACCACAAGCAGTTTGAGCTGCTCCAGCTTTAGACACAGGCATGAGTGTGTGTATGCATATAAAAATATACACGTCATAAAATTGGCAATTATGTGCACATTACACTCGAATTCCCCAAAAAACAGACTACACCAACGCTACATTCAAATTCCACAGGCAGGGATGCACAAAGGCAGCAGTTAGTCAGACTGGAGCCTTGTATCGTGTACAACCCACACAAGGACAAGGCAGCACTGTAGAAAACACTAAGCTAATAATTAAAAACTTAACTTAAAACCAGAAAAACACAGTTGGGATTGAGATCTGTGGTTGCGCCCCTGGAGCTCAGTATCACCAGACAGACAGAAATCAATAGGTGCCATGAAGAGGGCACTGATAAAAATCTATAGCAACTGAAGCAGTCAACTTGAAACCTATTAACAGCTGCATTAGAAAGAAAGGATTACTTTTCTAATCTGCTGCTTTCCTTCCAGATGATCATTCTGTATGAACCCAGCAGAAATCCCTTTGGATTTCTTTTATGAATGAGCGACTCAGGTTTTCAAGACCCTCCCCAGATCAGCATCAAATAATCCTCTGCTTTTCACCACCAGCACCAGCGCTGTCAGCACTGGCATCAAGTTTAACAAAAATGACCCGGGAAGGGAGGGACAGCAGGGACACCTGAGGCACAGGCTCCTGTGCCATCTTGCAGCCCCTCACCCCAAGCTTACCAACTGGTATTTGATCTGCTGAAGCCTACAGATCAGTGGCTGCACTCAAGCAAAGAAGGAGAATGCAGTGAGGTCTTGTTTTTATCTTCTGTACATCACTGTCCTCCCAAAGTTTGGGGACCTGAAGCACGAACACTGACAGGAAAAGGTCATCATACAGCCACATCTCAGACTCTTTATCTCCTCGCAGTAAAAGTCACTGATCATTAACTGCAATAGCTGGCATTTTCGGAGTCTCTGGCATTTTGTAGTTCTCCAGCACATCCATACCAAGTGCAACCAAATCCCTCGGGTTTCAGCCTCGGAGCATCTCTCACATGGATCAAACAAAAACAGATGATCCTGAGGACACAGAGTTACACCTGAACCTAGGCACAAATCTCGCTATTTCTGTGTATCTCTTTATTTTCCCTTTGAAAAACACAGTCCGAGCTCTGCCTACAACACACTGCGGCCGCGAGAAGCCAAATCCAGTATTCCCAACAGGGCAAGAACCGGAGGCTGGTGGGACAGCGGCCGCACGCGCCTGCCACAATCAACGAGGAATAAACTCATCAAAACCGAATGACGGGCGACACATTTAGAATTGAACTTCAAGAACAACAACAAAAAAAAACCCCAAATACTGGTGGCTCTGCCTTCCAAGCAGAGGGCGAGGGGTGCAGGACCCCCGAGGAAATGCCGCTTTCCGTCGGCGGCAGCCGCAGCACCGCCCGCACAGCGCCGGGCGCCGTGAGGGGACCGCGGCTGCCCCGGCCTCTCCCCACGCTGCCCGGCCGCCCCCCGCGCCCCCCGCCCGGCACAAGTTTCCCCCGGGCGCCGCTTACCGCCGTGGAGCCGGAGGAAGAGGCGATGTAGACCTTGATAACCATGCTGGGAGCGGCGGGATGCGGAGCCGGGCGGGCGGTGGGTGTGTGAGGGCGGCTCGGG